>JARBJD010000120.1:0-204030 GCA_033064195.1 Blattamonas nauphoetae | reverse complement strand
AAATGAAATAAAAAATATCTGAAACATTTTTGAGATTAGATTAAATTAAATTCAGCAATGAATTGTGGAGTTAAGTCGTCAATTGACTCAGCATGAAACTTCGTGTGTTGGATCGGAACGTAGACAACTTTTGACAGACAAGTGAGACCATTCAGTAGAGTAGCTACGACATTACCGTGTTTGTATTCGATGAATTTCCCACGAATTGAAACTGTCTTCGCTTCTGAAACTTGGCAACAGTCTTGTCTAAATCAAGGTGAATTAGTAGAATGTTTCCTGGCTTGTACTTCCATAGCATCTGTGTAATCTGTTGCTTTTGGATGTTCTTTAATTGTTCTTCACAACTGGAGATATACAGAGCTTCGATTTCACGATTGTTTTGTGCCTGCTGTGGAGTGAACTTGTTCCAGTACGCTCGATGTGGAGTCATGTTGTAGTATTCCACCATCTGATTCATCAATGAATGATTGGCCATCTGTGTTGCATTGTCTTTGGAATCCATCTCTGATTGTTCTGATCACTCGATCGACAATTCTATTGTGATTTGTGAATGGCGAACTTGTGAAATATGTGCTGACATTCTGATCCTTGAAAAACTCTGATGCTTCTCCACTTGTCCATGCTGCTTCACCATCACCACGAATGTTGTTGACATGAACTCCACGATGATTAATCAGATCATTGATTGCAGTCTTGACTTTGCTCCATGATTTATCCAGAACAGGAATGACAACCAGGTATTTGGTGTTGATGTTAATTGCGAAGAGGTATATCTGCAACACTGTTTTCGACGTTGGTGATTGAATGAAAACGAGATCAATTTCCCATGATCCGAACTTGGGAGAGAAGTATGGTCGATCACAATTCTGTGGAACCTTTCTATCTGAAGTCTTCTGTGGATCACCTGTAATTGCTTTCGACATGAATTGCATTTTTGATCGAAATGGATACACAATTTTCTCTGTTGTTTTAGGCATCGTTGGTGGATCAATTCTCATTCTGTCACTTCCTTTTTCTCTCTGAATCTTCCTCGGATGTGCAACACTCCATCTGTGATCAAATTCCTCATACCAATCCTGAAATGATCTTCCTCCGAATGGTATTTGTTTTGTGTGAGTCAGAATGAAGTCAAGATCTTCGTTCGCAATCTTTCTGTTTATTGAGGCTCGAACAAATGTGTCTCTGTTCATTTTATTTGCATCCAGAATGTGTGAGGTAATAAAGTGTTCCATCTGCTTTTGATTATTCATGATTGAGTTCTCAGCTTTTATCTGTTCATCTTCTGAGTCATTTCTCTGTTGATGATCAAACAATCCTTTCATTCGTCCCAACTTATTGAGTACTTGCTGTGTCGTCGGTTCGTAGTGTCTGATCTCTCTCACAGGGTGTTTGGACGCAGTTGTTCTGATTGACATTGGTGGATTGGGAATAATGACATCATCATCCTCCTCTTCAAATCTCCTCTCCTTCATTGGATATTCATATTCAAACCCCATTGATTTCAAGTTTCTCATCTGTCCAGGAAGAACTAGGTCTTCAGGTGATTGAATTGCTATTGGTCTTTGCACTGGAATTGGTATTGGTCTTGCCTCTGCAGGCCTTCGAATCCGTGGTGAAGAATTCACTCCCTGATTCACCTCGTGATGATAAAATTGATATGCTTCGAATGCAAGTTTAGCAGTGCTATCCCGAATACGAACTCCTAGGAAGTTGCTAACAAATTGTTGAACTACTCTTCTTCCATCAGGTAGTGATAATTCAGGAGATAAACCTCCATTGAACCAATCCTCGAAGTATGTTTCATCATTTCCATCAAATGGTCCATTAGAATCAGCGCCATGATAGACAGGTAAAACGTTAGTTAAAGTCCATTTCTTTTCGACAATTTCGTTTTTGGAATGCTGTGTGCACCGAAGAAGTCTATTCACTAAAGCATTAATCTGTCGTGTGTTCATTTATACAAAAATAAAGTTTGTGTTTATTCTATAATATAATCAGTTGCTTTCAGTCCATGAATGAATGGAGGACACGATTCATTTTCAAGTACGATTGCCTTCAGATGAATTCCACTGAGACTGAGTTTCTGTTGTTGTATTTTCGCTATCTCAAATCCATTGGTGTCCCGTTCGCTCACGATTCTTCTCGTCTGAAAGTTCAGTGTTGTGGTCACAGTTTTCTCTCCATTCAGACACTTCACATAATCGTCGCTTGTGATATTTGTTTTCTTCAGAGACACTCCTTTGATCTTGCATTTCTCATCGAGAGAGTAACACTTGGGTGCAAGGCAGATCATCTGTTCACCTTCCTTCTCAATTGCTAATCCCAACAGTTTCTTCTCATCATCAACACCCTTTTCAGGATTGGGAAACCATTCATATTTGTGTGCATCATAGAATTCCTTCTCAGCAATTACGTGTTCAAACTGTTGATGGATTCCAGCATTCGGATCTCCACTAATTGCCCAATATGCAGAGTCTGTATCTCCCTCACAGAAGTGAATCTTGTTCATGTCTAGACATTTGTACATGAAGTTGTAGATGAAATTTAGATACCAGAACTTGGCATTGTCGAGTGTGAATACTGCTTCTTGCAGACAAGTTTTACACGATGCTTTCTCTCTGTCTTCAATCACGATGTAGTTGTCCTCATTGATCTCTCTTGTTGCTACAAATCCTTTCATCATTTGCTTCAAGTATGTTCTCTTCTCATTGCAGATTGTGATTGAGTTGTACTTCTCAGTGTTCATTCCATCATATCCGTAACTTCCATTCAGGTTGGTCTTACAGAATTGTTCTTTTCCTTTGTTTCCAACCTTCATTGCTTCTATTCTATCATTCATGAATGAGGTCACAAATGGTTCGAATCCAGCATGTCTCGAGAATACCATTACAGTCTTAATGTCGTCGACAATGAAGTGGCAATAGTCGATGAGGAACCACAGATAGTATGTCGAAAGAACATATACTGATCGTGTGTGCTCAAGAGTTGAGTTAGCTTTCTTTGTTTTGTCATCAGTCTTCAATCCATGTTTCTTCATCAATGAATATGTCTTCTCTCCAATGTTCTCTTCTGTCGTATTGACCACAATGTTTCTAAAGATTGGTGGGAAGTTAATGAAATCGTTGATGTACTTCTCGTCTATGTGTCCCTTCAGTTCTGCTACGAATAGTGTCTTCTGATTCTTGTCATCAATAATCTTTCGACATTCTTTATCTCCTGTTGCTGTGTACAAACATCTTCCTGGCATGTACATTCTGTGATTAGTGTATGGATTGTTTTTGTTCTTGATTGAGGAGAAAGCACTTGGGTAGAGAGAATTAAAATCAACACCACAGACATGAGTCATTTTATGTTCTGTATCTTTTGAGATAACTCTTCCGTCTTCATAAGTGAAGTGATTGATTGGAGTCACGTCTTTGATGTTCTGTCGATGTTGAACATTCGATAATCCACCAGTCACTGCTGCTCTCAGTTTGTGATAGGTTTGCTCATGTGTCAGAGTCATAGGTAATGATTTCCAGATGCAATACTTCTTAAGTTGAATTCTCAATCGAGTGAGATGTTCATCTTTGTCTGACTTGTAGGTGTTGCAGTAATCACAGCAGATCTTCACGTTCTCTTTAGAATGTCCTTTCGAATTGTCGATTCGATCCAACGTTGGTCGTACTGCTTGTGTGAAGTGACTCTTGCAGATATAGCACACTCTCTTGCACTGTTGAACAAACCAGTCGTAATCCGCTTCAGTGACATTTTTGTCAGTACTGCGATGAGCTTTCTGGTCTTGATAGATGTACGATGCAACTTTGTACTTCCAGTATTGCTTGGTGATTTTTATTTCTCCAGATTGATCCACTCCATTGAAATCATCGTCGATATCAAAGTCTTTGTAGGCACACGCATATTTGATTGCAGACGCATTGGCTGACAATGAGAGATTGTGCAACATATCCACTTTGTACTGGAAGTTCAGATCAATCAGATTGTCCAGAGGTGCAATCATACATTCGACATCTCTGATGTTGTAGAATTTCAGATATTCCCAACGGTTCTTGAATCCTTGTTTGTTCCAATCATCAAGGTACATTTGGTAGTCACTGTCGGACATTTCACTGTTGTTCAGACTCGAATAGAATTCATATTTGGAGAATGGTTCTTGTTTGCTCAGCACTGTATCGTAGTCTGATGAGTCGAATGATTCGTAAGCAAAGAATGATTTCTGGAGTGTGGTCTTGCCTCCAAAGGCTTTTACTGCATTATCCAAAGTCATTGGTCCGGTATACGACATCATGTCAATAAAGCGAAGAACCTGTTGTGTCTTCTCATGTCGGATCAGTACTTGTTTGTACTTCGTTGTGGATCCAAGGAAGCTCACCACTTTCCAATCCTTGTCGACGAGATCTCGGAAGATGAGATTGATGTCGAATCTGGAGCTGTTGAATCCAATCACACTGACTTCATTTTGTGAGGGTATTTCCGGGTCTTCGTAGTAGTTGTCATCTCGTACTGTCTCAGCATATCTGAAGAGTTCTCTGATCCATTGCTTCACAAAGTCCTTTCCATCTCGAAGATCAAAGTAGATTGACTTCACACCTGATTTTGTTTTGATTGCAGATGCAACGGAGAGAGGCTTCAAGTGTGAGATCAGTTGTGTGTTGTCATCAGAGAATAAATTGTCAAGAATGAGATCTTCCATGGTTTCGAAATCGTAAGTGATGTAGTATTGTGTTGGTTTGAATTCGTCTTGTCTCTTGTGTGCCATCAGAAATTCAAATGTTCTATTGTTGAGAATATGTGGAACATATGGTCTTGGTGTCTTATCAAGTGAGATCTTCTTCACATGTTTTCCATCAAGTTCTTTGCACTCTCTGAGATGCTTCTCAAAATCTCTACTGAAGTTTTATTCTTCACTTGGAATCCTCTTGACTGACAATACGGACAGAGCTTGTATCCAGTGATTTTCTCAGGGTCAACAATAAACATCACATGGACGAGAGTTGCCGTCAGTGGAATCATCAGAATTGGAAGAACAAGTGCATCATCATTCTCGTTGATGTACGATTGACTGAGGAAATACCGCTTCTTGTCTTCGTCATATTCATAAATGTGAACTGTGATGTTGAATTGAATCATTGCTTTCTCAATATCACATGCAATATCAAACCCAGGAAACTTCTGAAGATGTGGAGTCAATTGTCGAGATTGGAGATGAGTGAGATTCATCCATTGTGCGAACAATCTGTAGGCTTCACTGTTCCTCATATTGATTGATATTTTCTTACCTTGAACTTCCAGGAAGTGTGAGGAATGAAAGAGCTTGAAAGAAGCAGATATTGTACTCAGAATCAATGTACCGAACATTCCTCGTTTTGATGTGTTCAGTGAGAATTGCATTGGCTTTTCCTGCAACTGGGAATCGATAGACTGCAACTAGAATGGAGTGGAATGCAATGTACATTGTCTTCGTATCCATCAGTGTTCTCTCTTGTGATTCTTTGATCAGATTGATCGCATATTTTGAATACTCGTTGATGTCTCCTGCACTTCTTATCACTGTCGGAAAACTCTTTGATGTGTTCTCCAATTCTGGTCTGAAGTCATTGTAAGTTGTCTCATCTTTGTCTTTTCTCTCGATGATCTTTCCAAAGTCAATACAAATCTTGAATGGATGATCTTTCTCTTTGTCGAACACTGCTTTAATGAAGGTTGTGATTTCTTCAACGTTCTTCAAGTGATTGTGGAAGTACAACTGATATGGTTTTCCATTATCCTCAACCTTCTCGACCTCATTCTTTTTTGAACTTCCTTCGTGCATTCATGAGACAAGAATTGAATGCTGCTTTGTCACGCGGTTCAGCAAGTAATATGCATTCTTCAAATCCATCAAATGTCTGTACTTCTCTCTTTTCCATTTGTTCATTTTTCTTCTGAATGATTAACAGATTCTTCATCCAATGATCCATCAGCTTCTCTTCAATTGATTTCAGTTTCCACGTCATTTTGAACACTTGCTTTTTCAGTTCATCTTTGTTCACTCTTGGATTTTCTTTCATGATTTGCATTCTTGCTTTGCTGTCTTCTTCATTCATCATTGCATTGTTATTGTTCTCTTCCAGTTTGTGAATAAAATCATCAATCTGATAGTTGGTAATATTCCTTATCTCTCCTTCAAAATGGAGATCTGGATTCTTGAGCATTGACAGGAGATATGCACGATGATGTTGGTAGTTTCTAATGTTTGGATTATATGTTCGATCATAGCCATGTTCATCCTTGAATTCAAAGGTGGTGTTTGGAAATAGCTCTCTTATTTTCGTGATGCTGTCTGTGACAAATTTCAGTGTCGCCGCCATTTACTACAAATTAAAAAATCCGAAAATAAAAAAAGTTGAGCGTTTATTTCTGTTTTCTCTGATGGGGCTTTTTGGTTGCATTTAACCAGGAATCAAGTCTAATTCTGAACACTTCACTTCCGCCAATCTCTCGATATGTGAATGGAACCAGAACTTTGGTGTACTCACCTACGAGCTCACAATTATATTTCTTCAGTTCATTTTCGACGAATGATTGAGTGTAGTGTCGACGTTTCGCTAAGTGAGGTCTGTTTCCTTGATTCCACAACTTTGGTTTTATTCTCCATTCAACTCCCTCATGAACATACGTCACCGGCACATTATTTCTGACATACTCAGAGACTAGTGAACAGTTCTCTTCTCTCATTGATTCAATTAATGCTTGTTCTGAACATACTCGACGTCTTTCCTTGTACATTTCAGTTGGATTCATTTAATACAAATTAAAAAATTCAAAAATAAATTTTCATTCGTGATTTTATCGTTGGTGATCTTTCGAGACTTCAATTCTGTCATCGATGGGTTCGATCAGTCTTGTTTGATCAGAGAAAGTACTTCAATGGGACTCGATCATCTCATCTCGTTCATGACGTCTCTTTACTGTTTGATTTAGGTGTGTTTCACTTTCTACTTTCACATTTGTTCTCTTTTCTTTTTCGCCAACTCATTCTCGTTCTCGATCCTTCACTTTTTTCTTCTCCTCTCGTTCAGGTACACTAATTTGTTTTATCTTCTGGAATTTCGTTTACTACTCATTCATGAAAGGTTTGTTCTCTTTTTTGATAAATCTCTTCATAAAACATCCTTATGTACTCGATCTGATCGGACCAAACTCGACCTCTCACAGCTGATGAAGTATCGCTTCTTATCTCTGGAAAGTATGTTTCCCTTCTGACAAACAACTTGTTTGCTCTTCTTTTGATCATCTCTTTTTAAATTTCTTTTCTGACCTCTCACCAACTGATCATCTCGACTCCGACGGACTATGACGTCTCTTCGATCGAAAGTGTGTTTCACTGACAAATTTTTCAAGTTTGTTCTCTTTTTGTTTATTCTTTTCCTAAGACTCATTCTTGTACCGTCATTTTCACTTCACCTTTTGTCTTCTCTTTTCTCTCTCCACTTCACTCTAGAATTTTCATTCTCACTTCATTCTCATTATCTCTTCATTGTCTCTCACTTTTTCTAAAATTAAAGTTTGACATGAGTTCTAAAATTTTGATCAACTTTTTGGTGCTCGAAATTTCTCGATCGATCGTCGATTTTGATTCAGAAGGTACGCCGCTTTGTTTTACTTTCTATTGACCTTGAATTCATGTTCTCCCTCTTTTGACTTTCTCATTTCTACTCTTCTCTTTTCATAAAACATTCTCCTGGACCTAATTTGGCTCTTTTTCAGTCTTCTTCATTCAGGTACAGCACGGTGTTTTATGCTCTGATTAATGTGGATCCAAGTCGAGATTAACCGGTTTGTTCACTTTTTCACTGAATTCTTTGATAAAAACCATTGTTGTACCAGATACAATCGATCAAAAAAGGCACCTTCGAATTGGGTACACGATCGCGGTTTATCGTTCACAGAATGTGGCATTACCGAAGTGAAACCGGTATGCTCACGTTTTTTGATTAGTTCACTTTTTAAAACCCATAGTTAACTCGATGTCAATGATCCTCACATCTGAGGTACAGTATGGTGTTTTAGACTTCGAAAGAATGTGTGACTGAAGGATTGAAACTGGTATCCTCTGTTTCCACATTCATTCTTTCTTAAAATCAATTTGTGTACCAGATAAAGTGGACTGAAGAGTGACCATCCAATCGAGTGAAGCATTGCTGTTTATGGTCGCAAAGGATGTCTCACAACTGGAACTAAACTGGTATTCTCTTGTTTTTTATTTATCTAATTCTAAAATTCAATTATGAACACAATAGAAACAATCCACAGTGCCCGCTCAATATCAATTCTCCAATTATGTTTTAAGATTCACAAGTATGTTTTTCTAAACTCAG
This sequence comes from Blattamonas nauphoetae, assembly GCA_033064195.1. NCBI lineage: Eukaryota > Preaxostyla > Oxymonadida > Blattamonas > Blattamonas nauphoetae. Next base: position 195,670 of record JARBJD010000120.1, on the reverse strand, counting down.
TTCACATTGATTAGGCGACATTGGTTTCGTTCGCGCATAAAAGTCATTTTGTGACCTCGATCTCTTCATTTTTACTCTTCTCGTTTCTTTCATTCCTCACTTCACTTTAGTGTTTGATTGCCACTTCATTCAGTTTTGTTTGCTCTTTGTTTGTGAAATTTCGATTCACGCGATCATAAAACTCATTTCTGAACCAGGATCTCTTCATTTTTGATCGTCTCATTTCTTTCGTCCCTCACTTCACTTTATCGCTTAATTATCACTTCATTCACTATTGTTTGTTCTTTTTATCCTAAATTTCGATGAACGCGTTCATAAAACACATTAGTGTACCTCAATTCTCACTTCATCCATTTCACCATTCACTATCATACTTGCTCACTTCATTGTACCTTGTTTCCAATCTCTTTTGTCAAATTAAGCAAAAAGTCAATAACAATGAAGACATAATGATGTGCTCACGAGCGTCAAACGACGGAAAAATGGGTTGTGAAATGAGGTAAATGAGAGAGTCTTATGAACGGATAAGTGGTGAAATGGAACAAGAAAGATGAGTGATGAAATGTATTGAAATGAGTTTTTGTTAAGACAAACGTGTGGACAAGATATGAGGAAAAACACGTAAAATCAACTTTATAGAAAAACTGGTGAACGAAAGTGTTAAAAAATTCAACCACTCCCTCCTCGGAAGGTGAGAAAGGGAGGATGATATGTGAAAACGCATACAAAAAAGATGGTGATTGAAAGTGAGGTGAAAATGTGGTGAATCAAAGGTGTGTGCAAAAAAAGAGGACTAATGAAGTGGGAAACAGGAAATCTCAAAAAGCGTCGCTTGGACGCAAATGCGAAGAATTTAGTAGATCTAACGTTAAAAACGAAAATTGGCAAAAAAGTGTCCGAAGGATCGTGACGTGAAAAGGTTCATACCTAAAGTCGCCAGAAGGCGTTCTTATCCGATCTAACACAAAAAGGCGCCATAAGAGGACGATTCCTGAGCGAAAGATGATGGAAGACAGGGTCCATACCGTATCTCGAAAAATTCGACTCGTAAAAATCCTCAATGGGTCGGATCAAACTTTTTTTCCAAAATGTGTTTTTTATCGCGAATTTCACCTTTCAAAATCGATTTTGTAATTTTAGAAGATGTTTGAGGTGAATTTGAGACATAAAGGAGTGGTTAGTAGCGAAATCTGAAAATCGACTTTTTGGTCTATTTTGTGACCACTGTTCGGTACGTAGCTCCACGAATTCTCAACCGATTTTCATCAGAATTGTTTTGATCGACGACTCACATCGTCCCCGACATTTTAGAATTTTTTTCGATTTTTTTCGAAGTGGTTCTCAAGTTGGATTCACTTTGTTCGAGTTCAAAAGTGAAAAAACATCGAAAAAAGTGACAACATTTTTGGATTATGACAAAAATTTGCTTCAAAATTGACGCTTAAAATGAGGTCAAAATATTGGACATATTTCTGGAATTTAGGTCAAATATTGGCATCATTGAAATGGCCTAAATTCCTTTTAATACAAGATTTAGAAATGGTCAATTGGAATTGACTTTTCGTTTCTGATTTCAATGACTATTTCAATCTGGTTCCCAAATCGTCTACTATACTACTGAGATAGAGTGATGATTCGATAATTGATAAGATACCAGCGTGGATACCTACTGTTTGGACAAATGAAAGAGAGGTTGGATTGAGAATGGCGAGGAGCTGAGGGATTGTATCAGCTTGGACGAAGGTAAGTCTGGGTTTAGGAGATAATTTGTAAATCACAGTTTGGAGCACTCTCATTGCTGCTGTGGAAAGTCTGCGATTGGCAGATGCAATGAGAGTCATGATGGACTCCATGAATTGTCTCGATGATTCATCAGCGCTGAGCCCAGGATCATTTAGAAATACATCGGGTGATGCGGTATCCCTTCGAGACACAGACTCGAGAAATCTTGCTGCTTTCTCTCCCAAAGTGATATCCAACGAAGACAGGAATTTCTTGGTGGCAACGAGAGACTGATAGAGACAAGTTGTTGCTGATCCACCCTCGAGAGGGTTTTCATCCCAATCCAAAAATTGATTGCAATTGACAGGATATAACACAGAGTGTTCGTTCATCGTTTTTGGCACTTCCTTTGTCTTCCCTTCCAGTTCTTTCAGTAGATGAATCACACACGACAGAAGAGCCTGAAATGATATATAGTAGAAAGAAAGAGACAGACAGAGAGTGGTGATGGACAGTCCGAGGAAAGGCGTTCCGAAAATCTCTCCAACAATCCACTCCGAATCCCAATCTCACTTCGTTCTTTCATTTTTGATTCTTCTGAGATATCGCAAGAAGGAAGAAATCAACAATCCAAATCAGAAGAATGGGTTCATTCATAATCCAACAAATAAAAGGAGATCAAGTGACAGACCTGATGTGAGAATATTGAGAACAGAATGAGCGATCTTGAATTGGGCATTTTCATCGCCATTCGCGAAATCACTTCCATATATCTTGAATTCCTCCAACTGAAACAATATCATCACAAGTTAGGAGGAGAATGACAAATGAAAACGAGATTGCATGATAGGGAAGGTGAGGAAAATGAACGAGAATGAATCACGAGAAGAAGTCCTGTGGGGCAATTGACATGTGTCAGAGAAGAGACAAACCAATCCGTCCGTGGTGTGACTAGTGCCAAGTGTATTTGAAAGGCTTGAGTGTTCCTGAGTTGGATTCATTGTCTCAAAAATACCGATACGGCGGGATCACAATCCCAATTCTTCGATCTACCAATTTTCATTCCCATCTCTCCTCCTGTTTGTTTTCTTTCAAACAGGTAGGCCAGAAAACTCAGACGGATCAACAAGCGATCCAATGCAACGACCTTGTGAACCAGATTGAACAAAGAACGCTGGAAGTTAAGCAGAGAACAGAAGATGTGGAAAAGAAAAAGAAAGCGCTGTGGGCGGAACAAGAAAGGATTGTGGTTGACAAGCAGGAAGCCGAGAGAGAACTTGCTGAAGCAGCGCCTGCCCTGGAAGCAGCAGCAGAAGCGCTTCGAAGCCTGGAACGAAACAAAGCTTCGATTGACGAGATGAGAGCCTACAACACACCTCCACTTCCTGTGAAGCAGGTTTGCGAGTGTGTGGCGATCGTTCTGGGAGAGTCTGATCTGAGTTGGGAGAACGTGCGTGGAATGCTGAAGAGTGCGGATTTCTTCAAGAACTTGATTGGATACGACACTGCAGTTCTTCTGAAGAAGGAATCGATCATGTCGCGCGTGAAGCCCCGTCTGAAGGATCAGGATCCGGAGACTCTGAAGAAGAAGACGTCAGTTGCAGCTGGATACCTTCTGGAGTGGGTTGTGGCGCTGTCTGGATGGTATGACAAGGCGAAGATTGTGCAGCCAAAGAAGGAGCGTGTGGAAGCAGCTGAAGCGAAGCTGAAACAATCCGAACAGGAAATCAACTGATATGGAAGACAGTATAGCGAGTATTGAGAATGGAGGACATCGAAGATGTGATTGAGGAGAAGCTGAGAAACGACAAAAAAGGATACTTTGAAAAGTCAATTGCTACCTTCTCGATTGAATGGAAAAGTCTGCAGGGCATGAACCTTCAAAAACAGAAATAGAAACAGACAATACCCACTGAACATCTCGGAACTGACATCACCTAATGATTTCGTTTGCCTGAACAATTGGGATTGACCCTTACCAGCCTCCATTAATGAACGCCACACTCTCCTTCTCCTTCCTCACCGCTCTCGCACTGCTCCATTGTGGAAGACAATGCGTCGACACGTTGTGACAATTGCTAGGAGTTTTTGTTTGCGTGAGTGTTTGGTGATTGTTCTCTCCAATGATGCTCACTTGAAAAGAACTCCCTCACAAGCGATGCCTTTTGTGATGGCCATTTGCTGTGGGATAGACGATTGGTGGAATCACTGTTCCACTGACTCTCTTCTCAGCAACATTGCCCCGTTCCCTGATGGATCTTCGACAGACTCCATCACATTCATTGGGGTGTTCGTTTCGTTTGCCCAACCTGATCATCACCAACACAACACCGCTCTCCTCACTCAGTGTGACGCGTGCTTTTGACTGTCATTCGATGCACAGGCAATTCTCGCCCTCAAACACATCACCTAACATTGTCCTGAACGTCTTCAATTGACACTCGCCCAAACTGGCCTGATCCTCACTTCCCCATCACTCTCAATCGACAGCCTCTCTCGTTGCCAGACTCTCGAGACATCCCCGTCCATCTCGAAGATCATCCTGAACTCTCTCCTGCTCGCAGCTACACATGCACTGAGATGCCTCAACATCCCACTCCCCGTTATGTTTGTGCGCTGCCCATCGTTCTCGCTTTTTCGGACCTTGACTCAATTGTATCATCAGGCATGTCGATTCCTGGTGTTTTATCCGATCCAAACCCATCTGCCTCTCTCCCTCCGCATTCTGGATCTCTCTCGAACTCCCAACTCGGTTTGGACTGGACACTCGAAATCGAGTGATCTCATGAGACACTGGCCTTTTGTGGGATTTACTTGCGCTGACCCTCCGATTGTCACCATGTTCTCAACAGACAATGGATGTTGTTCTGAAACTGTCATCTTTGTGAAGCTGCCAAATTATCTGAGATTCTCCGAAAGTGATTGTGGAATCTGGGATGATGGAATGGTCGTGATGGATGAAGTGGGATTGGAACGAACAAGACTTCGATGTTCGTCGGGCACGGACAGCCATTTTTCAATCTTTGAGAATAGATGAACTCGACGATGTGGCAGAATAAAGGCAGATCAACGATGAAAGGGGAAGGAATGAACAGGATGTGACAGATGCTGTGCCGGGTATTCACGACGAGTATTTCATCTAACACTCTTTGTTTCTCACGATTAATTCCTGACCCATACCGAGCTATTTTACGCTGAATCAATCTGATTTACTGCGATTGACATGAAAACAGACACATCCTCAAGTGTAACACGCTCTTATTTGTCCTCCCCTCAGTTTCTCTTCTCGACGGATTGCTCTGCTTTCCTGAATTGGGATGAAGGTCGACATCAAACAGAGCACGAACAAGCAGTAGTCTTTCAGTCTCTCGTTGCCACTGTGAAGTTAAAGCCTGCTCTTGACGTCTCTTTGGAAGCTAAAGTCGTGCAGTTCCTCGAATCTGTGTCTACAGGAGCTCGATCATCTTACACAAACCGAAGCTCCCACTCCATTGAGATAAGTCCTATGAAGTGGCCCACAGGTCCTGAGGGACAAATGCATTTCAACAATAATAATGATCCAAATTCATTTCATTAATAAGCGTTATCACTTCTTTTTCTTCAATCAGGGCGAACCAATGATTGAAGAAACTGCCGCTTGCGCGACGGAAATGGGAGCAAGGGACCCGGAGGACCCTCAAATCTCGGGACAGGTTGGGAAACTCGTGGGAGCTTCGGTTTGTGTAAGAGGAGCTCTCTTACCAGTCGCTCCTCACAAACCTTAGCTCCCACTCCATTGAGAGTTGAACAGGACAGAGATCACTATCAAACAAACAAGACGAAAACAGAGAGTTGAATCGAAAGAAAGAACATATCTGTTGAGTGAATCATTCATCAATGTGGAACGTGATGACTGCCTTTTGGACCGTGACTCCACGATCAGTGGCTGTCATCGTGATTTGGTGTGGTCCGTCCTTGTTCAGTGACGGATCTGACTGCGTTCAACCATCCACAACTCAGCTGACGAGGCTGGACAACTCACTTACAGTTAGAACGGTGTGGCAGAATCAATCGAGACTGGGAAAGCTGTGTCGACTGCCAATATGTGAGTCTTCGTTGATGGTTTCGGTCAAGGCACGCTTGAAGATTGTGACATGCATGACCTATCTCGTCCCAGAAATCGGAAAGTGTATTACTCTCCGTCCACTGCTGGTTGAGGACATCAGTGTGGAATTGAGAGAGACAATCCAGATATGCAATCATCGACCTGTTGATATTATCCTCCGATAGCTGCTGGTGGAATAGAAGCTGCGCTTCGAGGTTGTGTCCTTCACGAAGTTGTTGGACGAACTGCATTCCGATTTCGAGTGGAAGGACATCAAGCGAGAGATCATCCCACTTTGTTGTACTGAGTACTGTTCGGCGAGTACAACCTGCTCGTGAAGAAGTGTAATTTATCTTCCTTTCACGTCTGATACTTTCTCTGTCCGGGTCAAAATGTTGTTCTGATGGCGAAGTATTCCTTGCGGGCGACGAGCTGCTCGGGTAGTTTCGTCGTCGATAGCTGTCCTGCCTTCTTTCCGACAGCTGTTCTCTCATTCTCGTTGTCATCGTCTCTTTGGTGAGACTCCGCTCTTCATCACTATCTCCATCAGATGCTTGGCCGGACTTTTCCTATTCTTACGCTTTGGGATCGTCATCTGGCTTGAACTCTGCATCGTTGAGACCATCTTGAGATGGCTGATCATCGTCGTTATCGTTCATTCTCCCCTCGTGAAGCGTATCTTTCTTCATTTCTTACTGAAATCTTCATCCGATTCTACCATTGGACCCGTGCAGCCATGCTGAGAGTTGGTAATTATGACGAACTCTCTGGGATACACAACACCGTCGAACCTGCTCGGTGAGATCATCTTGATCGTTTCGAGCGAGTGGGGAAGCTCATCCAAGCCGTCGTTCTTCTTGATGGTATCGCTGACAGTCTTCAAATTGTTGGATGCCTTGACGATCGGCATTGAACCTTAAATCGGAGAGTTTATGACGCGATGCACGAGACGGGTGAAGCTTCCGCTGTCGATGTTGATTTCGGAGACATCGGAGAATGGAGTGATGCAAGGGGAAGGAGGATCTGAAGTGAGGATTCAGTTCGTCAGTCAGAAAATCATCACCACCAGTGAGATCATTTTTTGTCTGTCCGACTCCTTCATCCATCTCTTCTCTATTGCCTTGTTATCTTCTTGGTCGAGGTCATCGTTGGCTTGCTGATCTTCGCCTGCATCGCTCTTCAAACACCCTTCTTCGTATTCAGTAGGGTCATCGCTGATTCATTATTTGACGGTAGACGTTCTTCCTTCACTCTCATCTCTCTGGACTCCCGTCCAATGCTTCGTGGAATTTCAGGACGACTATCGAGGTGTTGTTAGATTCCCCGATGAGAGTGTCATCGCTGGCGTGACTTACTTCAAGACTTGTCCACAAACAATTTCTTATTCACTTGCGAAGAGAGTCAACAGGGGTTCCACGTTCGAGTGATTGGGCTGAATGGAGACTTCTTCGGCTACAGTTTCCGATAGGCCGATGAACTAAGGATGATAGAGGTTGTTTTCGACGAAACAGCTATGATGAAAGAGTGAATCTTGGCGATCAACGACGAGTCCGACAATGCTGCCATTGCAGTGATGGTTAAGATGTGTGACTCCCATGATCAACGGATACTCTGCGAGAAATACAGCCGGTTCATGGATGAGCGCAGGGATGTCCAAGTTACCCCGAGATTGGTGTGGGCTGAACGTCCAAATGACAGTGACCACTTTCATCGTGACCAGGTGTCAGTTCATCAATCGTGCCGTGACTGTAAATGGTGGAGTACTGACTGTGCGAGTAGTGGTATTGGAGATATCCGACTGTCGGGTGGGACGTCGTCACTCGGGTTCGACAGGAACACTCTTCGTTGGTAGCTCTGTGAGCTCGTCTCAGAGTGCCCCTCCCGCGTGAGTAGGAAGTCAGTGTGCCCTCCCGTGACGAATGTGCTGACGTGGGTCCGACACCTGACGTGCGGAGAGCGATCCACGAGAAATATGAACCAGAGTGTCTTGACTCCTGTGTTCATCCTGATTCATCTCGATGGTACTTGGGACGCCGAGGTCCTACCATTTGAGATCAATTGGTGGCTCCCGTCGAGTAGACAGATTTCCCATTCTGCGCTGCTAATGGATCAATGATCATCTCTGCGGTTGAGAGAGGTAACAGCAACAGAGATGATTCAAGCGTAATTCACCCGAAAGGAGACAGCGATCTCGTCCGACGGAGTTGGAGAGAAGGCGAGTGAAACGTGGAAGTCGTGATGCTGAGGAAAATGCTGCATGAGTACACTCAAATCAAACGAGACTTCCCTCTAGCTGTATCCACATCACGATCTCGACAGTGGTGGCATTGGAGAGAAAATCAGAGGGTCTTTGAGGGCGTTGTCAACGGAGTAGGTGAATACCATTTTCAAAAGAGCGAGAGGGCCAAAGGGAATCTTTCTAAGCTTATCGTCGATTTCACTTTCTTGTTAAAATGGTAAAGTGGAGGCCGGGTTCCCGCTTGATGTGAATGGTACTACGTCGGAGGGTTCCCTGTTGGATCTGTGGATGTCCACATCTGCACCTTGCCGTGTTGGACCTCAATTTCCTCTAAGTTAGTGAAGTTGTTCCAATCTTGTAGAACTGTACTGATTTGTTCCTCCACATCAGTGTCGTCGAGTGTGTGCTCATCTATATCTAACGGATAGCGTCAATACCATTGTTTCGATGGTTGTCGTGGAAAACAAAACTGGACTCGTTGCTGATGACTCCATCAAATGCAGGGTGTCTAACAGTAACACCATTCCTTCGTATACGTACGGCATTCGATGAATATGCTGAAACATTGTTAAGTCGCCGTCCGAGCCAGAGAGTTTGATGAAACGACCTCCTTCTTGAAATATGCAGGGCGACAGTGAATTAAACTTGGTAGATGATGAGACTTGTGCACAAAGTAATAGATTTGCCTTCAGCTGTATCCGTCGAGAGATGTGTTAAATCGTGCACCTTCCATACAGATGTAATAATCCCGCAGATGTCAAATGCTGAAGTGACATTGTTCCGAACATCATACAACAATATGCTGACGATCCACAAGTCGAAATAGCGTCAGGAAAATAAACGGGAATGTCTTGCTGACATGAAGAGAAGGTGAGCTCTGTGTCGACTCTGGTTGATCTATCAGTGGCGATGGTAGCCTAGAAGGCGATAATTGGAGTGCCCATGATCAATGAGACCTTCGAAAGCTACTAGTCTTGTCCTCCTCGATCACATGCTGGAGGGTCTAAGTTGTTGTGAGAATCGTTCAAATGTGACATCAAGACTGAAATCAACCAATCAATCGTGCACTTGAGTGTTTTTCCTTGCGCCAAGAGGATCCTCTCAAGGAGTTCCCATCAAATTTGATCGAGGAGAGGGAGTGAACTATGAGTGCTTTCTGCTTCTTGTTCCTTCGTTGCAATTCATCTGACTCCGATGAAGTGTCGTGTTTGTAGCTCCATTCCCGTAACCATTAGAGGAAGGCAGACTTGATGATTCTTCCTCCCAACTTGTCAGAGCTTATCCGTGCTATCTTGTACATTTTGCGTTTTTAGTGCAACCTGGTCTGAAAATTGCTTCTTAGAGGGCAGATTGTTGTGTGTTACGGAAGGCGTAGGACCACTCGGAGCTGAGGGTGGAGTTGAAAGTAGGCTGTTCGTGACAGTCTGTATATGTAAATTCAGACTCGAAAATTCCAGGGAATCGCGTCCATAAGTGAAAAATTTTACTTTCTCCAGGCTCGGATAGCACTCATAGTTCAGGGATTTGTGAAACCATTTGGATCAAAAGGACCTGTGGGCCACTTCATAGGACTTATCTCAATGGAGTGGGAGCTAAGGTTTGTGAGGAGCGACTGGTAAGAGAGCTCCTCAGCCGATGCTTTTCTCACCAACCTTGGACGGACCATTGACGAATCTTCGAGAGATTTCGTACAATCCATTGTGGTGCTCATTTCAACACCCATCCCGGTCATCATCACAGCAGCAATGATGATGCTGAGAACTCTGATCATGTGGTGTTCCACTCAAACCCTTCATCTCCTCGTCAAAGCTGACCTGATCCATCAACTCATTATCACTCTCAATCCGCTGTCTTTTTCATTCACCAATGCAATCGATATCCACGTCAACCTCTTAGAAATCATCATCCATTCTGTCTGGCTCGCAACTCCTCTTATTCTCCCACAACTCGGAATTGAAGATTGAGATGAAAAACAAGCTGTTCACGAGGCAATCTTGAAGCAAGTTCTCACACCTTCAGAGAAATATATTTGCAGTTTCTGCCTGAGTCCTTATTTGCTCATCGATGGAGGCCAATCACACTTGATTATGAAACTCCTCACCCACCTCCTCCAAATATCTCCTTCTTATCAACCTCATGAACATGATCCCCACTTCTTTCAGGCTCACAACTCCTAATGTTCTCAGACAACTCGCAATTGAAGATCATGATGAACCAAAAAATGTTCACGAGACGGTTTTGCAGCAAGTTCTCGTCACTTCGGAGCAATATATTTGCCATTTGTGCGTGAACCGCTATTCGATCATCGATGGAACACTATCCAATCGTTTTCTGTCCCTCCTCGCCCAACTCCTTGAAAGATCTCCATACTATCACCCGACAATGGATTTCGTTCTTCAAATGCCAGTCTGTCTCACAATCCCAAGTTGCCTGACGTTCTTCGAGAACAACGAGACCATCCATTATTTTCTGGTTTTGATGAACAACTTCCAGTGGGAATGGTACATTCAAGACGAAGATGTTCGTCGGACAGGGACACTCCTTCTTCGATCCTTGAGAATGGAAGGGTTTGAAGATGAGATGGAACAAATCCTCCGTAGCAACAGTGAGGGGGACTACGGACGATGGATTGCTCCCTGCTCGATCGGATGGAACAACCTCCAGGGCATGAACCTTCAAGAACAGGAATAGAAACAGACAAGGACCTGCGACTCTTTCGACCACTTTCTGACTGTTTTTTGGACAACAAACACTGTTTGTGTGTGATCCTTGTGGGCGCTGGCATCACCTCATGGTTTGCCCAAATGATTGGGATTCTCTCGCCAGTCTCACTCGATGATCACCACACTCTCCTTCTCCTTCACCGCCACTCTCGCCCTGTTGCACTGCTCGTTTGTGGAAGACAATGCATCGATGGATGTATGGATGGAAACGATTGGTAGGAGTTCGTGTTTGCGAAATTGTTATGCAATTATTCTCTCAAATGGAGCTCTCTTGATGATTGATCACAATGATGAGGTGATATTTCTGAATCGATCCCACATTGTCCATCGTCCGACTCTTCGAAGGGACGGAAAACCCGACATACATCTTCCACTCCAATCAGTCACTGATCACTCCCCACTCGAAGAGAGATGCAGAAAGAAGAAATGAAGGGGGTATGAGCTCCCATGCACGCGATGCCTCTCATCAAACCGAGCCCTTCCGAGAGAATCGAAGGAACACAGGACTCTCTTCGTCGGATGGTTTTAGAAGAAGGGTCTGCCCGTGGCCACTCGCATTGACGCAATGGACTCACAAGAGGAAGCAGTGGTCTATGCGACAGCTGTCCCTTTTTCTTGCAGGTGCTCAACACATTAATCACCATCTCTGGAACGTCGTCTGGAACTATCTCTTAGTCCCGATTGCACGTACTCACAGACACCTCGTTCGTCTTGCAATGCGTTCGCGTGTCTCTCACACCATCACACTGGTCACGAGTTGTGGAAGGGGCCTAATCGAAGGGATGAACAAAAAATCAATCAAGTTCACGAACCTTGACACAATCGTCTCTCCTTCTGCCTTCCTGAATCGCTCAGTCCCTCACTCATTTCTCCTTCAACAGCCGCATCACACTGGCAGTGAAAGAGACACGAAGGCAGCAAAGAGTGGCGGAGGAGAAGAATGAACAACTTCATTCGCGATTCTCGGTCAAGCAACCCTTCTTACTTCGTCAGAGATTCACACCAACAGCAACATAAGCACCGACACTCGTCCCCCCAACACTCCTCACACCAGCAATGACTCAGAGAACAGGAAGACTCGGCTCGTCTGAACAGAATCCTCGCTCTTCTCAGCCTCAGAAGCTCGAGCAATCAAGGAATCAGACAAGTTTAGAACGATTCCAGCAACTGGACTACCTGTCCTCATCGCTCTCGTCTGGTTTCCTTCCACATGCTTGGAGAATTCTCGCACCTGCCACCCAGAAATCGCTGTCCGCGTGGATGGATCACTTCAAAGAGCGCAGCAAGCAATACAACGATTGGATCAACGATGGCGAACCGCACGTGATGTGGCTGTCTGGCCTCCATCTGCCCGAAGCGTTCATCAATGCGATCGTGCAAGAAGCGTGCCGAAAGAACAAATGGCCGCTGGACCGATCGACGTTCTACACGCGAGTGATGGAGTGGACATCGCCGCTGGAAGTGCCTGGGAAGCCGTCGAATGGATGCTACGTGCGAGGGCTGTATCTGGAAGGGGCCTCGTGGGATCACGAGAACATGGAGCTTGTTCCGCAAGAAGCGAAGAAGCTGCTGTCTGAACTTCCGATTGTGCATATTCTTCCGATCGAGGCGGCTGCTCTGCGTCTTCAGAATACATTCACTTGCCCGGTGTATGTGACACAGGAACGGTGCAACAAGATGGGAGTCGGATACGTTTTCTCAGCCAACTTGGAAACCAGCATGCATCCATCGCATTGGGTTCTGCAAGGTGTAGCTCTGTCCCTCAATAAGGCCTAACTCGGTCGCTGCCAAACGAATACAAATCCTTTCAACTTCATTACAGTCCGTCAGACTGTTTCGTAATTTGTAACTCGTCACATCAAACGTGCCACTGTAGAATTCTTTGTTTTCTCGAAAATGAAAAAAGTATCAAACCTCCGTCTGAGTCGTGTGTTGGTATTCGATGTTCTTTCAAAAAAATCATTTAGAATTCCAAAAAACATTTCATACATCATTGTTTTGCGCACTCATCACCTGTCTTTGTCATCGTGTTCTGAGAGAATGAGGAGAGTACTCAATTGGAAAAAATGAGACAATATTGGACGATACCATGACAACGTATTGTTGACCTATTGTGAGGTGCGCATTCAATGGTCTCTTGCAATCAGCTTTCGAAAAACGACGAATCAGTCGAGGAGGAGAAAAATGGTCTACTTTCGTGGAATCTGAAACTTAAGTGTTAGACACGATAAAAGAGGACAAAATGAGAGATATATCACGAAATCAAATTTAAATTGTTGATAGAGAGTCTGAAACAGCACATCGTGAATCGATCCAATCAACACACTCATCTGATTTCCTGAGACTCGATTCAATGCTGATCATCCGAATTTTGAGTTCTTCAATGATTGTTTGTTACAGTGTGATGAATATGTCCGAAATCCACCAATTTCGATTTCACTCCTTGTCTCAATCTCGGAATGTATCCTTTCAAATTAAGTGTCGAATTAGAAAATTGTTCAAAGTCTCAAACAAAATCTATTATCTGGATCATAAACGACATCATCCGCGTAGCCACACAGGATTTGACAAAGAATTGTGACTCAAATCCCGTTCTGACTAATGGATGAGATAACACCAACAAATTTGTCTCAAGCTGAGAAAGTCACACAGAAAAGCCTACAAGCAGAGTAGTCCCTTGGAATTTGAGCCTTACAAATTTGTATGAATGTGTTGATTGGATCGTCAAACGATGTGCTGTTTCAGACTCTCTATCAACAATTTAAATTTGATTTCGTGATATATCTCTCATTTTGTCCTCTTTTATCGTGTCTAACACTTAAGTTTCAGATTCCACGAAAGTAGACCATTTTTCTCCTCCTCGACTGATTCGTCGTTTTTCGAAAGCTGATTGCAAGAGACCATTGAATGCGCACCTCACAATAGGTCAACAATACGTTGTCATGGTATCGTCCAATATTGTCTCATTTTTTCCAATTGAGTACTCTCCTCATTCTCTCAGAACACGATGACAAAGACAGGTGATGAGTGCGCAAAACAATGATGTATGAAATGTTTTTTGGAATTCTAAATGATTTTTTTGAAAGAACATCGAATACCAACACACGACTCAGACGGAGGTTTGATACTTTTTTCATTTTCGAGAAAACAAAGAATTCTACAGTGGCACGTTTGATGTGACGAGTTACAAATTACGAAACAGTCTGACGGACTGTAAATGTCATTTATTCCACTTCAAAATCCCAGTGGACCGTCCAATTCACTCTTCTGTCTGTTTGAAAAAGAGGCTATTGTTCGATCCCTGGTGAAATGACAGGTGTTTAATGTTCAGTGAAATGACAAATGCCTGAAATTGTCGATGATACTGTCCCTCAAGGTTCTTTTCTGTTTCTAATAAAGGTTTCGAATGTGCATGCCCTGTTGGTCGTTCAATGTGATAGACCAGTCAACAATTTTTGTTCCATTGGATACTTTTTTGTCGTTGAGCAGCTTTTCCTCAAGCACGTCTTCCATGCCTTCCTTTCTCAACATGCGATGTATTGTTTTCCACATCCGTCGGAATTCTCCTCTTGCTGTGTTCCATTCTTCGTAGGAATTGGTGATATCAAACAGAAGAAAAAGTATTAACTTATCTGTTTCGAAGAACGTGAGACAACTTGGGATTGTGTGGATGATAGGCATTTGAAGAACCAATTCCATCGTCGGTTGATAGTATGGAGATATTCGGAGTAGTTGACCGAGAACTCTCTGAAAAGCGTCGATGTGCCATTCGTGGATCGATTTGTAGTTCACGCATAAATGCCCAAGATAATTCTCGGATGGAACGAGAACTTGCTGGAAAATTGTCTCGGAAACAGCTTGTTGTTCATCGTGATTTTCAATTTCGAGCTCTGTGAGACCATCCGGAGTTGCAAGCTTGAAAGAATTGGAGATGATTGATAACAGAGAGGGGTGGATATCTGATGTTCGGGCAAAGGAAAGAAACACCGGATTGAGAATGGTGATGAGTTGAGGGATCATTGTAGTTTGGACAAGAGATAGTCTGGTTTTCGCAGAACATCTGAGGATCAATCTTTTGAGCATCCCTATTGCTGCGTTGGAGATGTCTTTATCAGCAGAAGAAATGAGGACCAGTATGATCTGAATGAAGCTTCTCGAAGAATCGACAGAGCTCTGTCCAAAGTTGCTGAGAAAAGCATCAATGACTTTTTCCTTCCACAAATTCAGAGAGTTCAGAAAACGTTCAGCTTCGATTTTCTGAGAGTCATCAAGCACAGGCTGAGCCTGAACAGCGTCGGCAAGAGACCGAAGTTTACGAGCTTTTTCGTTTTTAGATTCTGCTTCCATCTATCTCAAAAATACCGATACGGCTGGATCACCATCCCCATTCTTCGATCGATAAATTGTGGTTCATATCTGTACTCCTGTTAGATTTCTTTCAAACAGGAAAACCTGAAAGCTCAGACGGATCAACAAGCGATTCAATTATAGCTGTGTGACAGGCTTTTTTCCGATGTCAAAATGTCAATAAAACACCTCAATGGGACGGATCACAGCCTGACCTACCAAAGCTCGTATTTCGCACTCTGGGTGTTTGAAAACATGTTACCATCTCCTTTCACTCCAATTTGAGAATCAGTTCTATCAGAAACACATCAGGTGGTAGAAGAGAAAAAATTGAAAAAATCATTGTAATGAAGATGAATCATATGGGAAAAACACCCGAATCGGATTAAACCATGTCATAGAAGTAAAAAACAGAGCATTCAAAAAGAAAATTCTCAGAGAAGAAGCACAGAAGTTGGTTGATGAATGGGTTGTGAGAGATGCGGATGAAGACTGCAGCGACAAGAGATTGTGTTTGAGTTGGTCAAATGAATCGGTCTTTCATCATGTAAGAGTCATAGTTTGTTCACTGAGCAGTTAGAAGTCAACATCAACGCTGTTGTGATCAGTGGGACAGATGTGGTTTCTGAAGAAGATGAATTACGGAAAAAAAGAGAGATACCACTGAAAAAGCATGAACTTGGTGTGATAAAACATCTTTGTTTGCTGACATTGTTGGGTTTAGGAAATTTCGCGAGACTTGTTGCGACGTGGAATAGCAGGCTAAACAACTGGAAAAGAATGAAAAAAAGTTGTTCAAGCATCATACAGATCATGTAAATTTTGATTGAACAGGAAATGGGCGATTCTGAATGAAAGGACGCGTGCGTTACAACTCCGTCAACATTTGAAAGATCGTTGAGAAAGCTATTCATCTCCCAGGAACAATCAAAATCTCCATCTTGAAGGTTTATATTATCTCTTTTTTTCATTTTCACTCACTTTTCTACAAATTCAAAGATCAGGTGACTCATTCTCCATCAAACAACTTTAATCGGTCAGATCGATGATTGAACCGACCTTATACCGTGTATTGCATGCGATTCTTTTGGTTTGTGTCATTTATTTCGTTCACATTGACAGACACTCAGCACTTTTTTCAGGTGAGACGGATCGTGTCTAACAGGCAGAAAACAATCTGGCCTGTTCACCTATCTGATGCTTTCTCCTGTTTTCACTCGATCATGTATCTTTTGTCATGAATTTCTCATCTTATAGATCACAAACTGACACGGACTTGTTGATCGTCCTCCTTGTCCTCTAATTCAGATCAATCTCAATTTCCCTTCACTTTATATCTCAAACCACCTTAATTGGATATGTCTCTCCAATTCTTAAGTCTAAATTCATCAATCTTGTCGAATCTTCCGATCCGCACTTTTCACGTCTTTTTCTTCAATAGATGTATTTGTATTGGTTCTCTCACACAGAATAGGGTTTTTACGTTGTTTTACATCATTTCTCCATTTTTCAACTTGTTCTGTGATAAAAAGTGTGCAAAAGTGTCCGGATCAAAAAATGGCTTTATCGAACGCGATCCTACTTGATAGTTGTGTCACCAATATGTCCCATGTCACCAATCCGGCCTTTTTTCTGGAAAAATCAATATCGGTCAAACTAAGAAAAATCTGAAATTTAAGAATTATACTCCCACGCGATCCCGAGAAATCCTCAAAATACCCCCTTTTGCCCGATGAAAAACATCGTTTCGGCAATATCTCAACAACCAGTAAATCAATTTCGATGAAAATTTTCGCAAAACGTTTTTTTGGTGAAACGAACATTTTTGCAAAAATTTGGAGAAAAAATTCTGCGTATTTGGGAAGATCGGAAAAAACCCAAATTTTTCTCGACAAAATATTCTTAGGAAAAAAATCCTTTTATTTTTTGTTCATCTTTTGTCGAGATCTATCCGACTATTATGCCTTTTATTTGATTTAAAACGGATGGCTGGTTGTGGAGAAATGACCGCAAAAAGTTGAAAAAAATGTGTGCATTCGTAACGTAAAACGTATTTTGAGGTTTTCTCGGGATCGGGTGGGAGTATAATGCTAAAATTTTATTTTGTTCTTAGTTTGACCAAAATAGTCCCTCACAGAAAAAAGGCCGGATTGGTGACGCCGGACGGTTTGGTGACACCACTATGAAATCCAGTAATTCACTCTTTTTCTGTCGACTAAACAGATGAACGGTAATTGTGCAAAAAATGATTTTTTGGGACGCACCATAGTGTTTTGCGACCTTTCAAAGAGAATCGCCCAAATTGGCAAACATGACCGATTATCATCCAATCGAAGAGACACGGAAGTGATTCACAGAACGAACGTTGGTACCAGGGTGAAATAGCTTGTAATGGTCATTCAACTGCACTAGCGGTAGGCATGGGCAACGGTCGGTCCGACTGCTCGTCGACCGACCGACTGCTTTTTGGCGTGATCGATCCCTTTTCTCGGATCAAGGATTTGTGTTTTGATGAGATTGTCTCAATTACACATTCCACTAGAAGTAGGAGACATAAAGTTGCAGAATAGTCAATTTGAACAAACCAAATGAACTGAACGTGAGACTGTATCGAGATCTGCCAATGAAGGAGGTGAAACAATTAAACGACTGAACAAGATTGTTTGAATGAAGTGGACTTGATCAAAAGGACCCGTCCAATGACAATGAGAGAAAATAGCTTTCTTTCCAGTCGTTCCTTCCACTCTATCCTCCACGCGACAGCTGTATTGATGTTCACGTCGTACAACGAACGAGTGTCGATCTCGCGAGAAATGAAGCACAATTGGCGTTCAGCATCCACAGTGTGCATCAAAATCCCGTTGAACGTGACTGAATCGCCTTCGTGACGATTGTTACGAGATCTTCCTTTCTGTGGAATGACTTTCACTTCCGTGGGTTGGACAGGTTGATTTTTCTTGATGTGATGATAAGTTTAGAGATGAGATTGTGATATTTTTTGGAAGCGAGGATTCGTAGATGGTTATGAGGTAGAGGAAGAGACAGAGAGAGGAGACACGGCCTGTTCGGTCCATTAAGCAGCTGTATCATCAGCATCTTCTTCTTTTCACCTGACTGAGGTGAAGATGGATGTAAAATGCTTCTTCGCCTTTGGTGTGGTTGTCACTATCGAATTGAGTCTCTCCAGCTCCATCCGTTCACTGATCATGTTATGTTGCTTTTGAATCTGCTTCTTCTAAATGGATCGATGGATCAAGAATCAGGGCCGATGGAGGCAGATGGCGGGAAAGAGCCAGGATGGGTTCTGGTGAGGAAGAGTGTGCTTGTGATGGATGTGTGTTGGGAATATGTCCTTGGGGGAGATTGTTCGTTGAAGTATATGTGTAGAAGTTCCCCAAAGACTTGAATGGAGTCTGATCCAGGCTTGAGCAAGAGATGCTGCAGCGATGTCACAGTTGACTCATGCTCGTTCTCCGTCGATCTGCGGAGGTAATTTGTTGTTTTTATTTTTTTAATTGAATCAGATTGGAAATATTCCTTCTTTCGAGTTCACTCAACAGCTGATCTTCGTAATGCATCTACATCATTGAAGCTGGCGCCTTCGTTTTGAAACAGTTCTCCTCCATTCGAGACTTGTGGAATTGACACTTTGGTATTCGTCGCAATTGGTGGTCGTCGTTTACCAATCTGCAACTCTGAATGACGTCTTTGTTCCGATCGGAGAGGTGTTGGGTCTGGGAGTTGGATCTGCCTGTGAGAGGGCGCCTCAGCTTGCACAAATCATTCGGCAGAAGTGTGTGACGGAGTGAATGGCTTTTTTTCTCCCGATTTCATTAGTGGGATTGAAAGTGACTGTCGTTTTGAGGATGACACTGTCTTTCAACATTTCACTGTTGAGGAGGTTTGTGGAAGTGCCATCTGCGCTGATTGCATCTGGATTGTGGAACTTTCGTTCTGGTGGGTGATGAAGAGAGTCTGTCCTGCGAGGTGGGAAACAATTGGTGATTGTGTGCGAGACTTAATCGGCGATTGTGATTGAGAGTGATCTTTGGCTTGTGGAGAATAAACTCATTGAATGGAAAATGAATAGATGTTTGATTAATGACTCTGGAATACTTTGTTGATAAGTTTGAGATGAACGACGATGGTGAATGGACAAGACATACAATTCGCATATATTACGAGGAAGAGGTTGATAAGAGTGACCAAACAGTGTAGATGCATCCTGATGTTGCGAGTTGTCATTTTCTCATCTCAATTATCCCACTTCAGAGTTGGGCTTGATCCAGACAGCTTCTGGAGATAAATGAAGAGAAAGAGGTTGTGAAAAGTTGAAATGAAAAAGAACAACATTTTCCTGTTATTTAAACCCGGCAAAATGCTGAAAAAACAAAGCTGACGAGTCGGTGTCGGTCGGACAGACAGACTTTTTGTCCGATGTTGGGGAAGGACAGACCGACTCAAGGACTCTGGATCCACGGCTTCATCCACTCTATATTTGTGAAAAATAAGATGAACTAATTATAGAGAAGCTATGAATCAAAAATGAGAAAAAAAGAAGAATAAAGTGACTTGGGCGGGATTCGATCCCGGGTTCGGGGAGCAAAAAGCTACCATTCTACCACTCGACTAAAAGGCCTTCAAAAAAGTCGCCGACTGTTTTATTTTTAGGGACTGGACTCGATGTTTTCAGACCGACCACTGCCCATGCCTAACTAGCGGCCTATGGACAATCGAATGAACAAGATGGAGGAACGAATCTAGCCTTTTCAGTCTGAGGGTCAGGATCGTCCCATGACTCTCGGGATTGTGAATCGAAAGATGTTAAAACGGAACAAATGATAATCGCGTCCCCATCGAACTGGATTAGAGGCGCAGTACAGTCGTTTGAACTTCAAATTATCCTCATTATCGTCTTATTCAAGGAAATGAGAAAAGATCGATGACCCATAAACAAAAACCTCCATGTCATGACATGTCAACGCTTTTGAGAAAATCAGGGCTGTCATGTCATGTCAGACAGGTATAGATTCAATGCAACGACCTTGTGAACCAGATTGAACAAAGAACGTTGGAAGTGAAGCAGAGAACAGAAGATGTGGAAAAGAAAAAGAAAGCGCTGTGGGCGGAACAAGAAAGAATTGTGGTTGACAAGCAGGAAGCCGAGAGAGAACTTGCGGAAGCAGCGCCTGCACTGGAAGCAGCAGCAGAAGCGCTTCGAAGCCTGGAACGAAACAAAGCTTCGATTGACGAGATGAGAGCCTACAACACACCTCCACTTCCTGTGAAGCAGGTTTGCGAGTGTGTGGCGATCGTTCTGGGAGAGTCTGATCTGAGTTGGGAGAACGTGCGTGGAATGCTGAAGAGTGCGGATTTCTTCAAGAACTTGATTGGATACGACACTGCAGTTCTTCTGAAGAAGGAATCGATCATGTCGCGCGTGAAACCACGTCTGAAGGATCAGGACCCAGAGACTCTGAAGAAGAAGACGTCAGTTGCAGCTGGATACCTTCTGGAGTGGGTTGTGGCGCTGTCTGGATGGTATGACAAGGCGAAGATTGTGCAGCCAAAGAAGGAGCGTGTGGAAGCGGCTGAAGCGAAGCTGAAACATTCCGAACAAGAAATCAACAAAGCTGAGGAAGACATTGCGAGTCTGAACAAAGAACTGTTGACTCTCGCTGATGCCCTCAAATTGAAAGTAGAGGAGCAAGCGAAACTGAAAAAGCAACTGGCACAAATGGAGCGTCAACTGTCCGCAGCCGGTCGTCTGATTGCCGCGCTGAGCACAGAGAAAGTACGATGGGCGAAGCAACTGGAGGATATCAACTTCAAACAAGAGCTCCTCGTTGGGGATTGCCTTCTCACAGCAGCTTTCTTGTCGTATGCTGGTCCGTTCAGTAACGAGTTCCGTCAGAGAATGGTGTACAACGAATGGAAGGACGACATCCTTGAGCGCCACATTCCTCTTTCGGATCCATTCAAAATTGAAACGCTCCTGACCGACGACGTTGAGATCTCTCTCTGGGCCTCCGAATCACTCCCAGGCGATGAACTGTCGATCCAGAACGGAATCCTCACGTCTCGCAGCAGCCGATTCCCGCTGTGCATTGATCCTCAAGAACAAGCCGTGAAATGGATTCGTCGTCACGAAGCGGACAACGAACTGATCAGAACATCGTTCAACTCGGATTTCCTGCCTCAGCTTCGTCGTGCGATCATGTTCGGAAGGCCGATTCTGTTCGAAAACGTGGAGGAGTACATTGACCCGATTCTGGACCCAGTGCTGGAGAAGGATGTCGCAAGCTCCATCCACAACCAAACCGGGCCATCAACATACGAGAGAGTGCCGTGAATAAATAAGGGGCTGGCCTCGATCAAACATGTGCAAAACAGAAAAGCACACACCTCCTCGTCTGAATCGGCGAACTATGTTGGCATAAATCACAAAACTCTCAGCGTAATCCTTTCTCAAGCAGTTTTAGACAAGATTTGACACTCATCACTCAACACGATTATCGTAACATTTTCTCTCCAATCGCGGTCTCAAATTCAAAAACAATGGCGTTAATCTCGAGGGCAAGTTGCAGAGATCGATCTCCCGGCTTATGAAATCTATATCCTAGCCATCGGACCTTGCCAAAGAGGAAATGCTTATTGAACCGTACGTGTTCAACTCCAGTGGACGAAGACAGTCTATCCACGCAGTACCGTCATGAATGTTCCTTGGAGGCTTCCTTATCAGCCAGTGCAAGTTAAGTGGACGATCAAGATATTACAATAGAACAGTTCACAACTTCGAATCTCAACGTGGGCAACCAACAAAACAGACGAGGAGGTGGAAATCGTTGGAGCTAATGATTATATATAGCTCTAAATAGTAAAGGACTGACAGTTGTTGTCGGAAGCGTCGATGAATACGTTATGGATATCGATGGCAAAATTCTTCGATCCAGAACAAGTGCTCCAAAGCACCAACCATGCAGATTATTCCGGAATAGGCAAACTCGAAATCAAAGAACATTATAGTTCAGCCTTCGCAGCGATCCCGCTCATTGATTCAGGCGGCTTGGCTCACCCGAATGGGCCATCTCGATGAATCGTGTGAACCCTACAATCCATGTAAATCAACAGAATACCGATACTGGAATATCTTTGCGGGGTTTTAGCGGCATCTAAATCAACTCAGGTCGATCATTCGGACAGGGTGGCCCAACCTCCGATGATGACGGCAAATATCACTCTTTTGCGGGTGGAGAAGGGAGATTTTCGTTCAACTTCGAGATTAGATGGGATTCAACGGGAACAACTATAACAAAGCTCCCAGCAATAGCTCTCCTACGACATATTACACCCATCAGACGAAACGCCACCCAGTGTCAGGGAATTCATCACAACAGGAATATTATGCCAGAATTTCGAGGATCTTAGCACCTACAATATTAATCAACCTCAGCGACTCCCTTGTTGTCGATCACAAGGTCAAACGATCGATGCAGACTGTCGAACGTCCGTTCCACTTTTCTAAGGATGACTTCATAAAAACAAAAGACAGGACCACTATTCATGACCCAAGATTCATCCATTACTCTACTCACTCAAAGTAAATCGTGCGCAGCTGGGATTCGTGACTACCCAACCGATCTCACCAGGAAGGATGTTCTCTCGTGTCTGTCGAACTCGTCAGCTCAAATAGCTTCCGATCATCCTTTGGGACAGTATACATGCAGATTAAGAGAAGACAGGACGTGTGGTATTTCGTTTTCCTTCCAGCCTGGAAGTTCTCTGTGATCGATTGAATGCCCCTCATATTTTCTACGTCGGCGACGTCCGGACAAGTGTCTTTTCCCATCTGTCCAGTGGATTGGACATGGTGCATTACTGATACAACGTTATTTCTTGTCGGGAAACAACATTGGACGACGAAGCTGATCGAGAGCGGACACACCACAGGAGGACCGCACCGACGTTGTGGAGAAGAATGTCCAATGGATGATACGAATGAAAATCGTTGTAAACTTCCTTCATCTTGACGTGAATTCTGAACTCCAGAACCAACAAACTGGAGAAAAAGTACTTCGTTGAAACACAAATGGTGTTCCTGTCGGCGCAGGAGGAACGATGATGATCAAGCTGTATCTCACTTTCCAAGTGATCTACGAACACAAAGACACAATCGAATCGTTCTCAAAACCAGAAATATTGAGAGGCTGTGTCAGTAAGTGTGATAAACACAAAGTATGAAGGGGAAGAATTGACTGCTCATCTGAATTAATATCTGAAAAAAGATCTGATCCATCCAACAATCAATTCAATCGCCCTTATTGAACGAAGGGATAAGACAATTCTCGCAACTTATCATGATACTGAGGACAAGGATAGCCAAACGTGGAGACTTTTGACCAAATTGGGATGGAGTACGTTGTTTCAAGACATCTCGATCTCCGAAGAATAAGGAACAGACAATACATTTTCCTTCCAAAGGTCGACTCGTTGTTCGCCTCAGAGTCTTGCTTCTTCAGAAAGAACAGGACCGATGGTTGACACAGGTCACTGGGTGAGCTGTCAGAGTCTTGACCATCCCCTTCACGCACTCAGTGGTAAAGACAAAGATTGATTCATAATTCTTAATCGATCCAACACGAATGGGAGAGCGATACTCGCTGGCTGGAACGAGGCTGACATCATCAACACGAACACTCGGAATTTAAACCAACGGGTGATCTAACTCATCTCTGAGTATTCTGAATGTCTTTGACTCTTCAATTTGGAGATTGGGAGCGATAGGTCGGTCCTCTTGAATCGAACTCCTGTGAACCTCTCTGCGCGTAACGTTCACAATCATCTCATCCATCACAATGTACAGGACGATTGAGGTGGGAAGAAAGCAGGGCACAGAATGATCATCGTCTCTCGCGAATCAAATTTATCTCTCCACCACAATAGTGACTTGTCTCCACTCTTCGCATCGACTAACTATCTAGCAAGGGAATGGAGTGTAGAGTGCAGATAACGGGATTGACTCAAGATACTGGGGTCCATCGAGTGTCAGATGGATGATTTCCTCCAGCCAACTGAAATCCATCTTCACCTCCCAACTGCGCTAGTGATTGCTGGAGACAATCAGAGAAGAATCCAGCTGGACCTCATCGTTCAAGAGCGTGAAGAGAATCGGAACTTGATGGGAAATATTGTTCCAATGGAGAGAACGGAAATCTTTGACTAAGAGGAACATGGCAGCGATGTAGAATTGATTGAAAAGATAATCGTTGATCTGAATGATGCCCACACTGAATGTTCCATTCTGATAACGAGTCACGCGGATACAACTGACACGCCCATATCGGAGAGGATGTGTCTTTTGGAAAAATGAACCCCTTGATGAAGTAGTCGCTGTTCAGACAACGAATCACCAGATTAAAGGGGGGGAACTCCAGGGTAATGAAGATGCCATCAAACGAAAAAGAAACGGTGACACCATCATACCAGCAAACTTTTTCAGTGACTGCAACAGGTTCGACTGTGAGGAGGACATGTCAAATCGCTGATAGAAAGAAGGAATCATTCAAGCACATTGTCCGAACACAACTGATGAAAAGAGAAAGACACCATTCTGTGCAATTTGTCTCTCGGACTCTTGACAGAGGAATAGACGGAAGTGAACGGGGAGTCTCAACAGGAGGGATTGATCACCGGGCGGATTGTGAGCAGCTATCGACATCTTGGAGCGAGCAAGGAGTGGGACAGGAATGACACATTTCTGGAAGAAGGGGATCGGCGATTGATGAGGGTGAAGAACGGAAAGGATAAGTGTGCGAGTTGGGGGACGTTGAATGAGGACAACAGAACAAGCTGTTATTGTCAGTTTGTTCCCACGCCTTCACAACTGGAGGGAGGAAAACAGGGTATGTTTTTTTTGGAGGGAGTCGGAGGGGAGTGTGAGTGGGAATAGGAGTTCATACGACCCACACATCGATCTGAGAGGCGATGATTGTTGATTCGATCCATTTGATGGAAATTCAGATGAAGGAAGGAGTGTTAGAAGGATGGATCACAATTAGATCAGGACGGAAGAAGAAGGAATTGTCATTCGTGGGTCGTCGGGTGATGGACAGAGGAGATCTCATCCTGACTTCTCCCTTCTCGATTAGGAAAGCGAGAAGAGGACATCTGATATAGAGTGGAATCCAATGGTGTCATCAATGGGGAGCTGGGTCGCATGACAGTGTGATGGAAACAGACATCTCCTTCAAGATCTTGAAGTTGTTTCCCATCACATTCAGAGGAAGAACTCAGCTTCCCTGATCTCTCATTGACATTCTCGATCATTCTTTCTTGAACAGGTGGTATCAGCCTTTCAAAGGATACTCACGGCCTCAACAAACAGAAGAAAGAACCAGAACTTAAACACTGGTTCCCAGGGACATCTTCTTTCTTCTCATTGTTTTTCTCTATCTTGTTCATTTAATAGATCCTTTCAACACTCGTATGTTGATGGCCCGGTTTGGTTGTGGATGGAGCTTGCGACATCCTTTTACAACAAACCGGGCCCATCAACGAGTAGTCCTGATACACACCTGTGGTTGGCTCACTGTCAAGTGATCCTTTGTTTCACTTGACGGGTCGTTTTCGACCCTGTTCTCCCAGTTTTTGTTCCCTGTTAGGGATTTCTGGGTAAAAGCCAAATGTCCCAATAATTTTGAAAGAATCCATCCGTTTCACTGGTCTTTCTATCAAATTCTGTTCATTCTTGTTCCAGGAACTGATTAAAGTCCTCAATCTCCACGGATATATTCTCTCAAAACTTCGTTTCTTCCCATCCTCTTTTCAAGCACTGACTCTCCCAACTTCATTGTGACCTCACTCCTCCACCTTTGATAAACTGCGTTCCACTCAGATCGATATACATCAAGTCACATGTGTGAAGATCGGGTGTGCCCTTTTCACTTTCTTTGAAACTCGTAGCACCTGAAAGCGGATTCTCTTTTTCCATGACGGTTTCTCTTGGAGATTAAGATAATGATGTCCCAATGTCTCTTCACCAGTGTCAAACAGACATATAAAACCTGTTTGTTCTCAATTATCTCTCATAATTTCAGATAGACAAAGGAAAGGAGTGTTCAGGACACGATCGATGATGATCTTGCCAGATGGGTGCAAGTATGTGTCCAATTCAAGAAAAAATAATTGTACTCCTGGGTTCATGCAGAAATCTAATTTCAACTGATAATTCAAGTGCAATAGAGCATTTTAGAGACTGATGAGTATTTTGCCTCTATTTCTTAACAATACATCTTATCCGTACTCTCCATTGTAGAACCTTCGTTTTTCACATTGTTTCACCTCATGATCTTCTCTCATCTGTTTTTGAAACAATAAATGTGTCAAATTGGCGTTTCAAAAAAGTGTCGTTTCTCGTCACGATCGAAGCTCAATTTCGAAACAAACCCCTTTTCCATCATATTTGAGTGATTTTAAGAATTTGGAGAAGAATAAAAAAAGTGAAACCATCCATAGTGTTTTGGCTCTTTTCAAAATTATTGGGACAAATGGCAATACCTTTTTTTCCCATCAACAGCCCTTCGGGGCAGAACCATCATTGTGTACGTTACGTTCCTTTGATGGGATTTTACTAACAGATAAAACTTATTTCTGTTTAATCTTTGTTGATCGAGGCCAGCCCCTTATTTATTCACGGCACTCTCTCGTATGTTGATGGGCCCGGTTTGTTGTAAAAGAACATCCTGAAGGGAGCGCAAGGGAGCAATCGACGATATGTGATGCTGGGAGACCAAGAAGTGGATTGGAATCCTGACTTCAAGCTGTACATGACGAGCAAAATCCCGAATCCGCACTACACGCCAGAAATCTCAGGGAAGACGGTGATTGTGAACTTCAATGTGACGGAACAGGGACTGGAAGAGCAACTTCTGAATGCCGTTGTCGGGATTGAGCGAGAGGATCTGGAACGAGGGCACGAGGAGCTGATCCAGACGATGAGTCAGTTGAAGTCGCAGCTGAAGGAAACGGAAGACACTCTGCTGAGAGAATTCACGAGTGTGAAGGGGAACCTTCTGGACAACGAAGAATTGATCTCGCTGTTGGAAAAGACGAAAGCGCTGCACATCGAAGTTACCGACAAGCTGGACCGTGCGAAGGAGAACGAGAAGCAGATTGATGAAGCGCGTTCAAGATACAGACCAGCCGCGAAGCGTGGAAGCATTTTGTTCTTCGTGATGACGTCGCTGTCGGCAGTGTCGACGATGTGTGAATATTCGCTTGATTCGTTCCGAGAGATCTTCATCCAGAGTATCAAGCAAGCAGCTCGAAGCGAGGACCTGTTCAAGAGATTGAAGAACATCATTGACGTTGTGACAGACAATGTGTTCAACTACGTCTGTCTTGGTCTGTTCGGGAAACTGCGGTTGATGTTCACGTTCCAAATGACAGTGAAGATCATGCAAAGCCAGAATCTTATCGACCAGGGTCTGCTGCAATACTTCCTGAAGGGTTCGATCGCTCTGGACAAGACGACACTCCCCAAACCGGAAGGAACTCAAGCGTTCTTGACTGACCAAGGGTGGGAGGATGCGATTGAACTGTCGAAATTGTCTCCGATCAGATTCGGGTCGTTTTTGGACGAACTTCGAGCAAATGCACAAGCGTGGGAAGAATGGGTGAACATGGAAGAACCCGAAGAGGTGCCACCGCCTTTCAAGCCTACGCATTCAGGAGCAGCAGTGGTTGAGACGAAGAAGGAAGAAGAAACACCCGAGAAAGAAGAAGAAGCGCCAGCAGAAGAGAAGCCAGTGGAGAAGAAAGGATCAGGTGAAGAGAATGAGGATGACGATGAAATTGTGATGAACGATATGGACAATGCTTCGACAGCGAACAAGACAATGGGCGATCCAGGTGCCCTTGACATCGACGCCAGCCCAGCAATCCTGAGCGAACTGGAGCGGCTGGCTGTTCTCCGAATCTTCCGGACAGATCGTATTGCAGCTGGTGTGACTCGGTTCGTTGCGCAGATTCTTGGAGACAAATACAAAAAGTATCCGATCCTTCTGTACGACGACATCTACAACAGGAGCACCGCGCTGTCGCCTGTGGTGTTCATCATCTCTCCTGGAGCAGATCCGGCGACTGACGTGATTGCTCTTGGTGAACGAAAAGGATTCCCTCAACCTCTCCGTTTGCGAAACATCTCTCTCGGCCAGAACATGGAGCCACTGGCAGAGCAAGCGATCGACCAAGCTGTGAGCCGAGGACAATGGGTTCTGCTCCAGAACTGCCATCTGCTTCCGAAATGGCTGAAGAAGCTGGAAAAGAAGCTGGAAACAATTTCAGAAAAGACGGATTCTCTTGATCAAGAATTCCGACTGTTCTTGACGTCAGAGCCAACCGACGCCTTCCCAATGGGCATCCTGCAACGATCCCTGAAAGTCGTGACTGAACCACCAAACTCACTGAAAATGAACATGCTGACAACATATGGTCGTCTCTCTCACGACGAACTTACACGATCCTCTCATCCAGCCTTCCGGCCGCTTGTGTACGTGCTGACGTTCTTCCACGCAGTCATTCAGGAGCGCCAGAAGTATGGGAAGCTGGGCTGGAACACACCGTACGATTTCAACGAATCTGACTTCCGTGTGAGTGTTGATCTGACCGCGACATATCTGAACAAAGCGAGCGAAGCCTCTGAGATACCATCGACAAAGCCAAATGTTGCCGCCGAGGCAAGTCTGGAAGGCAACGAGTCTGAAGACGAACCTGAAAATGTTATTCTTGGAGGAGCCGCTGAAATCAACCCAGATTTCTTTGGAGATGATTCAGAGGATGATGTGAGCGATACAGACAGTACCACTCTTTCCATCCTCAACGAAGAGATCGACGTGAAATCCTCAATCAAGCAGGACAGTGTGAAGGATGCGAAAGAAGGCTCCGTTGCAGAACCAAACGAAGCAGCACCCGACCCGATCATGACGTTCACCACAGCGCCTGTGCCATGGCCGTCTCTCCGCTACCTGATTGGGGAGGTGATGTATGGTGGTCGAGTGACAGACGATTGGGATCGGCGTGTGCTGATGACGTACCAAGACGAGTACATGGGCGACTTCCTGTTCGACACGTTCCAACCGTTCCACTTCTACAAAGACGCGAAAGTGGACTACTGCATCCCTGCTGACGCCACCTCGGACGACCCTTCGAAGG
Organism: Blattamonas nauphoetae; assembly: GCA_033064195.1. Taxonomy (NCBI): domain Eukaryota; phylum Preaxostyla; order Oxymonadida; genus Blattamonas; species Blattamonas nauphoetae. The sequence continues at coordinate 166,344 of JARBJD010000120.1, read as the reverse complement.
TGGTGCAGTACATCGAGGACTGCATCCCGATTGCATCGCCCCCTGAAGTGTTCGGGCTGCATCAAAACGCAGAAATCAGCTTCAACACGAACACAGCGCGTTCATTGTGGGGGAACCTGATCCAACTGCAGCCACGTGGAAGTGCAGGGAAGAGCGTTGGGATGACGGCAGAAGAACGCCTTCTGCAGACAGCAGATGACATCAACAAAATCGTTCCTCCCAAGCCATATGAAGTGAATGTGATTCGAAATGGATTTGGTGTGCCAACACCAAGTCAAGTTGTGCTTCTGCAGGAGCTGGAGCATTGGAACCGTCTGTGCGAAAAGATCCGCTCTTCGCTGAAAGAACTGCGTCGAGCGTTGTCTGGAGAAATCGGAATGAGTGCAGAACTGGACGACCTGTCGTCATCGCTCTCGTCTGGTTTCCTTCCACATGCTTGGAGAATTCTCGCACCTGCCACCCAGAAATCGCTGTCCGCGTGGATGGATCACTTCAAAGAGCGCAGCAAGCAATACAACGATTGGATCAACGATGGCGAACCGCACGTGATGTGGCTGTCTGGCCTCCATCTTCCTGAAGCGTTCATCAATGCGATCGTGCAAGAAGCGTGCCGAAAGAACAAATGGCCGCTGGACCGATCGACGTTCTACACGCGAGTGATGGAATGGACATCGCCGCTGGAAGTGCCTGGGAAGCCGTCGAATGGATGCTACGTGCGAGGGCTGTATCTGGAAGGGGCCTCGTGGGATCACGAGAACATGGAGCTTGTTCCGCAAGAAGCGAAGAAGCTGCTGTCTGAACTTCCGATTGTGCATATTCTTCCGATCGAGGCGGCTGCTCTGCGTCTTCAGAATACATTCACTTGCCCGGTATATGTGACACAGGAACGGTGCAACAAGATGGGAGTCGGATACGTTTTCTCAGCCAACCTGGAAACCAGCATGCATCCATCGCATTGGGTTCTGCAAGGTGTAGCTCTGTCCCTCAATAAGGCCTGAAACTCGGTAACTGCAAACCTAAAAAAATCCTTACAACTTCATTAAATGTCATTTATTCCACTTCAATATCCCCTCCATTGACATTTTCACACTTTTTAGAGCGACCCTTCTGCTGCTCAAAATGAATGGCGAAGTGGGAGAGACCAAGCTGTGACCCAGAAAAGGGGTAACTGAGTTCTGAGTTTTTCTTGGTCCTCTGAGAAAGGAAGAGTCATGAAATGAAGCAAAAGCACAATAATCAACAATCCACTTGTTCTGGTTCAGAGGTCTGTGACAGTGGAACAAACCGCTTGGACAGTGCCACTTGAACTCGTTGTGTTGCCTCAAGGCGTTCCAAGAACGGGACAGTGCGAGACAGTTCACTTTCACACTCCTTCAGAAGTGACGCTTCCACATTCTCAACATCCCTCTCCCAAAACTTCCTTTTCTTTTCGGCTAACTTTTCAACTCGGTTGAGATATTGTTCTTTGGTTTGATCAGCATCGTATTCCTCGCTGAGGAAGGCATCTTGATCGATTGGTTGCACATCTCCAAACGACAGCCTGAAGAGTTTGTCATTCACTTCGAACGTTTTCTCGAAACAAGACGACGCGTAGAGTCCGATTTCGTTCCCAGCGAGAGAGAGGGATTCGATGGAATGATTCCCAATCACAACAAAATGGTGTTCGCAAGGATGATCATATTCCACTTTCTTCTCCTCAACCACCTCCTTCTTTTCTTCGACTTGAGGGGTTGGCTGAACAACTTTCCCTTTTGCAGCTGGTTGTGCCACGACAGGTTCTGGTTCGACAACAACTTTTGGATTGGCTACATAAGGCTTCTTGAAAAGGCGTTCCTCTTCTTCTTCCTTCTCCAATTTCTCTCGTTCTATACGAGCCTGCTCTTCTTCAAATACCTTTCTTTCGATTTGGCAGTTCCATTTACGCTCGGTTTCGACGGGGCAACTGACAAAAGCGGAGAGCGAGTCTGACGGCACATCTCTGATGACTGTCCGTCCGTCTGGAAGAATAAACAGTTGTTCTGACGATAACAATTGTTGTCTCGTCTCGAATCTTGCTTTTTCTGGCGAGTCTTCAGGCCATTCTACTGGCGTTGGATGTTCCCAAAGTGTTGGCGGTTTTTCTTCAATAACAGCTTCCTTTCCCTTATCCTTTCCTTTTGCACCTTTCGCATCTTTGTCTCCAGGCTTTGCTGCTGGTTTTGGAGCATCTTTCTTTCCCTTTTTACCTGCGTTCTCTTCGGCTTCTTTTCGAAGTCTTTCTTCCTCTTCTTCTTTGAGATGGTGTTCTCGATCCAAAATCTGTTTGGTTTCTTCGATCGATAACAGTTCATATGAGAGAGCATTTGCTAGTTTCACAATTTCCTGATGAGTTAAACCGTTATTGTCAAGCGAAAGATGTTGAAGGGTAGTGACGGATGGGAGGGTACGAAGAAGTTGATGAAATAGTTCACTTCCAGAGAGTTTGTTTGACGCTAGATTAAGGGAAAGAAGTGTGGTGGATAGAGGTGGTGGTTGAGCTGGAATTTGTGGTGTTTGATTGTCTGATGGAAAGAGATATGGGTGTGTAGGAGGTTGTTGCGGATAGAGTGATTGGAGAAAAGAGATCAAAGGATGAATGATTGTTTGTTCATCGCTTCCTTCTTGTTCGATGGTGAGAGTTTTTTCAGGAAGGTTCAAGTTTCGAAGTGTGAGATGATTGATATGTGTTTGAGTGATTCCCTTAAGAAACTCATCAATTTGACTGCTGTTCAGCCATGTTAAGCCTGAGAGAGAAACGGTCGACAGGGATCGACATCCAAAGATTCCTTTCATCATAGAGCTCCAACCAGTTGGTGTAAACTCACATAACGACAGGCTGGTGAAATAAGATCAAAAAGAAACCAAACAGAACAGCGTTTGGGTGTTGAGTTGCAGGAAGGCACCATTCGAGGACTTTTGATGTTTTGTCGTCAATTTGTTCGTTCTGGAAGAGAAGATGAATGAAAAAAGCAGATAATAACCTTGATGAGGATACACTGAACTGGTGGAGCCTTCTTAATAGGCTCTGGTTCTGGTGGGGCATTCTTTGCTGGAGGTTTTGAAGTTTTTGCTGTTTTCTTTGCTTGTGCTTCAGCAGCAATCTTCGCTTCATCCTCCGTTTTGTAGAAGAGTTCACTTTCTGAAAGGAATGAAGATGATGTATTTCAAAATAAGAGAGAAGTTACCCTCCTCAGATAAACAGAGGTGATCACAGCAAAATTGGATTGTTTCATGAATTGGGATAGACAATAGCTGACAAGATGCTCTTACATCATCAGTGAATGAACCAATTAGCTGAGGGGGAGCAATTTCAGACTCCATCCGTTGAAGTTCAAAAATAAGTTGGGGAGATCAAACTTGATCAAGCTTCTTTAGAGAAAAATCCTTGTAAAGGTTCATTCCTCAGTGATACTATCTGTTCCCTTCAATATTTCATATTTTTGGAAAACAATATAACTCACTCACTCATCTCCAAAAGATTATTTCAATGACAGGTCTATCTTCCTCTCTTCTCAATATCTATATCATTATATCTCTCTTCAGCTACTTCTCCTCTTAATACACAACAAAATGATATCTTAAATCAGAGTACAACGTCCAAGCTCTCGCATTCATTCGTGGAAGATTTTTCTGTCCTCTGCCGGAGATTCCTTGCATCGTTTGTTGGCTGTCTTGTGTTTAATCATGTTTTGTTCGTTTTAGAAAATTTGATCAAAAATTAATGAACCATTTCTCAGAGATGTATTCGAACGCTCTCTCTCAGGCTATCCCACGATTATGTGTTGAGCCTTCAAACTTCCGTTATTCCTATGTTGTCTTATGCCTTTTTGAGTGTCAGAAATCGGAGTATAACTCGCCTCCACTCCAACAACCGCTCCTTCACGAACTCGTTGCTCAACAACGTCTTCTTGAACATATTTCTGAATGGTTAAAGTCATTACGAACAAACAACGATTCTGAGCTTACAATCCAACACCTATCCCTTCTTGTCCACATATTCCTCCATGTTTGTTTCTTTTCTTCAAGATTGCCAGTTCTTGCCATCAGACTCTAATATTCCGAGACCAGACATTCTTGTGTCTTTATTCACAACGAAATGTATTCGTTTGATATTGTTTCCAGTCTCTCGCGTGGATCAATATGACTCTGTCCTCTTCACGTCTGCCTTCATTCGCGAAATCAACAATCTCCGAGAAAATGGTGATACTCACGACTACGCAAAGGAGGCATACGAAGCATTGAAGAAGGCCACACGGAATGCGGATGAGACAAAAGAAGCAGGTTCGTCATCCACTCCTCTTCGCCAACAGTTGAACGCCATCTCCGAAAGCGCCCGAAAGAAGGTTGACGACGTCATTGGTCTCTTTTCACCTTTCAACCACGTTCGGGAGAAGCCCTCCAAACCAAAATCCATCAAAGCACCGGCCGTACAGCCTGAAGAGACTGTCCAGAAGCCTCGTAAGCTCAAATCGAGTCCATTGACAAAGAAAGATCCAATCAAGAAGGACACACTTCGAAGCGAGAGGCCGAGTGTCCATCAACGTGATCCAGTTGGAATTACACTTGGTTTCCCCTCTGAACTTGTGTCAGTTTGCACCCTCCTCTTCCACATCCCCGTCTTTCGGTGGTTGATCATCGAGTCTGATCGGGATTGGGCGTTGAAATCAACACGAACCTCTTCCACAAAACTTGGCAAGCTGGTTCTGGCACAATTGGCCCTCCTTTTCAAGACACTCGAGGCCCACGACTCTCCCAACCCTCTCACATTAGACTCTTTCGTGTCGTTCCCCAATTTTGGAGAGCTTGTGTCTTGTGCACAGAACGATGTTGTGGATTGCTTCCTGACAATCATGTCACTCGTCAACACTGCATTCCAAGTTTGGGTCTTCTTTCTCATTCACCATTTTCAGAGTTCAGGATTCTTTGATTGTGACTCCTTTCTCTTCAACGTTCAGGGCAGAACACCCAACACATCAGAGAATTATTCTCCCTCGGTCATTGTCTCTCTTGAACGGAAATCAGTCCAATCTGCTCTCAATGAACTCGTCAAACAGAATGAGCATGCCTTTCAGCAACTCTCTCGACTTCCTCCGATTCTCTTCATTGAGCTGGACAGATGGAAGACGGATCTGCACGGTGGACAAGTCTATGACCGCTCACCATATGAGATCTCAGAATCACTCACCATTGCTGATCCACAGAACCAAGTGAATGATCAACGGGATCAAACAAAAGGAGACTCCGATGAGAACAAATTACGCAGATTCTTTTTCAAACAAATCCCACCGCGTTCATCCAGTCCCAACATACACTATATATTGGTTGGGATCGTTGTGGATTGTGGGAAGACTGGAACTGGGCCGTTTCGAACAATCATCCGCCCACTTCACACAATTCGGAAAGAGTCAGGACAAGAAGAGTGGTGGAGTGTCACAAGCTCGTCATCCTCCAGAATCTCTCCGGATGAGGTCCTCTTTGCGAAAGGAGACGAAAAGACTCCTTCCACACTCAACTCTGATGCACACCTGTTGATGTATTGCCAAGAATCGTATCTCCCATTTCTCTCCCTCTTGACCTGAGCCCTATAAGTGGTTTGTGAAACTGCTTCTGAAGTCAATGACAGAAACATGTTCATTGACTCATTTTTTCTTCATTTCTGCAGAATTTCAAACAATTCTTCAATGTACAGTCTAGCAACTATTCATCGGTTCGATCGTCACACAGACATCATTTTGTGACAGTATTTGGCAGAAAATTCTTTATCAATTCAAAGTATTCTATATTTTTGACGAGAATTTGTGGTTGAATGGGCATTAATTTCAGTCCATCGTTTACATGATTTGTTGTCATGGTTTGATCTGAATTGAAAGAATGGAAAATTACAAGGTTTGATTATCTCTGAACACCCAATGCCTTTATTCGTAGACTCAAGAACAGATAGGAGAAGGCCTTCATTCAAAATGTTATCTTGGTCGACAAAAGAAGTCCATCCAATATTATTGCATGAAAGAAATTGACAACTCTCAACGTGATCTTGTTTCAGCCGAGGTTCAGATTTGGCACACACTCGAGCATCCTAACATCGTGAAATTTATCGAATGGTATGGAACCACCAATCACATTTGGGTTGTGTCGGAATTGTGTGCAGGCGGAGATCTGGCGAACCTCTTGAGCCAGGATAAGAAACTTAATGAAACATCTATCCGAGCTTTCACTTCTGATATTCGTGCCGCCTTATTGTGTGAAGTTTTCGCATTCATCACACTCTCCTTTTTTTTCAGGTTCCTTCATCAAAATGGAATCGTATATGGAGATCTACACCCGTCAACGATTCTTTTTGACGGAGCTGGCACAATGAAACTATGCGATTTCAAATATTCGTCTCGTATTGACCGAGTCAGACCAGATCTGGTATTCATCCATTTCCCTTTCATTCTTTCAGCCTGAGTCTCGCCTCACATTTCGTCATCTTGAGTACCTCGCTCCCGAACTTATTCGATCACATGGCATTACACTTACTGGGTTTGGCGAAGAATACAATAACCCCAAATTCGCATATCCATTTTCCTATCAATCAGATCTCTGGGCCTTGGGTTGTCTAATGTATGAAATGGTGGAGGGTCACCCACCGTTTGCAGGAACTGACACAAAGTCTCTGTCCCGTTCAATCCTCTTTTCTGAACCAACTCTAAATCCAGCATGGAGTCCCGACTTTACAGACCTGATTTCTGGTCTTCTCTGCAAATCTCCTCTCCACAGAATGTCATGGCCGGAACTAAATTATCATCCTTTCTGGAGACATTGTTTATATGTGTTTCCACTCCAACCACAACTGTTCACTGATGCCCTCATGAACATCACGAGAGATCGCGAGTTAAAAATGAACAACGGAGAGATTGGAGCGTCAGCACTAGGAACTGAAGATGATTATTACGCTGTTCAGCAACTTGGTGTCGATTCACGCTTCTTCTTTGGTTCTGATGCCCCAAAATCTGACATAGGAATTCCTCTCGTTGATTTGGATATCCAACCAATACCCTCACTTCCTGAGGCACCCCAACTTGACAACATTGTTTGGAACACGCCAACAGATCTAGTTGCCACACCAATCTTCTCCATCTCAGATATTGAACCTATCAAGACAAATTTTGCGAATGTCGGATTCTATTTCAATCCCCTCACATCTGAACAACTTCGAAACCCGTCCAATACAACCATTGACACGCACCTTAGTGAAGTACTCCCCTATCTCCGAAATTGCATCACAAACGTCATGAGGGACAATAATCCTCAAACCCAGGGGCAGTTTTCGAATGTCCTCAACTATATTTCGTACATTTCTCGAAACGAAGAAGTCTCAACACTTATTCTTCGCTCCAAATTCGGGACTGTCCTGTTTGGGCTTCTCAAAGACCCACCCATCCCACAGATCGTTCTCCAACTCTCAATCGTTTTCGCAACCCTTCTTCGATACACTAAACGAGTGAGCTCCACTCTCGCCACCTCGGGACTGGTCACCACACTCGCTGCAGGAATTGAATCAAACGATGAGCTTCCATCGAGATATGCCACTGCTGCTCTAGGAGAGCTGCTATACTATATTCCACGAGAGAAATCAGTGAAATCGAAGACTCCAGTTGGAAGTGGAGGAGAGGAACAACCACCACAAGAAAAATCTGAGCCTGAACTCATCCCAATCGATCCGAAGTGGCAGTTCAACGAATCCGTCGTTAAAACCATGATTGGAGCCCTTTGGAGTGAATCTCTTGGAAAAGCACAATATGCTGCGAAAGCAATTGGTAATCTTGCCATTCTCCACAACTCCGCGCTTTCTCACGAATTCTGCACCACTGAGTGTGTCGACGCTCTTCTCGACCTCGCTACACGTGCCGAAGGCACCCTCCAACAGATTGTGATGACCACTGTCGTCACAATCAGCAGACTAAAACCAGAAGTCATGACACATCTCTGCTCGAAAGTCGATTTCACCATATTGATCAAACGCCTCGTCAACGACCCGTGTCCACAGACCAACCTCTGTGTGATGCTAAACTTGGTCGTCATTGGTCTTAAGTCAAGCACGGAGTCCGCTCTTCACGCTGTCCAGGAAGCCACGTCTTCTGGACTCATGCACAAACTCCTCGACCGAATTTTGGAGATGAACAAGACGGTCCTGACCTCCAAAATGAGTCTCATCGGAGCTGCCCTGAAACGGTCTGCCCCAGAAAGCGACGCTGGAGCCTTTCGAATTCTGAATTCGCTGTCTCATCCCGATGTTCTGTCGATCCTGACGCCGTACGACAAGAATTGTCTGTCGTGTTACCTCTCCTCACTCTCCAATTCATTCTCAACTCTCTTCTCGTCATTCACCACGTTCTTCCAACTCCCGCAAGAGATTTTGGAAGGGCCACACATTTCACAGACAGACATAAACAAGAACAGTGATGATTGTGAAGACACCCTCAAACAGTTCGATTCTCTCATCCAGATTCAGCCATTCTCGTACTACCTCCTCACCGACGACTCCCTCTCTTCCCTCTCTTCTCTTCTCCACACTGTCGCACTGGGAAAGACGAGAAAGGAGGAAGAGACGGACAAAGGCGATTTCGTCATCCCAACCGAGACCAACCATTTCTTCATGGATGGACACGGAGACGACGTTCTTGCCGAAATGCTGTCTCCAACACAACTCAAAACTTTCTCGAAAATAGGCCAACAATTGATCGCCCATATTCTGAACAATCACACGTTCCTGCTCAACTCTCTGGGAATCGTGAACCAGACCATCATCCCACTCCTCTACTCCTTCCCAGCTGACAAGCAGAACAACACGCATGCCACAACTGCCCTTCTCGTCCAGTTCGCCTCTCTTCTCCAGGAGTTCAACAAACCCCCGCACAGAGAGACTCTCACTCGCCAAGCAAATGTCTGGGAAGAAGTCAGTGAATCATTTAGCGGTTACTTTCTCCCAAATCTTCAGTTCTTCTTCGAGCCCGAACACCAGCACACTCTTCCTTTCTTATTCATCGCAGCCACTCTTCTCGAAGCTCATCCTCCGTTGTGTTCCACTCTCTGCGTTACTCCACTCCTCAACCATCTCGTCGCCCCCTCCACACACCAACACATTGCCCAGATTCAAGCGAGAATTGTCTCCCTCTTCATCCGATCACCGGACACGAACAAACAGCTCATTCCTTGGAAGGAGATTGGGATTTGGATCCACACCGACCTCACACAGATCGAAGAGGGAAAAGAGAACAACGTTGATCTTTCGTTCGTCCAAGTCTTGTTCGATTCTCTCGAATTGCTTGCACTCAGTTTGGACAAGAAGAACGACACCTTGTTCAATCTCTTGCGTCACAATCTTGTTTGTGTTATGCGACGCATCACCTCTCTTCTCCTCCTCCTCCAACAATCCCTCCCGTCCCCAACCGGTCCTGTCTCCCAGCAAACCATCACCATCGCCACCTGCGTCCACCACGTCTTCAAATTCTTCATCATCACTTCGCGTCGAATGGCAGGCACTGCTTGTCAGCCAACCACTTTCGTTCTTCTCGCAGACTGTCTGGACAAGCTTGCAGTCAATTGGAAAACCAAAAAGACGGACGAAGGGCTCGAGGCTCTTGTTTGGGTTCTGAAGATCCTCATTCTGACACAGCGCCCGTTCTTCTCAGCGGACGGACGTGGCACGGACTGCACCTTGAATTTGGCAATGGCCACAGAGAAGTTAGCTTTTGAGAAGACTCTGGAAACCCTGGAAAGCGAAGATGAAGTCAACACCCTCACTAAAGCAGCACATCAATCGTTGAAGACGCCCGTGGAAACTCCACGCTCTGTGTCCTCCAAATGACATCCGCCACACGTGTCTCATCTTTGGGTCATATATGTTGGATCTCTTTCTGTGAACTTTGTGCATCTGAAAGACGAAAGATAGGACATCTCCCCAGACGAGGACAGCTTCGGAGTAAACCGCATTCATTAACTAGTCCCATTCCTGGGAATCTTTTATGCTCACATGTATAGTTGTTGTCATTGTTATCTTTTCTGTCTTTTCTGATGTTTTCTTGATTGAAATTGCTGGTTATGATAAACTGAAAACAAAAGTGTTGGTCGTGATCATGGATAAACCACTTCACCCAGCTTATTTCAAGAAGAAAGTCCTCAATTTAGCAAGACGTTGCATCAAATTTCATGATCATGCAGACGAATTGACTTGGGAGGACGTATTAGCACTACACTATGATATCGATGGATCTGAGCCTCAGGGTCTTCCAGTTGAACTCTTGGAGTTAGCTGAAGAGAAAATATTTGGGGCTATTCTCCAAGAAGATCTCTCTCATAGTTTGCACAATATTTTCCTCATCACCACTTTAGACGCTTCACCACATCTTTTTTCTCCGGAAATCACAAGCATGATGGAACAATTCTTCAGAGCACTCACTTCACAAGATGAAACGAGAGATCTTCTCCACTTTCTTTCCACATATGGCGGCAAACTTTCTGGAACAACGACAGATTCGCATAGACAAGCGTCAGCAGAACTAATCCTCCGTCTCCTTGTTACCGAACCTCATTCTCTTCCATTTATTTCTGGATACGAAGGAAATGTTCGATTAACGCTTGATGTCTCACCGAAAGTTCGCATGACCCCTCTCGGCGGTGAGGCTGATGTACTCCTCACTCTTTATTCGCCTTCACTAGCTGAAACTAGCCCCAGAGAAAAGCTATCAATATGTTTCGCCATTAGTACCTCCTCTTCAATGGAGGAATCACATAAACTAGACGATGTATTCGAGGGAATCCGAAACTCACTCCAAATTCTTGATTCGAACGATTATCTCTCTATTGTGACATTCAATCGTAGTGCGAATGTCGTTTTACGTCCTTTTCGTGTTGGTATTTTGCGTGAGGAGGAATGTTTGGACCATAACTTCGATGACGCCCCAGGAATGAGCCTTGAACTTTCTTTGACTGATGCCTCCTCGAATCACTCTTCTGTTCTCAATTCACCTCCAAATCTGGATACTATATTCTCTGATATACGCACTCTCCCTGCTTCAAACTTATGCGAAGGATTGGAACAGGCATTCACAACCATCAACAGTTACTCGAATGACGGTCCACTTCCTCCGGACTATCGCCGTGTCATCATTCTCATCAGTGACGGGAACATTACAGAGGGCATCCGCGATCCCAATTTAATCGGGGCTGTTGTTCGAATGCACTGTAGCGTCGAACCATCCTTCGGCGGCCCTGATTCCGTCCTTCCCAATCCTCCATCAGTATCAACGATCCGGGCGGGTCAAAATGGACAATCTGAAGATGAGGTTATGCGAATGATTGCATCTCGTGGCTGTGGAAACTATTTCTGGGCCCCACAAGCAAACGACATCGCCCCGCTCATTATTGAAGCCACAATGGGTTGGAAGGAGCGTACATCACATCTTCTCTCTGTTTCTTTCATATCTGCTCAAGATCTCCACCATTTCCTTGTCAATCCGAACACCCCATTCCGAACAGAATGCACACAATGTTCTGGATACTCTCTGCGCCAAACAAAAGTTAACACCACCGAACTCATCGCCCGCATTCGTCCCGTGCAAGAACCATACAAATACGATCTCAAAACCACTTCTCAAACCCGAGACGAAGTGATCAAAACCAAAAGTGTTGAAGTCTCCGACCTCGTCAGCGAAGAGCGCCGACGCTTCCTCTTCACAGTCAGCACATACCTCGATCAGAATACCATCAACCAGCCAGAGTCATCAATCATCACTCAGCTCGTGGACTCCCAAGATCCTGTCGACATCGGCGGACTCCTGATCTCATTCTGCCATTCGGGGTCGACAACGCCAGAAACTGTGTTTGTGAAGATGAATCTGAGAGTGGATGTGGATCAGGGAACAATCACCGATGCGCTGGAAAGGAAGTGGAAATGGGTGCTCTCAGAACCTCCACAAACACTCGTCACTCTCTTCAATCCCAGAAACATCCCCGAACTCGAAGCGTCTGTCTCCTCTTTCCTTCTCACTCTTCTCATTCTCTCCCACTCATCTGCTTAGTGCTGCGAAGATCCTGATTCCAGAAGACCTCGGGGAAGAGACAACATCCCCATCATTCTACAACCAACTCCAAATCACAGACAGCCTCCTCATCGTCTCCACAGAGAAGCCGACCAACAAGTCCGGAATGATGGTTTACGAGCCAATGACCGCACATCTCTTCGGATTGCACACAGGGAGGTCTCGTTCTTCTTTCTGATGGGTCTTGTTTCTCCCTCTCTTAGCCCGCCTCCAATCCGACAAAAGCCGTCTGTTCCGCAAAGCACAGAACGACTGAAATTGGCCGTGATGATGCAGCTCGTCCTGTCTCAGCTCAAACAGGTCATCTCAAACTATATTGGTCTCCTCTTCATTCTTTTCATTCACCTTTGCTCGCTCAGACAAACACGACATTGAAGTAACACTCTCGTCTCTCCACTCACTCCAGTCAAGGGTCAACGCGTTCGCTTCTTCTCGTCTTGTCGTCGCCCAGATCATCTCCAACCGCATCAGACACTTGGAACGAGCCCGACCAAAGGCGTTCAACATGAACGACACGAACGACATCCTCGTTGTGGACAGAAAGGAAGACATCGAACGAAGCAAGACACCCAACAAGTCGTCGCATCCATCTTTGCAAGCAGTCCCAAGCTTCTCCATGTCCCGGTCTGTCCTCCTCCTTTTTTCACGTCACCCAGCCACCACGGAGTCGTCACGAACCTCCCTCCAGACGAACAATTGCCAGTCCAAACGCCTGACAACGTCCCTCCGACTTCATTGAAGACGAAGGAGCCAGACGGTGAAGAGCTGGCTCAACTCATCCTCTCCCGCGATGGAGGAGACGACATCTCTTACGTCGTTCCCGCCACGCCGTTCACTGACGGGGAATTGTTTATGATGGGTCTGTTTTCTGTCCTTCTCCACTTTTCTCAGAATGCAACAGAAGCTACACACTGTCAATGATGCTCGACGCCATCTGTTCCCACACACGGGAGTTCATCCAGGCTTCACACCCCACAATCGAGAAGGTCGAGCAAACCCGAACCTACCAACAAGCATCTGAACGCGATGGGCAAGAGCGGGAACGCGAGAAACGAGAGCAGGCGAAGGAGAGGACGATGCAGAAGCTGTCCACTCTGCTCGGATTCATCTCGTATCTCCAGAATGGCTACGGAGAAGGCCCAGGCAGCTACATCATGGAGCACCGGCTGGAGAGCATGGAGACGGTCTCTGTTCTGGTCCCACTTCCAACTGTCCACAAGCCTCAGGCACGTCTGCCGCAGCCATTGACACAGGACGAGCAGTTGCTGTGGATGAGAGACGACGGAGTCCTTCCTGGGATTGTGAATGGTCTGCTCATCACTTCCTCATTCTTTCCTCATCCTCCCTCCTCTTCTCTTCAGCACGCCAACTCCGACGACAAGCGAAGAAGGAGAATCCGAACACTCAATGGATCAACGACCTGCTTGTCCCGCAACGTCGTGGAAGCCCAATTTCACCATCACCCATCGCCGACCGCGAAAACGACCGCGAACGACGAGACATGATCAAACGAGCCAAACTCCGCCGAAAGTTGGAAGACAGAGAGCGGCGTGAACGAGAGAAACAGGACAAGAAGCACAAATACAAAAAGAAGGATCTCCAACTTTCCGATGATTCGCCGTACATTCTTCCAACTCACACAAGACTCAACGACAAAATTGCTGCCGCCACACCTCTCCTCCAGTCGAAGACACACAGTCGCGAACGGGGAAAAAAGAAAACGGGAAAGAAAACGGCCCAGTTTGATCAATTCTGTTGTCATTTTTTGAATCTACTCTCTCCATCAGTGTTGATGCTATTAATGCCGATTCATCTGGTGGATTTGACGGTGTCTGGCAGTGATTATCTCACCTTATCCTTCTCACTATGAGGCCACAAATAATACACATATTTTGTTCAAGTGTTTTTTCTTGATTATTCTGGCTATTTTCCACTATTGATCACTCTTGTAAGCCTCTATGTTCTTTATTTTCACTTTGTTTGTCATTATTCGGACAATTCAGGATGAATTCGCTCTTTTTCATCATTCATTCAACAATCGACTGGAAAAGGGCGAGATCGATTTCTCTTCGGCAGTTGAAGTAGTCATGTGACATTCAGTGTGTTTTTGTCACTATTTTCAACTCCCACACAATTCTCTTCCCTCACATGGCTCATATCATCATCCCACTTGATTCTGAAAAGTTGACAAAATCACTAAAAATGTCACCATCAAATCGCTCTTTTTTGAACCACTGATTGTATCGCGACCAATTTCTCTGAACATCTTTTATTTCGAATGAAAATTGTTCCACTTCCTTTTTGACAATCATCTCGTTGCCGGTACCTCCATTCAACGATCTCCTCACTTTTTCGTGATCTCTCATCCTATGTGATGTTTCTCTCTGAACTATTCCTGAATCATCCTAAATATCTCTCCTATTTCTGATAAAGCTTAAAAACATTCTTAAAATCAACTAGTTTGTCAACACTTGATCATCGTCAATCGCCACTTTCCACGCCGTCGTAACTCCTTCGAACGATTTTTTGAGAGATTCTCTTTGATCTCTTTCCCACTGTTTCAGCAGATTAGGGTCTTTCTTAAAGTTTCAAAAAATTTGTACGATAGAAACAAAAGTTAATTCACTTTTCATGTCTCATTTTTCAAAGCCATTCTTTCCTTACCCATTGGATTTCACATCGAAATATCACTTTTCAACGCATTGTTTTCTCCATTATATTTCATGTCATCTTTTTCAACATGTGATTGCCAATCATTTGGGCGTTATTTCGCTATCAATGAATCATTGAAGTCTGGGTTTAGTGGAGACAGACAATCAAGACCTTCTTCATCTACTCAAGACAACCAGAGTTCATTTCGGGATGATGCATGTCCTTCTTCTCTCTTTTTGTCTCTCTTTTCATGTTTTGGATCGATCGGCCCTTGATCCATGAATGAATCTCAAACTCAATCCATCCTCCCTAAATCACCTTTCTTCATCACCTGCATCTAATTCATCCGATTATTCTCGATCTAGCGACATATATTCCCGAATTGATGCTGAACAATTGACGTTTGACACCTCTGTTTTCATCTCCTCAGTCATCTGAGAAAAGCGGTGATCCGTCTATCAGGCCAACAGTTCGCTCAACCATTCAAGCGTCCTGTTGATCCTCTGCTAGACAATGTTCCCGATTACCTGACAGTCATCAGGAGGCCGATGGATCTAACGACTGTCGAGCTTTGTACACCAGTCTTCTACCCAATCTCCAAAGGGGATACGACAGCTAAAGTCAAGCCAGATTCCAGACAAAGAGGATATTCTCTTTTTCGAAATGCAGAAGAACTTCTCACCGCTGTTCATACGATTTGGGACAATTGTTATGTTTATAATGGACCGCTTCATCCGATGAGCCTGAAGGCGCAGACTCTCCAAAAAGACTTCTCATTGGCGCTCGAGGATGCGGTGGAAAAAGGGTGGTGGACACAGGACGATGTTCAAAGAGCAGCGAATTCCACTCCCGCGGACAGATACCGCGCTATGACTGACGAACTCCGCTCTCGAAATAGTAGTCTAATGGATGCAAGTACTGATAGTCTGAACGCAACTCCATTGGAAACCCCTACCACGAAACGACGAACAATCAGACTCAAATCAACAAACATTCACCTACTCCCACCCAAATCATCACCAACCGATATTCCATCTTCTCCACTTTCTGTTACACTCACTAAAAAATCACCACAACGCACCATTATTTCTCAGACATCAAGCAAACCAAATCTGATCATTCCCACGTCTGTTCCGGCCCAGACATCTCAACACACGATCACGGATATTCCTCCACACTTCTCAACGACCCCAATACCACGCCACGACCCAAAACCTGTCATCATCCCAGAACCATCCCCCACAACCATCCCATCCACTCCCAAACCCACTCCCTCCCAACCATCGACTCCAAAACCCTCTCCCTCCCAAACACCCACTCCTGGTCCTGCAAAACCCAAACTATCTTTTCGTTCAAGCACTAGACTTCTTGATGATGGAAAACCAGCGCTCCCTCGCATCTTCCAAGGAAAACCAACAAGTCATAAGGAAAAAGCGCTTCTCATTCTGAAAGTGAACAACCTAACGGATGAAGAAATGCAGTACTTTCTGGATTTTGTTCAGAATATGAGAAGCAATGACCCGCAGGTGTGCTTTCCACCATATTTCACTTTTGATCACAGTGGGAGAAAGAGAGCGATACGGTAACTTTTAATATCGACGACTTTACTGAGCCTGAACTGAAATACATGCTGGTTTATTTCCATTTCCGTTGAAATGTGAAATCGCTTTTCTTCAGTTTCTGTTCTGTATTCTTTTCTTTGTCAACGAGAACTCTCTCAATCTTGCAAACACACTTCATGAAAATTCATTATTAAGTCAAATTTTTGGTAATGATTGCCTTTTTTAACCCATAGAAATCGGTCGTCTTAAAGAGGGCCGATCATTTTCATAAAAATCATCCATATGACACAATAATCACTACAGTTCTAGATTCATCACTCTGACTGATCTTTATTCAATATATTGGCATTGATATTCGTTCGTTCATGTTCTGTAACGAGAATGGTTCTGTTTGATTCCTCATTGATTCAAGGCTGAAGTGCATCATCGAAGTGAATGACCAAAAGAATAGTATCGAAAACATGTGAATAAGAGGAAGAAATAAAAGAATACAACCTTTTCGGAAGTTTTGGGAAAACAAAAGACGAAAGAAAGAAGACTTCATCATGCCCTTCATGAAGGAGCAAGGGAGCTGTACAGGCACCTTTATGAAACTCAATCTGCTTTGATATTGCGAGGGCCATCCGTTTTTGTGTTTCGTCAGTCTGTTCAGCGATGAAAAGTGACAACGGCAATGGTTCTGTCCTTGATTCCAGAAAGAGGGGTTTGAGGCGAGCAAGAAGAGTGCTTAAGACAGTTGGTGATGGAGGAGATAATTGAAGTGGTAGTTTAAGTCCAGAGGCATCAAATGATCCCATGATTGACGTGAAGGAGTAATTCAAGAGAGGAAGGGGAGGCATGACAAGTTTATGGTCAGTGACAGCACCATTTGATGTGAACTTAATAAGTGATGGTTTTGGGGCTGAGGCTACGGAGGTTGTTGGGAGTGAGGTGAGAATGGAGAAGAGGGATTCGGAGCTGGCCGTTGATTCGGGTTGGATTAACTGGGGTCCTGGTGAAGGAGATGGTTGCTTGTCAATTTCTTCTTTGTCTTGTTCTTCAGCTTGTTGAGCAAGTTTTTGTTCTTCTGTATTTTCTGCTTCAAGTTCTGCTAATCTATCACTTTCCTCACGAATAATAAGGCTCTTGAGTGCTTTCTGTTCAATTTCCTTCCTTTCTTGTTGCAGTTCATCACTGGCCATGGCCCAACTGTCCAATTTCCCAATTTCTGAGACTGGAATTGCGCCTCCAAAGACACGTTGTCGAAATTGTCTGTTTTTGGAATCTGTCAGGTTGAATAGCACTTCTCTGACTTGATCTTTGTACGGTGATGAACTCGGAGATGGATGAGCATTGAAAATCGATTCTTCGATTGAAGCTGCGAGGTCGCGAACTTTTGACTTTTTCACTTTTGTTTCATTTTCAAGATACTTGTCGAGGCATGACTGATCAACTGATTCATCGTTGTCACTTTGAATCTTATTGATCGCATTTAGGAGGGATCTTTCGATGCTTGACACGACTTTGGCTCTGAGCTGTTTGATTGCTTCGGAAGATATTGAGCCAACTCCGCCGGACATGGATGATGGATATGGTTGCGACATTCTGTTGCGATTTTGAGTTTGTCCATGTCTTGGCGTTGTTTGGAGTTGTTGGCGTTTGTGATGTGGATTACTGGATGAAATGTCATATTGAGAGAGAGAATACCGATGAACATTTCGAAGAGACCCATCCATATCGCTATCAGAACTTAGAAAACCAGATTCACTGTCGACATCAATAGTCTCATTATAAAGGCCTTCACTTCGTGAATTGGTTGCATTCGTCATTCGTTCCAAGATTTTAGAATCAGAAGAATGAGAGACAAATGAGGGATCAGAAGTTCGTTTGATGGTTCTTTTTTCTCGTCTGAATGCGATCAGAGAGGCTGTTCCCAGCTCAGCATACTCTTCATTCTGTTCATCTGGTGTCATGTTTGGAAGTTCCTGTGAATGATGAGATTAAAAAAATGAGTGAGGAGGGTAGACGAACAGAAAAAAAGACAGGATGTCAGCGAGTGTGAATTGAGCAATCGAATCGAATGAAAGAGAAATAGCAGACCTCATCACTACTAGAGCCAAATGGATCATCCAAGAAAGAATCATCTTCGTCAATGAAGCCAGATTGTTGGTCATCTGGTTTCGGACGGTCTGAACGGAAACAAGAAAAGTGTTGAAGAGAAGGACAAGAAATTGGAAAGCATTGAGTTAGAGGTGGCATACTCGTCATTTCCAGAGGTGATTATTGCAGACAATTCTTGATCCGTCCCCTTTTTTCATGAAATGACAACATTGATGGTCCAGAAAGTTCACTTGTGTCCATTTCACAGAAAAAACACAGAATGGTTGGATGAGTAACAAAAAAGAAGTGGCCTCCATAAAGTGAATGGAAAAAAGAGCACAGCAGAGCCTTCTTGGAAAAAAAAGTGAGGAAAAAGCAAATTAAGATGCTGCTGCCAAACAGATCGCCCACCATCCATGCAGAATGCACACAAAAGAGAAAATGGACGATTTGTGGTTCCAGATTAAACGAAGTAAACACAACAGGAAAATATCGCGCTCAGCTCTATCTGGGGATATTGACAGTGGGATAACGAGTGGTTGGTTAACTTGTGGGTTGTCAGGCGAAACGTTTGGAATGGATAAGACTGATTCAGGAATGTCCGAGACAAAATCGCGAAGAAAAAAATGGGTTGATAATGTGGGAGAGTCAGGGTTGCCGCTTGTTTTGACTCGGAACCTGTTTTTGAGTAAGAGAACGAGATGAGAAGAGAGAAGGCAATACGTAAAATTCAACATAACCAACACTGTCTTTTTGAGGAGTGGGCCGTTGAGAGTGATGGACTGCTGACAATGGGGCAAGCGAGATGGGCATATGCACGTGGTAGTCGCGGAGAAGGAAGTGGGAGAAAGACGTGAATTCTTCGAGAGACACGGAAACCATGAAGTTAAGAAGGACAAGGAGTTCTAGAAACAGAGGAATGATGGATGAAGACATGAGGGACAAGTGAATGGCGATACCCCATTCCATCTGGTTGATCTGATGGAGAGTGAATGAATTGTGGCTTATCACAACCCAGTCCTTGTTGCAATATGCTGTAGACAAATTATACCAGAAACAGAGAAATATGGGGCAAACTGACATCTTCGTAGACTTTTGAGATGACCATGGCTCCGATGAGGAAGAGTCGGCGGACGTTGAGCTTAAAGTGGACGGACAAATGAGATGATACAGGAATAATGAAATGAGGTAAATACGACAAACATTTGAGAAATGGAGTGTTGGAAAAGCAAGGCGGATTCTGTCGAGAAGTATGCATGTCGAGATAATACCACTAGGACTGATTTTTGACATCCTGATGTCCATAATAATGATGCAAAATCACACCTATAAATGTGGTACACCCAGTGGAAGAGAGATACAGAATAAGGTTCGGTTTGGAACTCTGGAGGCGGAACAAATAGAGGAAGAGCACAAATCCAAACCAACTTTAGCGAATTGCTTCTTTTCTGGTTCAGGCGCGCATAAAGACTCAAGGAAATGGGCGATGGCTTCAGTGAAGTGCATCTCACCAAAAACAGAAGAACGATCTACCCATTCGATGGTTTTTCGATGCCACTTGGCTCAGTTAGCCGACCTTCAATTCACATGAATACTCTCTCACTCGCTCTTTTCCGCAATGTTTTTAACATTCAGGACACGATTATATTGATTTGGAGTCACAGTCGCCAGTGCGAATCATCAGTGGGGCTTGCTTGTTCGTAACTCCGAACAATTTTTGAATTATGGTTTCCTCAATTCACTTCGTTTTCGTTGCTAACTGAAAAATGAGATAAACTTCGTCCCGATTTCACGTTTAACCCAAAATTTTACGTCTCATTCACAAAGATCGTTCTTTCACCCTCTTTTCACCGAGTAAAGTTGAGACTTGTCAGAACTTTGGATCCCAGGAGACATATCCACTTTAACCTGGACTGTCTAATCATAATCTGTGGTCATGTCATGGAGTCCCAATCAACGTGGTGACCAAAACAGACTTTTCATCCCTTAATTCTGTTTCACTTCAAGATCCTTATTCAAAGAACCGAGAAATACGGATCATCGTCACAATATCGTTTGCCTACCACCTCTCAAAAACGATTTTTTTCCATATAGGTATTTTACAGTTTGAGATAGCACTTCATGATTTGAGATATTATTGAGGGTTTTGATCCAAACCATAATTCAAGACTTGTTCGGAGTTACGAACAAGCAGATCCCACTAGACCCAACCCGTGTATAATGGGAAAACTCGTGATCACGAAGGGCAATTCGGTTAACGCAACTTAACTCGAGATACCTTGTGAAAACCGAATAAACAGCAGAAAAACCGAATAAACCACACTTCACTCGAGTTCTCACCCCATAACATTTTTTTCAGGTTGATCTTGACAAACTTTCGTCGAATTGATTCATTTCATCGTGTTTCCTCATTTATAACTTGTCATTAGTACGAAAAGAAACAAATTATTGAAGAAAAACTCTTTTAAAAAATTCGAAGTCGATCCGACCCTTATATCGAAATTTTTCCAAAATTCTCACTATAACCGTCGGCGACGCCCCTACGTATTTGAATTGAACTTACCTCAAGTAGGTTCTGTGTCATCTCGATGTAAGTCGCTCTTGCTTGGATATTGGTTCCCCTCTCGCTGTCCGCAGACATCATTCATGGAACTTGGGTCGGGTAGGATTTCATGGGCTCGCGCTAATATGGTCCTCCCCAAGTGTCGAAGTGAATGTCAGTCGCCAGGAAACAGAATGAGGATGCCCAGAATGTGGGCCTAACAGCAAGACGTTGTCTAAAGAATTAGACACAGAAAACAAATCAAATATTTCTAAAAAACATGAAAAACAAGAATGTGGGAGTTTTTATCATTTATGACAGTTTAAGACTCTTCAACGTCGTTTTGAGAACATTTTTCAACAAAATTGAGAAAAAGTAAGTGTGTGTTGTGAATTGTGATGAATATTTTAGTCAGAATCTGAAATATCAAAGACTCCATCGAATCCTGTTGTTCTTGGATCATAATCATTCTCAAAGTCCTCAATCTCGGCTTGATGTTTTCGATAGAGTTGTTTTCTCCGTGGAATTCGTGATTCTTTTCTTGAAGAGGCCGAAAGAGCCCTCTCATGAAAATCGTCTGGAAGTCGGTAATTGTGTCCTTTTCGAGGTGAATATTGGTTAACCAGCACGCATTTTTGAAGTCTTGCGTGATATGTTTGACGCCAGCAGTGTATTTCCCTCCCATTCGAAGCCACAGCCATTTGAGTCTTCCGAAGAATCTCTCCACTTGAACTCTGTCAGACGCAATTCTCACATTGAGTTCATTCTGTTCTTCTTCGTTTGTTCTTTCTTTTTTTCTTCTGTTCGGACGATTGAATCGAAGAGTTGGAAAATCTCCGAGATATCCCATGTCGCCTTGAATTCTCCATTTTGGGTCGTTGTCTTGTGGATAGAGCTCTTTCTCCTGGTCTGTCTTGTTCAGATATTGTTCGATCGGTTGGAGAGTCTTTTGGAGTAGAGCAACATCGTGGATTGAGCCAGCAACACAATCAGAAACGAAGAGCGCTTTGTAGGGTGGTTTGGCTTCAACACACACTTGAGCCTTCATCGCATAACAATAATGATGACCTTCCCAAAGTACTTTCTTATCTTCAAAATCCGTCAATGGTCTGGGGACAACAATTGTTGTTGCATCAATATAAAGCGCGGTGAAAGGGAAATTGGCTTGAAAATTTGGAGTTGGGCGAGGCGGGACAGAATATCGTTCCTGAAGGACAGTGAACAGGAGATGGCGAATGTGTAGAATTGCTTTAGATGCGAGATTTGGACTGATTCCCAATGCCGATGCCAGTCGATTGATTTTAACTGTTGAGCTCAACCATTCAAGATAAACGACTAATTCATCTTTGAGAGTGAGTTTCCCCTTTGGTCCTGGATGATTGTATTCTGGACAATTCGATTGGATGAGAGCGGAGAGATGAAGAAGAGTGTCTTTCTCCAATCTGAGTTGTTTCCACAAGTTTGCATCGTCATACTTCGA
This sequence comes from Blattamonas nauphoetae, assembly GCA_033064195.1. Lineage (NCBI taxonomy): Eukaryota > Preaxostyla > Oxymonadida > Blattamonas > Blattamonas nauphoetae. The sequence continues at coordinate 143,928 of JARBJD010000120.1, read as the reverse complement.
CCAAATGATTCCTCCACTTTCTGGAATTGGCACAATTGGTTTTGCTGACAGAAAGACTTGTCTTTGTTTGTTTTTGAGTTCTCCAAGAGACGCAATGGAAGTTGAAGATTCTCGCTTTTGAGGCCTGATAGTGGGCGAAGCTGACCGAATATCAACAGATGATCGTGACGATTGTGAAGATTGAGGTGTTGAAAAAAGTGATCTCGAATCTGTCAACGAGTTTTGTGATGAGAAGGGAGAATTGATGGTGAAACTTGGGGACGGGAATCCAATGAAACTTCCAGCAGAGGGTCGTAATCTTCAAAAGAGAAAGAACAAAATATCAAAATAAAAGCTCACACTGGAATGGTGTTTGTGGAGTTCCAGGTTTGAGAATGATCTGTGAATGTTGTGGTGACGGTGTCACATTTTCGTCCCTCAAATCTTGACTATCCATCTTTTTCACCTAATATGATCAGAAATCAGTTGAAAAGAAGTGATAATATCAACTTTTTCAGATGTTCTTTTTTTCTCAAAAAACAGTTATGGGAAGGAACTCGAGTGAAATGTGTCAATTCGGTTGTGAACGTGTGCAACTCGGTTTTCAAGAGTTATCTCGAGTTAACCATGAATAACTCGAGTGTCCACAGTCTTACTCAATTGTTTCATTTTTCTCGAGATTACCCATAAAACTCGGGTTGGGTCTACTGATTGTTTTTCGATCATCTGTAATTTTTTCTTATCTTCCGTGTGTATGTCAGAACAGAAACCCACTCCTCCCGTTGCACCTCCTTCGCAAGATACAACTGATATTGAATCTGAATCTCCACCAGCGTTTGAAGAAGCTGAGGAACTCGGTATAACCTTCTCGCTCACAATTACTCCCCTAGTGCTCGATGAAAAGCCACGAAATGTTGTGGCCGCACTCTTAAAACAAGTTAGATCGGGGACCGACATTTCGAGAATTGGTCGTATGAGCTTCCTTGTTCTATCTGATGATCCATCTCCCATCGTAATCGCCTTGTCGTAGTTCCTGCTTTTGTACTCGAACCCAGATCTGTTACCGAGCGTCTTACAGATCTGATGGTTTTTCAACATCACATATTTACGTATGAATTCATTGTTTGTTACTGTGAACCCGTGTCATTCCTCTCTCATCCAATCCTTCTCAACTCCACATATTCACCAGTGCAATCCATACTGAAGATCCATTTTTGCGGATGATTGAAATTGCAGCATGGTATGGGCATATTCAACAATACTTTCACTCTCTACAGGTTTTTCTCAGCCTGGAACCCCCAACACAGAGGAGTCAACAAACCATACAACCCAAAACTTGGGGAATTTTTCCGTTGTTTCTGGGACAACAATACCGGAGCCCCAACCCAGACCCCGACCGATGGCCCGTCTGAAGGTCCGCAACTCAACCGAACCTTCCCAGACAATTCTCGAACATGGTATTTGTCTGAGCAGGTCAGTCATCACCCACCAATCACGGCTCTTCATTTACAAAATTCTGAGAACGGGATGACGCTGGAAGGATACATATATCTCAAAACACGATTTCTCGGAAACTCTGTCGTTTGCATGCTTCCAGGCGACGTCAGGCTACGTATTCCAAAGAATATCAATGAATATAAACAACGACACGCTCACCCTGATCAAGCCCCGGCCTCCACTCAATTCACACACGAGTCTCTCCCATACGAAGAATATGTTCTCGAGCTCCCATCTGTTTATGGGCGCGATGTTATTTTTGGCACTCTTTGGGTGGAAATCGCAGGACCAGCACGAATCACTTGCCAGCAAACGGGCCTCCAAACAGTTTTTGATTTCAAGTCAAAGGTCTCTCATTCAAAACATTCGACTCGCGTCTGCCCTTCCTCTCCTAGTCTTTTATGTCTTCTGTGAAGAATCGCGTCGAAGGAGTCATTTGCAAGCTCACTGGTGACGAGAAATCCGATCATGCCGGAAAAGGTGAAGTCCAAGCAACTCTAAACGGAGATTGGACCAGTCACCTAAATTGCGTCGATGTTCGACAAATCGATTCATCTCTGAAACTGGGGGTCTGTGTTTAATTCGGTTTGATGACGTCTCTCACAGGGCGGAGCTCAGGTCACCATTTGGGATATCAAGGAACCAAAGGCAAAGAAGATGGTACAGCGACAAAACCAACAGCATCCATTTGAAAGTCGAAAGTTTCCTCTTCTTCTGTTCTCAATTATGCTGTGATATTCCCGACCGATTTCACAACCCTCAGCCTGTGGTCTGGCGTGACAAATGCTCTCTTTGCCAAAGATATTGATAAAGCAGGCGAGGAAAAAGTGGCACTCGAAGAGAAGGGACGGCTTGACAGCCGCGAGAGAACGGCAGCTGGAATTGGATGGAGGCAACGATTCTTCCATTATGACAAGGAAAGACAGACATATCGCCTCAACTATCGCACAATCAACACAGAAGAACTCCCTCCCGATCAGTATTATCCCAAATCAGTCATGGATGAACTCACCAAACACGCCGCAAAAAAACAGAAAGAAGAAAAGAAGCAATCAGAAAAGAATGCTAAAAACAAGGCATTTCCCGTTCCTCCTCCAGATTGCGGGACTACGAAGGATTACCCGCGATGGGTTGGCCCGATGCCCGAAATCACACCATACAACTGCCCAGATGCTCGGGACCTCATGAATCCGCCGCCGGTCGGTGTGTTTGTTGAGGATGGAAAGGATGTCGATGTGGTTGGTATGATTCTTCTTTTGCTAAGCCTCTTTGCGCAGTGACTGACTATCCTCCTCTTCCGCATCAGATCGCGGATCCCTGGCCACAAGAGTCTCTACAACATTCCCACATTGATCCAGAAAATATCCCGGTGTCTGTGACTGAGACTCCGTCGAATGTACCTTCGTAAACCAACATTTCATCGTAACATCTTTCTGTTCTCTGTTCTCGACTGAAGTGAAGGAAGAATGTGCTCATCACTTTCGAAAGTTGGAGGAAGTGCAGGCCGAGTCGATTGAGAGTTTGAAAGATATCGTTGCTTTGGGATTGTTTTTAATGTCAAATTTCATTCTTTCGTGGGTCGATCGAGTCTGTCACTCTGATGTTGTTTCTCGTGATATTATCCTCCCCTGTTTGTGAAATTAAGTTTTGTGATCCATTCGCCGCTGATGTCTCCTTTTCACAGTATGAACCCATAAATTTGCTCAAAAGAAACCGTGAAAACAAGACATGCTCAATCGCTCATCGATACCTTCTGAACGTCAAAATGAATCAGAAGTACTGCAATCCAGCTCAATATGCAGCCAGTTTGTTCTCCCAGATAAAACAACGACTTTCACTGCCTATAAAACACAATTCCACTTATTCATGGACTCAATATCTTCTAAAGCTTCCCTGTCACCCTCTGAGATCGCATATGCTGTTTCATGTGTCAATCACATGAAAAACATCAGGACGAACGAACTCGTTTTCGATCTCTTTCCATCAGTGGATCCAAAGAACACTGAACTCTTCACAATGATTAAAAAGCTGCTTTCATTTGGGAATCTCGAAATTGGGAGGGCATCGACAATTATTCTGTCGAGACTTGGGGGCTCGTCAGTTCTGAACATGTTTCTCGTTCTCCAATCAGGAATCACATCGGATATCATGATGGCATCATTCCCTCACATGGTGGATTTTTCAAACACAAGATTCCACACAGATATTTTGCGTTCGCTTCACTATTTCGTTGAATGCGCGAACACATCAACTTTATCCTCTCTTCCCATCCCATCAAACGACCCACGAACCTGGATGCGAAATGCAGCATTTTCAACAGTGTTGGTCCCATCACAGACATATTTGTTGTGGATATCGCAGGCATGTTGGAAGGGACAACTTCACGACGACTGTCGGATCTGGCTTTCGAGTCTTGTTGGAGATATCCTTAACTTGTGTGGATACCATGACAGTTGTGCTGATTTGTTGAAATCTCTGCACATCGCCTTCACAGTCTCCTCGCTCTTCACTAAGAAAATACCTATTGGACTATTGGACGGCACGCTCACGTTTATGTTGAATGTTCACCAATATTGGAAAGCAGGGACAGTTACATCGCATCGGAAGGGTCGTGAAGTGTTTTGTGGCCTCATTGAAGAAGGAGTGGAGGATCAACTCTTTCAGGCAGCACAGAGCCTAAAAAGTCGTTCATCTCGTCACATCCTGCGTCAACTTGGGGTCAATCTTTGATTTATTTGGTTGCGTGGAACGCTAACTCTCAATACATGTGTTTCCTTTTTGAGTTGTGCCCATAATATCACTTCTGAATCCGTAAGATCACTACTCCCAGACTATTTCAGAAAGCTGTCCAGTTTAAAATCAATGACTCATGACAGGGCCATTGCCCATACTTCTAGAAAAAGGAACTCTAAAGAATCAAGAGATTAATCATCATCAGTTGAATACCAGCCCATGAGTCTGGCCAGTTCATCATCTGTGAGATCTGAAGCAAGAGCTTGTCCCCCAATCACAACATCATTCTCCTCCCCATCCCCATCCTCCAAATCAAACCCAGACGGCGTGTCCCGCTGCACAGACGATGACACATGGTCGGGAATGGAAGGGACATTTGAAACCGTCTCTTCTCGTCCCGAACTGACAGAAGGAGTCGACGCCCCTCTCTCCACATCATCCACCGATCCATCATCGTCCGTTGAATACCATCCCATGAGTTTTGCCAGTTCGCGATCGGATTTATCGGAAGCAAGAGCCTGCCCTCCAATCACAACATCTGTCCCATGCTCCTCTCCTTCAGTCTGACGTGATCCACTGTTCGCACTGTCTGTTCGAGAGTGATCCTGCTGTCCATCTTCGAATGATTCTGCCTCTTTCGGAGCGAAGACTGGCGTTTGTACTGATTTTCCGTGGATGCTGGAAGTGGGGAAGTTGGGTGTGACGGGTGGACGCTGTCGAGGCCGTTTGGCTTTCTTCCCGCCAGCGCTGACCATCCGATTCCACAGCCCTTCCTTCTCTGCCCTCTTCCTTTTCTCGTTGGCCACTCTCTCTTGGTTCCACAGAAGGAAGCCGAACACCTTTTCGGAGTGGAAGAATGGGATTGGAGGGAGATTGAGGGTGTTCTTGACGAAGGACGGATTTTGTCTGATTCTGTTCATTCTTTCATGGTCGTTCTCAATCTGGGAGAGGAACTCCTGCGAGTAAAGTGTCATTGCATCGTCCAGCTGCGATTGGCGAGATAAATCAGCCTCTTTCAGCACTCTTCCCCGAAACATGTCGAACAACCGATGCATCCGCTCTCTCTCCTCACTCACCAACGCCATCTCACTGTCTGTCTTCTTCGCAATTTTGAGAAAAGTCGGGTGCTGTTCCGATTCTGTGTTGGTTGTGATGTGGAAATAGATTCCTGTTTTTGAGTTTGGTTTGGTTTGTGGGATCCAGTCAGGCGGAAGTGTGTGTGCCGAGAGTGGTTTGGGATTTGGATCGCCGTTCTTCATTCGGATTCTTTCTCGTTCCTGTTTTGTGATTCCGTTCATTTCGAATTGTTTATCAAATCGCGAGCGAGCGTCCAGCGGAAGCCCAAAAGTGAGTGTGACCAACTTTTCTTTGCACAGCTCGATCTCCGCATCGTGCAGAGTGTCAAAAACAGACAACACTCGATTGTTCAAAACTGTTTGGAAGGCCTGCCCTTCGTTGATGATGGATCCACACTTCCGAAGATATGCGAGGTTCTTCTCCCGTCGCAGCTGTTCGTGTCGCATTCGGTGGAGAACTGCTGTTCGCACACGCTTTGCTTTCTGCTGGGCCAGGAACATCCGAACGATGGACTGGATTTTGCAGGCGGCAGTGTCCTCGGGGTTCTCGAAGCGGCCTAAATAGGAGTCCAACTTCTCAGAGGGATGGAAGCGATCAAGAGATTCCTCGTCATTTGACATATGCATGCGGTTAAACCCGAAGAAATCCTTCTTGATGGTTTGATAATACAACTGGACTTCGTTGGTGAGCAATTCGCTCTCTTTTTGCATCTCCTCCCGCCGAGCGAAGGCAGCAGCGTTCTCCCGTCGTTGCATCAAACGAAGGTACCAGACACTGATCGTACGGACAGCTATTTTCTGTTGGGTGAGACGGGAGAGTTGGGGATTGTCGGATAGGGCGAGATTTGAGCGTTGTGGTCGTCTTGAGGGGCGTCGATCTTTGGTGGATCTGGCATGGTGTGAAGAAAGTGTGGATGAACGACGTGGTAATGTGGGGGAGCTAGGGGGAATAAGATAATCAAATTTTGGGTTTGCCAGAAGTGAAGATCTGCTGTGGCTTAGAAATCTGTTCGGCGTTGTCTTCACGAAAATCGGCGGGAGTTCGTTATCAACTCGCACATAACTTGTGTAATAGCCCTCAACAAACCTGTGGTAGTCTTCATACACTGCGAGTCTCTCATTTGAGAAGGCTAAAGACGACAACAGAACCGCGTGAACTCCGAAGTCCTCAGTGAGGATGGAAACGAGGTGCTCCAGAGTCTTTTCGTCGTTACGCTGCTTTCTTTTGTATAATTTGAGGAGACGTGACTGTTTTTCTTTTTGTTGTCGAATGGCGAGCTGGACTTGTCGTGATTGTTCAGAATGAGGAATTTCGATTGGTGTCCGATAGTGAGAGAGTCGAAGTGCAATATCAGGAGATAGGGTGTCAGATACAGAATTTAGAATGGAGATAGATGGAGTAGGACCTGGAGAAACTGATGGTGATGGAACATTTGGTGAATTTGACATGAGTGGCGACATTAGTGGTGAAGGAGGACGAGATGCAGATGGAGAGAGGGAAACTTGGGTTCCTGTTTGTTGACTGAGTTTTCCAAGCGTCATAGTTAATGCAAGAGAGGTTGTGGTTGTTGAGAGATTTGGTGAATCTTGAGTTGGTGCTCGACGGTGTATGGACATTCGAGGATCAGCTTCTGGAAATAGTTGAACAGTTGTGATGCACAGAGGTGACTGATCAAATGTGATTGTTTGAGCGGCTTTGAGGACAGTGCTGTCGGTAATTCTTTGATTCGCGAGACGTTTCAGCCCTTCATTGGGTTCCACTGGAAAATAATCTTGGTAAACATATGTAATGCTCTCCTGTGTTTTGTCAATGGTGATTTTTGTAGGCTTTTTGACCGTATTGAGCATTGGCGACGATTTTCTTGATGTTGACTGATTTTCTTGTTTTGAGCTGGATGTTCCCGTGTCCAACGCACAGCGGTATGCCAGTCGGAGCATACTGTTGAGATGAAGGATAGATTTAGGATGAGGGACGAGAGTACTCTCATTTTTGTGACCTTTCGGATAGACGAGCAGATCTTTCAAAAAGTCAAGTGTATGGTTGCGTGCAGAAAGAATTTCCCAATCCAATTGGTATACTCTACCATCAACATCAAATTCTTTCTCTTCTTTTATGTATAGTCGTTTGATGGTTCTTGATAGCGATTTTGATTTTTTGTCTGAAAAAAATGGATGTTAGGTGAGAGAGGACGAAAACCATTCAGTGGAGTCCTTGGTGAAGTCAATATTCGCGAGTTTCTATTAGATTTTGCAGACATACTCTCATAGCTATCGAGTAAGTACAGAACCAGCCCAAAACGAAAGTGGTGAGGAATCACAAAGAGAATTTCATTGCTTAAATACATCAGCTAGGTAAGTTTCACATCATGAAATAAAGATTATGAAGTGATATACAGAGAAAAAAGAGTTAGGACTCAGCGTCACCATTCTCATCATCCTGTCCATCCTGAAACTCATACTTCGGCGACAGATGCCCATCTTCGGGTATGTGATCATCGCCGTCAATTTCGTTGTTAGCTTGCTGATGGATCTTCTCTGATCGAACAGAATCGCGCGAATTGAATGAACCTATCGAGCGTGTTTCGGAGAGCGAGTCTGTCCGAGGGATGATAACCTTTTTAGAAAGTGGTTGGGATTTGGCAACTAATTTCTGGATCATTTGTTTATGTTGCTGGTTTTCTTGTTGTTTTCGCAGTTGGAAGTCATCCTCAATCTAAGAAAGGTAAAGATGATGAAAATAACCTTCTTCTCTTCTTGTTTGAGAGCACTAAGAGCTTCTTCCTAAATGAAACAATAAAATGCTGAGTGAAAGTGAACAGACGTGAGAACGTGTTCTTCCATTTAAGAACGTTTCCACCTCATTAACAATTGCACTCACTATCAACATGAGGAAAATATACTTCGTACAGTTTGTTTTGATGACAGGCAATGCAGACATGACAATCGGAGAGACAAAGTCTTCAATCTCATCAATTCCTTGGATTCGTTCAGCCATACTCTTGATTCGAGGTTCATCTCTGGTAAATCGGAACTTTTATGACAAAAAAAGTGGCAAATGAGGAGCGAGAACACAACATACATCAAAGAACTCGGCGCTGTTTTTTAGAGTGTGCTGACAGAAATCACTGTCAACTCCGAAGATCAATGAGACAGAATCAGCAAGATCTACAGATATATGAAGAGAAAGGGTCGAAAGACCAGATGCAATATTGGCGTAGCTAATCCGGACAGCTGTTTTTGAGAAATCAAGTGTCGTCATAATTCAATAGAGTTGAGGAAAGACTGACAAAATAAGAGATAGAATGCTCGTTTAGAGTTGATTTATTCGAGGAAAATTGCACAAAGCTTGCGCAAAAATTGGTGAAACTGATCGGACACCATTGAAAAGTGTTTCGCCAAGTCACACTTCGAAATAATGAGAAACATCACTGTCCACGGTAGAGATGACACTTTCAGTATGTTTCAGTAGATATTGGAGTCGATATTTTGACTTGGAACTCAGTATTCCAATGATTTGCTTTCTCAAATGCAGGCCTTTCACACACAAGCTATGTTTCTGGTTCCCAAACGAGAGAGGAGGCACATTGAGCAGAAACTCTGGAAATAGATGACTTTTTGTTGGCTAGCATGTGTTTTGATCGAGACTCTTCGACTCGTTTGCCGCGAGTTTTAATCAGTGTCATTTCTATCTATATTTCCCCATATCAATCTCGTCTACTTTGTTTTTGACGTATCTCTTGATAGATTGTCGGGTATTCATGTCCACAGTTTGACAATGTCTCACATCTTTTTCTCATGGGTAGATCATTGATGTCCGCCTTTCTTTCTGATGTAGATACACTGGCTAAACATTCATTGAAAGTATATTTTTCACATTTTCATCTCTCTTCCCAGAATCCATCACTGATCTGTTTGTTTTCATTATTCATCATCACAGTATTTCTATCAATCCGTATTATCAAGCTCGAGGAGCTTTTGGGCAGTATAGACCGCATTTTTTTCTTCAAATTTGCATAGTGTTTTTGCAGTTGATTACAATGAACGACGCTGTGCAGCTAAACTTCTGTTTACAGAACGAACAAGTGTTGGTGATTGTTTTGCTGGGCCTTTCTTTCGTCAGTCTGTCCAAATCCATTTCTCAATGTCCCCACAGGAAGAAAATTTCATCTCAGAATCTCATCAAAGTCTTTAAGACCATTATCGAAGACGACTATTCAATCATTGTCATGGAACTCGCATCTCTCTCAGTTCGCTTTTTTCTCTCCATCTAAATGGGTTCATTTCGTTAGGACCTGAGGAAAGTTTGTGCACCAGGCAATATTGTCCCTGAGAGAACGGCCCTCAAGATAGTATTTCAGATCTGTGTGCTTTTCGTGACTTTTCTCAACTCTTCAGTGTCAGGCCTCTCCATCCTCCATTCGCACGATAGCATCCATCGGTACACTGTTTTCTCGTTCTTAACTCATCAGTGATATCAAGCCTGGAAATATTATTGCACATCAAGACGAAGTAACTGGGAAAGTGTGTCTGAAAATTGCTGACTTTGGGCTCATGAAGATAAAGGCAACACAATCAATGACGTTCTGTGGGTTTGATTTCTTATTTTCTTGTTAATCTTTTTGATGTTAGAACGCCCGTGTATATGGTCTGAATCGATTGTTTTCTGAACCTGACATTGTCTCTTCTCAAAACGCACCCTCCTCTCCATCTAGGCTCCAGAACTCACGCAAATGAGCAAAACATATTCATCTGTTGTTGATTGTTGGTCTGTTGGAGTGATTCTGTACGAACTTCTCGCTGGTCGGTATCTTGTTCCTTTCTTCATGATTTTTCATCTTTCTACTAATTTTTTGTATCAAATGCTTAGTTTACCATATCCTGAAGGATATAGCCCAACTATAACATTACAGGACCCAAAATGTTCACCATCCACACTCTCTCTCCTCAAAAGTCTTCTTGAACCGAATGAAACCAAAAGAATCAACGCTCAGTCAGCTCTTCTGGAGGCTTACCATCACCATTTCCGAGGAAGTGACGATCTTTTATTGAGTCGAGATGAATGGGATTCAATCCAAACAACCTCCACCAAACCGACACCAAGAAACCAAACAGCCTTGTGTGATTCACTTTCAGGAGAAGAAGCATCCCATTATAACAGCAATAGTTCAACCGTTGTCTTTCGGGACTCTAGCCAATCATCGGACACTGTCTGGCAGAATTCCGTTCTGGGCCTCGATGGAATTGGAGGATTCCGATCGATCGATTCTCAGCCTGATGCTGCCTCATTTTTCCCAACATATTCCCGACAACACTTGTCCGCAGCATCGTCTGCAGGCCCAGCGAGGAGCCATCGATTCGATTCGTCCCGACAAATGGTGACTATTGACAATTTTGATGAAGAGGCAAACAAAATGTCGCCAGACTCCATTCGTAATTCATCATCCATCACCCATTCTTCCACATTTGTTCCTCCATCGCCGGGGAACAATTTTGGAATTCCTTCGTATCTCCTTCACCTCAGTCTCCCTCATACACCCACAACACCCAGGCACCACGTCAACGGCACTTCACCCATTTTCTCTCATCCCATTTTTGCGTCAACACATCGTCCTGTATACCCACCATTCGCATTTTCAACTCATTCATCCCCAAATTACTTTTCACTTGCTTCCTCCCAATCCCAATCCTCTTCTGAGATCACACACATTGTACCACAAGAAATCTCGCTTGGATACCGTTGCTTTATCACCCATCAGTTTCTTATTTCTCCGACAAAGTTTGTGGGTGACACTTTGGGCCCATGGATGGAGGAGAAGGTGTTACACTGGCTCAAACGCGAAATGAAAAAGATTCGAAAGAGGGACGGCCATAAAAGACCAAAACAAACCGATTCTGAGAACGATGAACAAACAGCACTTTTATTCTCGTTGTGGTCGCAGGCCCTTATTATGACGCAGGCTGAGGAAGAAAAAAGGAAGGAGGAGGAAAGGAAACTCGATCAACTCTCAGATTCTTCCTTTATCACCATCAACTCCACCATCATGTCAGATCAAACCCAAACTCTCCCGTTCCCTGTCTCCCTCCTCTCACTCGTCGTTTCCACCCTCTCCTCGTCCCCAAACATCATTTCCTCGCTTGATCGTCGTGTAGAATATGATCGAGAGCATCACGAACGTGTTGTGAAGTACGTCGAAGAACGAGTCGAGAAGGAACTGGCCGACGGGGGTGACGAGGAAAAGAACGACGAAGCCAACGAGCAATTCAAAAAAGAGGAAGAACAGCGGATTCGTGAACACCAAAAGAGCAAACGAAGGACACCCCCAAAGGCGAGAAAACGTCCTCCGCCTTCCTCTCCAGTCACACCTGCCCAATCAGCCAGTCGTCTGACCCGCCTCGCCTTCCTCTCATCCGAATCAGAGCAGATCCAGCGAGTGCTGAGCGAGGGATGTGATGTGAATGGGAGAGTGCGGTCGCAGCGTGTGGAGTGGATGCAGAGGGTCGTTGGGAGAGTGTGGGGAAGAGTGAAGAGATGGGGACAAGGCGAGTCTCAGAGACGAGAGCGGAAGAAACTGTTTGGAATGAGCAATCCGTTGGAAGACGATTCAGACGACACAAACTTCGTGTTTTCAATTAATTCTTCATCCATCCTCCAAACACCAAGCTTCATGAACACCTCATCGTTCATCTCACCATCATCTGCCACTTTCAACCTCATCCCACCCTCACTCGGCCCATCACGCTACTCTCCACCTCCCCTTCCCTCCACCGACGCCCTCCCATCCATCCCACATCCATTCCAGACACACGTCGAGGAAAGACAGGCAGCCATCGCTGCGTCTCAGATTGCAATCGCGTCAACAGCATCTCTCCTGATCCTGCAGGGTCATCCGAATTGGGGCGAGTCAATGGCTGATGAAGCAGCACAATCGCTCTGGTCGTGGATTGGAAATGGCACATCGATTCTCAGCACACTCACAGCGTGGGCAGAGGACGATGCGAAGGAGGAGAGAGACCGTTCAACGAACGAATCTCGCACCACCTGTGAAGACGAGGACAAGAAGAACGGAGATCAAGCAACACTGCTGATGTGGGAAGTTGTCTGCTCTCTTCTCAGCGAGTGTGTGAACGGCCTTTCCATTCTGTGCCAGTCGATCGACGCGAAAGGAGCAGTTTTGGGCCATTCACCTGCCTTCTCCTCGTCTGTCTCTCTCTCCTCCCTCTCCCCTTTCCTGTCGCCCTTAACCAACATCCGACGACACGACCCCCTCAACTACAGCATCCTCCAGCCCCTCCCATCCCTCTCCCTCCCAAGCGCCTCTCTCGTGTACTCCGCACTGTCCACTCTGATGACCATCCCGTTCACCCCTCTCCTCTCGTCCTGTCTCAACTTCCTCTCGTCCACAAGTGACTGTCCAATCCATTATCGACTCGAGCTGGTTCAGACAAGTTTGATCTGCATTCTTCTGTCGACCATCCGCGGAGAGACCTCGTTCACGACGTCGCCTCTTCTGGCAACAGAGATGTCGTATTCTTCGTTCGACGCGACTTTCTATGGAACACTCCTTTCTCTCGTCTGCTCACTCACATCACTTGGAACATCGGCGTTTCTGAATCTTCCTTCCTCAGCCATCCCAACACGCGACAAACGAGAGTGGATTCGGAAGGAGATCAAAAAGAATGTTTTGACACCGCTGGCCGATTGGATGAAGTGGTGGGGAAGCGAAGAGACGAAGAGACGGAAAGAGGAGCGGAGATGGCGTGAAGCAAGGAAGGACACCAAAACAGGCAGTTCCAAAGACGATAAGAAGAAGAAACGAACCATCGCCCAACCTGAGCCTGACCCTCCCCAACCCCTCTCCTCTCTCATCTCAGCCGTGTCTGTCCTCTGCGGCGATGCTGTCTGGCTTGCCTCAGGAAGCCGAACAATCAAAAATTGGGCCGTTCAAACAGGTTGTGGGGTGAGATGGATGCGATTGTGGGTGGATGTTCACGACGACGAGCAGATCATGCTGCACATGAGCGAGTGGGGTCGTTGCCTACGCGGAGTGGCAGAGGGACAGCGCCAACGACGACCTGAACTGAAGATCGGACACAAACGAGACAAGAGGAGCGAGAAGGAGGCAGACTGGTGTGAGTGGTTGGCGAGCGAAGGATGGGTCGACATCACAGAAGCGATCTATATTGGCCACACGTCACGCCTCCTCCGATTTCACGCTGAATGCAACCATGTCGAGTGGAATGGGTTGTGGAAGGGGGGAGGGAGGTCGTGGGAGGAACGGGGCGATGACGACGACATGTTTGGTTCGCAGAATGTCGATATTCCTTCGTCGTATGTCTCCAGAACTCGAATCAAAGTCAAAAATATTCCGTCGTCTCTTCCTCCATCCACACTCACCAACTCACTCTCCCCACTCGTTACGGAATCCATCCTTTGGAGGGACGAGGAGACCGAAGGAAGGAAGGCAGCGTTCGTCCAATTTAAGAACGAGAGCGAGGCGAAACAAGCAATGCGAATCATGCGTGGCGAAGTTCCTTCTCAGCAGAACGAGAAAGACACAAAATCTGACGAAAACAACAACACTCCCGCAACCGCTTCTCGCGATGTGAAAAGCGAGCCTGGGTCGGACAGCAAGAAGAGCTCGCCCAAACACAAACGGAAACAAACACCGCTGTATCCGCCACTCGCTCTGGGCGGAGTGCTGCAGACGTGTGTGTGGTGTCTCGTTCAGAACGAGTGCAGTTTGACTGGGCAGGACATGCTGGTTCCATCTTTTGTTTTGGGACATCCGTTGGGCCCATTTTATGAGAAAAAGTCGCTTCTTGAGTTTGTTCGAGTGTATGGCGTGGAACCTGTGGAGATGGGAGCGACTTCGGAGGAGGATGTGAGGGAGATCGACGAGGCTTTGTTTTAATTGAATTCCCACGAGTTCTTCTTCTTCTTTAGGATACCATTCGTACGTGTGATTCTCTGACTTTCAGAAAAACGTTCGAGATTGATCCGAAACATCCGTTCCCACCCAACAAAACGGTTAAGAAAAGTGCCGTTTTCCAGCTAGTTCTCAAGAAGAAAACCGTAATAAATCCCGAAATATATCGGAAAGATGTGATATTGCGGGAAAAATGTGGCAGAAAAACAGAAATCCTATTTCAAAGAAGGGTTGCCAGTTGAAGAGTAAGAAAAAATCAAACGCATAACGGGCTAATAACAGGAGAAGAAATTGTCACTGTCATTAGCCAAAAACGAATCGTCCCCGCCAGTGTGAAAATTAACAGCAGAAGAAAGAGGAGAGAGAGAAACAACAGGGGCTCTGGCCTCTGAACTTTCGGGTATGTCTGAGCGGTTTAGTTCAGCCCTATCCACGGATGAGAATATACCACCATACTGTGGATGTGGGACTGAAATCTCAGGAGATGATACATTTGGGCAGGGGGATGAGAAAAGCGGTGGTTGGTGAGCACCGAACTGAATGGACATCTTTTGGGCTTGAAAGAATGATGGATCGTGTGGAAGATCACTAGCCGAAAGAGAAAACGATGAGGTCTCACCGGGACTAATCTCGGCAGACTGGGTGGGATTCTGTCTGCTTGAAAGGGATGGATCCAGAAGCGGCTTTAACTGTGTCCGGTGGTTGACGAACCAAGTACGTATACGATCATCGGTTGTTCCAAGTGATGATGCGAGAGAGTGAACGTCTTCAGGTGTCATTTTACCTTTGTGCTCAAGGTAAAATTGTGTTAATGTGGTGGTGTGTTCTTTCGTTGGTTTCCATCGTTTTTTCTTGGCAGAATTCTCCAATAAATAAGTAGGCACAGATGCATCAGTCCCGAAAGGATGTGAAGCGGGATTTATACTCATTGGTGCAGAAAAATGATAAAAAGATCTAACCATTCTTAGAGCGGGTACAATGCCTGACACCGAGAAGTTAGAGCCAATGAAATCATATTGATGAAAAAAACGTTCAACAAGTGGAGGAAGGTTTATGAGTGAACTCGAATTGATCGGACCCTCCATTCATATCATGACTTCTCTTTCGGCAACCTTCATTCCTCGTGGTCCAGCTGCTGTTGGACTGAAGTATTTTGACGAAAGGTTCATCAATGAAGGAAAGACAACTCGCACAAAAAGTATTCACGCCACTGAATTGGCATCTTTTCTCGTCCAAATGAAAACAATCTCGCAACGTTTTGTATGTCATCACCTCACTCCTCACTGTTATCCTGTTCCTATAGAAATCTGAATGTGATGCTATCACACGCCAAGCATCTGATCTCCAGTCTAGGTTGAATACCCAACTCTCGAAAGTCGAAAAACTTAAAACTGAGCTACCAACAATCCAGAAACGAATTCTTTCGACTGATTTAGCAACTGCTCGATACGCCCTCCGTTTTTCTCTTGCTTAGTGATATTTTCCTCTCTTCAGCCTATCACATTGGATTGACACGATCAAAGTTCTCAGAACTTCTCTCACCGAATGAAATGTCTGCCGACACCAAAGCTCTTTTTGATGCATGTGAACCTCCACCAGATTTCTCTCGTCTGGACGGTATCATCCAAGGTTTACCAGCACACGTCCTCCCGCCCACATTTCCTCGTTCCCTGAGCAAAAAATACACCGATCCAGGCTTCTTTATGCGCGACTGGATTGAACGTCAAAACATGGAAGCTGAGGCAAGCACTCGTCGAGCCCTCCAAAAACAACAATCCCAAAAGAAAGGGCCAGCTCCGCCTCCTCCCCCTTCGACAATCGATGGAGCCCCATCATCTCTGCCACCCCCTCCTCCGCCCTCGTCTGATGGTGGATATGGGTCTCCTCCAGCTCCCACCATCCCTCCACCTCCACCATCAGCCCCAGGTCTCGTCCCTCCTCCCCCGCCAATGGTACAAGACGGAAATGTCCCTCCACCACCCCCTCTCAACTTGGGAGGTACTGTCCCACCGCCACCCCCACAATTCCCGCCAACGATCCCGCCACCCCCACAATTCGAACAGCCGTCCGATCTTCCACCACCTCCTCCATTCGGATTTGGTGGCGGGGATGTTCCTCCACCACCGCCGATGGGCTTTGATGGAGGCATTCCTCCCCCACCTCCTGGCATCGATGGAGACGTGCCGCCACCTCCTCCATTCGTTCCTTCGATGGGAGGAGGCGATGCAGCACCATTAGCAGCACCAAGAATGTCACTTATGGATCAGATTAAAATGGGGACGAATTTGAAGAAGGCTGATCCAATGGCTCCCAAAGAGAAGGTCGTCCCAGCGGATCCACGTTCACAGATGTTGTCGATGATTCAAAAGGGCATGAAACTCACATCAACAAGTGACATGAAGCTAGCTGATAAACCAACCACCGATCAAGGTGAGGGGAAGCTTATTTCGGACATGATGAAGCGAGCTCAGATGATTCGGAAAGCTGTGGTTGGATCGAGCAGTTCATCTTCGTCATCGGATTCAGACTTCTAATGACAACGCTCCATTTCATTATTTCTGTACCCACTGATGTTTCTGGTCAAAACAAGAACAGAAAAGACGTTGACACTGTGGTTGATTGTAATGCGTTCTTGATATATTAGGAAGACTCTTGAAGTGAATTCGGAACTCGAATTACCCCCACTCCACACTTTTCATTCTTTCATCCGCTTCACCAACAAACAACATTTCAACACCCTTTGTTTTGTGGCTTCAAAATTGATATTTGTACTCCCTTTCTCGTGATTCATCTGGAAGTGTTGGACCAGAGCCATGATGTGCCATACGCTTCTGTCTGAGGCATTCTCAACTCAATTTGAACCACTTTAAGAATCTGGATCATGCCTTGGAACGAAGACTGTTTGTTTGGAATGGATCTGGAATTCCATTCTGAAACACTCCCAAAAGCTCGGGATGAGCGTTCCAGAAGTGATCTTTGATGATATCTTCGTGAAACTGGACCAATTCTGTCGAATCCTGTTTCTTGTTGTGCTTTCGTTCTTCTTGTTTGGTATCTTGTTCTTCGGCTGTTGGTGCACTCAGAACAGTCTCCTTTCGAACACGCGCAATGAGTGTTCCTTTCCTGAACATGGCTGGCATTGAATTGTAGTTCTGTCCCAACCTGAAGAGTATTTCATTCTTGAAGCCTGTTGTGGACCCTTGCGACCGCGACATTTCAACAATATTTCGAAGTTCGTCCTGCTCTTCTGATGTTCCTTCCCCTTTCAGGCTTCCATCAAATCCAAGGACACGAAGAATCAGCTCGACTTCATCCTCCTGTAACATTCGCTTCGGTTTGTTCGAGGATTGTGTGGGAAGAACAGGGTCTGACTTTAGAATATATTTCCATTGACGGTTGATGAATAATTCGCTGATTCGTGGGGAGTTCTTTCTTTCCTCAGATGTTAAGGGTTGTTCGGAGCTAGTTTGGAGAAAGGCATTGATTGCATCCACAAGAACCCAGAATGTGGTATTGTAGAGATTGTTGATGTGACAGTCACATTGTCGCCAAGACAAATAATCGCGTATGACTTCAATTGATGGGTAGGCCACTGCTCGGCCATCAAAGTATGGAGGAGGTTGATCAAGCGGAAGGGGCGATGTGGGGAAGAATAGAGGCCATGAGTGAACATAGTTAGCGGTAAAAGCGGCAGAAATTAATGAGGAGAGTTTTCTTGATATGTGAATCAAAACACTGAAACAAACGAGGCACGACGGTTATAGCACTTGGCTGAAGGAGGAAAGACGAAAGAGTATTCATCGCTTTGTCCATATGCTAGAATGATCTCTGAGAATTGTTCAGCAACTTTTCGAGCTGCATCGTTCATCAAATTCAATGCTCGCTCATCATTAGGCTTTACAAAGTTGTGTCTATCACAGAATCTGGAAAATAAAGAAAGAAAAGTCCAAAGGAGAGAAGGGAAGACGTTGTGAACCCGTGTCCATCCACACGGACGAGAATGAACATATTCGGGATAATTTCATCATCTGTTGGGAGAAAAGAAACGTTATGATCGTGGGTGGCATACGTTGTTCAAATTTCTTCACATACTCGAATTTTGAGTTCGTCATTGGTCGATCGGCCCAAACAGATTCACGATTGGAGAAAGGCCCAGTTTTATGACGAGGGGCATTAAAAATCTCCGACAAGAAATTCAAACTTTACTAATTTCCTTTTTCAAAACCACTTTTGGCAAAAAGAAACAGTTTTGGTGAAGTGATCGGGCAAACTAAGAAAACTCACAGAGAAAGGAAGAAAATCGCGTCATAAATGCACAGGACATGTAAAACTACACATATTTCAATTGGGAGAGAGGATCGAGTTCCTTTCCATTTGCTGTCGTTTTCTGAGTCGGGACGAGATATTTGTCGCCTGTCTCCTTCACAATTCGTTCATAATACTTGTTTTGATACGGAAACCTTTCAATTTCCGGCAGTTTCTTTCCCACAAACTTTTTCCTCATTCCTTGCTGGAACCTCGGGAAGATCGTTGTGTATAGCTCCATCCACTGCTTGAGTAGGTCATCCTCCCACTTGATCGACACCTGCGTCACATACGACTTTGCTGCAGGACCATCTCGTGCCGCTATGGTCTGAGCAACTTTGTCTGCTTTCTTCCATTCAGACACAAGTGTTGTTTGAATAGAACTTCGTTTTTCTTGAATTTCCGGGTTGATATGGAGGAAATTTTGATAAACATGTGTATTGAGCATTGCAGAAACCCAGAAGAGAGAGTTGAACGAGAATTTTTGCGAATTCTGGGTTGGCGTGCGTTGAACGCATTTGCTGATAGCTGTGGCTGTTGAATAATGCGGGACAAACACAGCCAATCCAGCGTCATCCACAGCAAACCATAACATCCCTCCCAACGCATCATCAACATCGTCCCGACACTGCGCAACAAACACCCAGCCTGTCTGTGGTGTGGACACTGTCCTCTCATTCACATATGAATGCTCTCCATACGTCCATGTGTATGGAGGCACACGATGCGGAGAATGATACGGGCCAGCTCCGACGTCATTTCGAGGATCGAAAGAGGAGCCTTCGAGATGGTCGGACATCAACGAGAACATTTGCGTGAGGGAGATCTTGGAGGACGGGGTGTAGAATAGTTGGGGTGGGGACTCGGTTGAGCTGCCATGAAGATAGTCGGTGAAAGAGGAGCCAAGAACTGAAATGGGTATGAACATCAAGAATGATGAACACGATGATCCTCAAAAAAGTGAAAGAAAGTTGAGAATAAGAATATAAGACTCCTCACACACACCTCCATTTCCAACTGTGGCATTGAAGAATGAAACTGTCCTAGCTTCCCCGTATCGGCGTCTCCACAGAACTTCCCCATGAACAGCCTCCTGCCAATCAAATTCCTCAAAAGGAACAGTTTCCGTGAGGAGACCAATCCGAACACATTCTTCAATCAGATCGGAACGATATTCAACTTCGACGCCAGCCTTGATCAGTTCAGAGATGGAGTGTGTTCGAGGATGGTTCGAATGTTCAGCAACTGTCCCGTCTGGAAGATGGATTGCAACCCACAATAGTCCTTTACGGTCTGGACCACGTCCAATGATATCTAACAACCATATTTCTTTTTTATCGCAGAGTGTGATTGTCTCTCCCGAGTCGGCATATCCATACTCTTCAGCGAGATCGACGATCATTCTCCAGGCCTCGCGTGCTGTCATACAACGTTCTAAGGCAATGTACATGAGACTGATGGGTATCAAATGGATATGAAAGAGAAATGAAGCAAAGTTTAATGTGATACTTTCCGTAGTCAAGTTTCCCAGTAGGGTCAATTGTAAGCTCTTTCTTTCCTGCCCATGTCGTCTCTCCAAGAACGAGTCCAAACTCATTCATGTTTCCAACAACATTGTAAGTATGTGCAGCTTCAGGGATCTCTCCAAGATCTTTTCCATTGCTCTTGAAGCAAAAATGTGATAAATGAGGACAAAATGGTGAGAAAAGCTGTAAAATTTTGGAATAGAGGCAGACCCAATGAATAATTTTGCGCATAGTTCCTGGTTCATGATCTCTGGCAGGAGAATGATGAAGGTCACCATACTGTGGACAAAAATGAACGTCAGAATTATTAAATACAGACTCTGGCCCAAGAATCAGCACTATACGACAAACTACATTATGATTAGATGAGGATTTATCATGAAGTTGACAGAATATCATACGTGTTGTATCCTTCAGCTGATGCTCCTTTCGTGACAATAAGGTTTGTGCAAGAATGCAAAAGACACGTGACAACCATGGCAGCCCTGATCATGGCTGAGGTTGAAAGCCGAGTTCCGAAAAGAAAGAGAAGTGGGCTCTGATGGATCAGATCTGTGTCACCACTCATATCCACAGGACGGAGGACGACTCCGTTGGCACTTTCACTCGAGTATCATGGAGAAAACTGTGATTTCGCTCATTTATCACCTGTATGTTGCAATCATCCAAAAATATCTCGATCGGTCCAAAATTTAGAAGACTTTCTACCTGCAACCGGTCGACGAGGTTGACTGAGATATCTTTTACATGGCACTCGTTGGACTCAACGAGAAAAAGCCCGATATCATTCAGTTATCGGACAACCCCGAAGATAAGCTCTACGTCTTCAACAAACTTGGTCAAGGAGGCTTTGGAATCATTTCAAGATGTAAATGGAAAGGGCGAGATCTTGCAATGAAAAGAGAGAAGAAAAGCACCAAAAACGCATCACTTAAGATTGAAGCAACTGTGCTAAAGGCAGTTCAAGGTCCTCCATTTCTTATTGCACTTTATTCTGTCTAGGCCTTCCCCATTTCCCCAAACTGTATCATTCTGGCACGCTTGGACAAGAATACTTCCTAACAATGGAGCTTTTAGGACAAAATTTGATGTTTGTAGAACAATTTCGTCGCCAAACAACACACAGACTTTCTCCCTCATAATTCTTCTGATTATTCACCATCCTGGCCTCTTTTTCAATGTGATATCCAATATTCATCTTTCTCTTTGGTACAGGACCATAATGCGCAGGCGAAAAAGAAAAAAGTTCAGCACAATCACAACAGCTCTGGTTGGTCTTCAATGCTTAGAAGCCATCGAAATTTTTCATTCAAAGGGTTTTATCCATCGTGATATTAAACCAGTATCTATTCTGCGCTCTCTCCGTTGTTCTATCCGTCCAAAATTCGTTCCTGAAATTCCTTCTTTCTTCCTCCTCTCACAATTCACCAATTCTTCATTCTTCCTCAGGCTAACTTTTGTGTTGGTGTCGGGAACAAGACGAACCATATCCATCTTATTGATTTTGGACTCACAAAGAAAATCAACCCCTTCGAACCTTCTCGTCCTGTCTGCCACTTTTCTCCTTTCATCTCTCATTCATCTTCTTGCAATCATTCGTTTTCCCTCTCTTTGTTTATATTCTCTCTTCGTTCACTAATTCTATCACTCTTCTCCAAATCCCCACATCAAGTCAAAAACAGGCCTCGGTTTCCGAGGAACACTTCGATATGCTTCGCTCAATTCACATAAAGGATTAGTATGCCTTCCCCTCTTTTTTCACAATATCGACCCTATTCTTCGCCTCTCAGGAACTTGGGCGTGTTGATGACCTGTGGAGTCTATTATATATGCTCGTTGAGTTATCTCGACGAAAACTGCCGTGGCATGATGACAAGGAGAAGGTCTTCATTTTTGAGCCTTATTTACGAATAATATTCATTAGAACACCGTCTCTGTCCGCAAATTACGTTATCGGAATCACCGCCTTGTGAAGGACATGCCAAGTCAGTATTGCTATTTCGTCGACGGTGTGTTGTATTCCTCGGAGTTAGCTTAGTCTTTCCATTTCTTCTTGCGACCCACCAACTTTTCTTTTTCAGGATTGAGCGCACTTACATTCACCGATCAGCCAAACTATGCTTACTTTAAAGAACTTCTTCTTTCCGTTCTTTCCCAATTTAATTGTCCCACTCTTGCTCGGCTTGATTGGGACGCGAAACATCCCATCGACCTGCAGCAAGCAAGCTATCTCGACAACGAATGCACTCAAATTGCAAGTACCAATCTCCAAGCACTTCAACAGCAATACCTCTTGAAGCAAGAACCCACAAAATTGTCCGACGACAGCAAAACCAATTCTCAAAGTGCGACGACCCTGAGCGAGAATAAAGACGGTGGAGATGGCGATGATGATCTCGAGTTGATGGAAGAGAGCGTTGGTGACATTCAGGCGGGTTCTGATGAAGACAGTATGAGTCGCCAAACTGAGAATTCTGGTGTTGAAGACGAGGACCTTGTTGAGGGCGAGGAATCAGCAAACGCCAGTCAAGACGAAGAAGACTGCGATGAAGACCACGATGTTGCCGAGGGAAGCGTGACACACATCACTGTGGACGGAACAGCCCTTTTTGAAGACTCGATCAACCCAGCCAGTCGAAACGACCAAAACCAGATTCACGTCCATCGAGTTCGAGATGCTGGGTCTCTTTCCCTCACAGTCCACTCACCCACAGTCACAGACAGCCCGTCGTCCTTCGCTAATCGTCGCACAAAAGCGGGAGGCGTCCTTCTTCACCGGCAAAGCATCACAACACTGGAACCGTTGAATTTAGTCACAAACTCTGGCACATCCACCAACCAGCGGAGTCGTTCAAGCTTAGTGCCTATTCCTTCCGTTGTTTCGGGGACAGAAACCTCGACGCGTCGACAGTCTGCTTATGGGGAGGAGAAGCTGACCAAAACCTACTCGGGATCAGGCTTTGGTGTGACGATACCTGAATTCGACCCAAATGCGGGAACACTCGTCCTGAGCAGATCTGGCATCCTCGAATTGACCAAAATTCAGCCCTCTCTGTCGGCCTCAGATGACACAAAGAAAAAAGACTCTGACGAGAAAAAGAAGGAGGACGAGAAACAAAAACGGAAACGGGCTGCTTTTGAGGAAGACAGCGAAGACGCTGGACTGTGCTGCTCCACTTGCAATGTGATGTAATTCACCTCTCCTGATCACAATTAGGACTACTATAACTTCCAATCTTTGTTCTTCTTGTTTTATCAACGAACTTATGTTTCATTGTTGATTTATTTTGTCAGATCATTATTATGTGATTTGATCTTCTTCTCTATTCAGTTTGATTCCTTCATGATCACACCATCGGACTCATTCCCGATGGTTGGAACCGTATCATACTGGGCCATTTTGGACGTGTTTTATTCAGAACAACAGTTGCGTACAACGTTTTTGAATAGCAAGTGATTATGAATTCACTGAAGAGGTCGAGTGTCTGTGTGAGAAGACCTGTTGCATCGGGGAAGGCTGTCTCATTGGTGTTTGTGGCTGACTGCGGGCGGGAGTGCTTGGGACGGAGGGGGTTCAACAATCGATTTTATCGCTCCCAATTGCGATCTCGAGCATAAACGGCCTCCATCAATTTATATTTGCATTGTGGAGTGATGTTTCCATGCTTGATGAGATGGGTGAGCTTGTTCATGTTTTTCTCGATGGCTTCGGGTGCTTCTTTTTGGATTCGCTTTCCAGTCACAATGAGGAACGTTGACACAGATTCAACATTCTCCTCGATGACATTTTGAGGAGTTGTTCCTTCCCAAAGGGCTGCCAGACAAGGGGCAGCTTCACTTGTGCTAATAAGGTCATTAGCGATCAAATATCCAACAAATAGGACATTTCCACGTCTTTCTAATCGTTCTAGATCAGCACTGTTGCCTGATGTTCTCGTTGGAGTGGTGGTTAAGGCTGGTGTTGGCGATGGCGAGGCCCTTTCATTGGTCGGTGACACGGAGGGATTAGGCGCTGAAATTATTCCAGAACTGGGTGTTTGGAGTTGTCTAAGGCTGGAGTTTGAATCTTGGACTGATTTAGCCGCGTATTGCTTGAGTGTGGTGGTGACCTTATCGACCAAGCATTTTCTGAATGTTGTTGGGACGACAGACATGCGAAGAGACGGGGAATCAGGAGGAGATGAATGTGGAAGTTGTTGTTCGTAGTCTACGAGTTGTTTGCACAGGTCTGCGTAGAGTTGCACATATTCTGTTTCATGCACAGCTTTATCATAGATTTCGAGGACAGCTCTATTGAACCTTTCATTCTGATCTTCGATAGTTTCGGAATCGTCTTCATTCTCCGAATTTGATGGATCTATTACTTGATCGTTTTGTGGAACAAGAAGTTGTTTCGGTTGGGACGGAGCAAAGATCTGTGGAGTCGGTTGATTCTCAATTTTAGTGGGCGAAGTTTGACTGCGACGCTTAAAGATTGTTGGCGCGGTTGAATCAATAAGATGTTCCAATGAGATGTCTTTGCTCTTATCGGTTGCTGGAAGTTGAGTACCTTGTTTTGGAATGAAGGGCTTCCTGTTAGACACTTGCGAAAGGTCAATTGGGTCTGGTACAGATTGTGGCTGATTCGACTTCATGCATTTGGGTTTAAACGTTTTTTCAGCTACTACACGACTGGGGTCAATTGTAGCGGTTTGAATAGGGTCCTTGTCTGAGGAAACCTGAAAAGTAGGAACAAATCCTCCTGTTTGGTGAATAACATGTTGGAGAGACATGGTAGGATCTTGAAGAGGAGCTAGGATCGATGAGATGGAGAAGTGATAATATTGACTGGGAATCACACCTGGAGGAGCGAGTATTTGTGTGTTTTGGTAGAAGCCTTGGGGATACACCTACATAAAAAGAATGGAATCAAAAACTCATGAAAAGTAACTCAATCATACGGGTGAACCCATTGGCATCATCACCTGTGGAGCCATAGGGGTCATCATTGGACTGGATAATGTGATAGGTGGGAACGATGGAAACAGGGTTTTTGATTGTGAAAAAAACAAAAAGGCAAACTATCCGAATGATTGAGGCGGCTGGTGTGGACCATGCTCATATGGATAGTTCATACGTCCACTGAGACTTGATCAAACCCATTCACAATTAATCAGACAATAAATAAGCATGAAAAGGGAAATCGAAACACCATCATTTCTGACGAAATGAGGACGACAATGAGAGTGGAATTAAATAATAACAAATGATATGCGACAAGCGAAACAAATAAAAATTTCTCGAGAAAGGAATTAATGTTGGTGATTCTGAGTTGTGAGAGCCTGAAAATGATCGGCAGCAAGACAGGCAGCAATCACATTTCGAACTGGAAGATAAAGAACGAAAGCAAAGACACCTTCTTCATTCGACAGATCAGCTCCTGACAAGTCGGCATCCAGCTCCATCGATTCCTCATCACGAAGCATCCCTTCTTCCATCGTGTCTGTCGTCGTCGCAATTCCCACGGATGGATGACGTGTCGATGGTGGAAGCGTCGTCACTGAGTCTGAGCGGATCAGACCTGTCGATGTGTTGAACTCCGCTGCGAAGAGCGAAGATGACGATCGAGCGATCGATGAATTACGAGGAATGGTTGGGGCAGGGGGTGGGGAGGAAGACAGAAGCGATGAAGACGAATGTGATGTGGATGGCTCGGGAGAGGTTGCTGAGGGAGAAGTGACTGGGGATGCAGGAGATGGCTGGCTGAACAGAAACAAAGATGAGAATGGACGATTGAATCATCAAAACCAACATCAATAAACTAATCACAATTTCTCTAACACCTCCACTCGATCACTGTGCTCACTACACACCTTCGATATGGTGGAACGATAGGTGTTCCCGGAGTGACATTTGCAGGAAAGTGATGAAGATGTTCCTTCCCCCCAACTGACACAGGCGATCGATAGTAATCGGCAGGTCGAGAGTAGAAAGGGAGGAGGCGAGAGAAGTGTTGCGACACGTCGATGTTCTGTTTGAGAGACGAAGGATGTGAGAATCGAGAACAACAGATGATGGCAAAAGATGGGATTGAGAAGAAAGGAAGGCGATGAACAAACTTTTTTGACGATCTCTTCTTCGTTGATCTCAGACATGATCTTCCGCTTCTCCTCTTCCTTCTTCTCTTCACTCACTTTTTCCTTCATCATCTCCTCCGCTGTCAATCCGTTGTACGCATTCTCGAAGTAGCATCGGCTGCATACCTCCTTCTCAAGTTTGTGGGCGATGACGAACACAGAGCGAGGAGCTGTGGAAGCTGTGACGGAAGAACAAAGGAAATAGAGGGAGATCAGATATCATGGAGACAAAAGAGAATGGAAATAAAAAACAGATGACCCAAACTTTTCGTTCCACGGATTTTTTCCGAGAATTCCACTTCGATGAGAACAAACACTCCCGACGAGCACAGCTTGACGAGCAAGTCGAAAGGTTCTTTGTGCATGGCCAATTTGGAGATGTTGAAGGCAGGATGGAACACATACTTCACGCGGTGTACTGAAGAGGTTCATAAAGAGGAAATGACGACACACTCTGGATTCCGCGTGGGGGGATGATTTGAAGTTGGATGTTGTACCATCCAGTTTGTCTGATTTTCGCTCCCTCCAAAGTCGGCTCGCAGGAGATCGCGACGTTTCGGACGGTCCAGATTGGGAGGAAGAATGCTTCATTCTTTGTTGTGGAGGAATTTGGGGAGATGGATGATACAAATGTTTGATTGCAGTTGGGACATGTTAGATGGTTGAAGTGCAGCCATTGGAGGAAGCACAGTGTGTGGAAGGAGTGGTCACATGGTAAGAACACGAACTCTGCCTCGTCTTCGAGTTGGCATATGCTGCAAAATGATGAACAAATTCGGTGTGGAAAAGGAAGTGGGCAGGGATGGTCTTCTTTCTCAGTCCTTGTCAGTTGGGTGAGGGTGGGAAGTGTCGAAGATTCAGTTGATGCGTTGTGTGTCATCAGAGGCTATTTAGAATTAAATGAAAGTACTGCAGTGATTTAAGATAACAAATTGTCGCCGGAAAGGAAGAGCGACCTTGCAGGAATTCATTTACCACTGCGAGAATCGATCGAGTCATTCTCACAACATGGGAACCGATGAATAACACGTGATTGTGAGCTCTCCATGGATTCGAAGTTGAACAAATGCACGTTTACTCTTTTCTGATCCAGATTTGTGATTGAATGAGGAAGAGGCAATGATCAACCCAAAGTTTAAAAATTTTCCACATTGCCGCCCATTTGCTCCTTCACCGAATGAAGTTCAGTAAACAACTCAATTATCTTTCGATCAAACGATGGAGGAGCTATTATATTGATGCATGTGCTTTTCAACGAGTCATCGTTCTAGTATTTCAAGTTGAAAAAGGCCATCAAGCGAATCTTCAAACCATTTCTGAACGCTCGATTTCAGACAGTTAAGGCAACACCACTTGGTGTGTCGAACACAAATCGCACACTTCTTCGCAATTATAATCTGTTTCTCAAGCCACAAAACGAGGAAGTTCATACAAGAATTCTCTCTCGTTCCTCATCACAGGAAATGTTCTCAATTTCTGCAACGTCACCAACTATCAATGCTGGATTTACTGGAAGTATTGACGATGTTGATAGTTCTAACGATTCAAACCACGAGGCCACAGATTCCACCGATGACCCTGAAGCGAGATATTCGTCTTCACGCAGAGCCATCTCCAAACTCGACTCAAATGACCAGCAGCTTCTTCAGCGAGGGATCGAAGAATGGAGACAGCTCTATTTTGCGGAAGTTAAAAAAGTTCGAGACTTCGCGCTGGAAGCTATTCAGGAATTTGAAGGTGAACTTGCCGACATAGACACAAAAATAGCGCAATCACCTGTGTCTCGTGGGATGGCGTTGGACATTAAGCGCGATTATCTTGCCTTGAGTGTTGACGCGACCGAACTTCTAGATTTTCTGACTATCAACAAAGAAGGCTTCCGGAAGATCTTAAAGAAACTCCTAAAAGTTGTTTCATGGTGTCCGACCACCGGTGACACCCTGTTGGCTGGACAAACCGAGAAACGGGTGAGCTACGTCTCGAAGGAACACGACGAAATGATGGAGTTCACAAAGTCAACATTTGGGTCGTTTCCTTCTGTTTCGGACATGATATCTTCACTGCATGCATCATATGTTGAGACCTTCGCAAGAGGGCGATTTGCCGGCGGTGGAGATGAAGCAGCGGCTCTCGCAATCCAAACAATGAGAACCAGCGAACAGACCCAGCTCGAACTGGATCTGATGCACGAAATCCAAGCCTCAACCAGCGCTCAAGTCTCCTGGACGAAAAACACCATTTTGGGCGAATTTAACGAATATCAGAACAAGGCCCAGATGGCTGGCGTCCACAGTGTAATCCACGGGATGGATCATCATCTCGACACGTATTCCACCGAAGACGCGGAGGAAGACGGACCATCCACAGCGCTCATCGCCAAATCTGATCAATCCGCCGAGCCCAAAAAACTCTACTTCAAAGTGAAATGGGTTTTTGTGATTATCGCTCTTGTTGTCTTCATTGTGATGGGTGTCTTCCCCTGGCCAGCCAACATAGCTCGCGAAATGCGGTGTCTTGGACTTCTCTGCTGGGCATCTATTTTGTGGGGCTTTGATGCCATTCCTTCACACGTAACAGCCATGTCTGTTCCTGTCCTGGCGACTTTTCTGAATTTGATGAATAAGTCGTTCAAAGAGTCGGCCAATATTCTGATCCAATCCACAATTTCGTCCACCCCATATCTCGCCATCGGAGGCTTCTCAATCGCTCGTGCTATGAAAGACTGTGGGCTTGACGTCTACATTGCCAACGCTCTGCTCCGGTTTAAGATTGCACGGAAGCCTGCAGTGTTCATCTTGATTGCTGTGGTTCTCGAATTCCTCCTGACAATGGTGATCTCCAACATCTCCTCCACTGTCCTCATCGTGTCGCTCATCCTTCCTGTTCTGCGGGAATTGCCTGCAGACTCCAAGTTCAGCAAGGGTCTTCTGATGAGCATTGCAATGAGCGGGAATCTGGCTGGTATGGTCTCTCCCCTCGCATCACCGCAGAGTTTGGTTGGGATTGAAGCCATTAACGATATTCTTCCGGAAGGGAAGAGTCTTAGCTTCGCGAAATGGTATGCTGACAATGTTTGATCAAAACCATCATTCATCTGCCTCTCTCTTCCTCTTTCATCCTCATAGGACTGGTGCAGCTCTTCCTGTCTCCATTGTTTCCACTCTTCTGATGTACCTCCTTGTTTTCTGCTTCTACAGGATGGATATCAAAACTGTCCCATTCACTCCATCCAAACTCACGTGTCTGACCTTCAAACAGGTTGTTGTTGCACTATTCTCGCTTGTTACTGTTGTTTTCTGGTTTATCCTCCCTTACTGTCCTTGGCTCGGCAACGAAGGAATCATTGGGTTGATCCCGTTCTTCATTGCTTTTGGGTTCAACCTTGTTCCTCGGACGGACATCGCTGAACTGCCCTGGACAATGATCCTCCTCGTCATGGGTGGAGGCGCACTCGGTGAGAGCATCAAACTCAGTGGACTCCTCGAACTGATCTCGAAATTGTTTGGGAGTGGCTTCGAGAGCTTGCATTCTTTCGTGCAGATGGTCATCCTGAGCGCAGTTGTTGGTTTTGTTTCTATTTTTGTAAGTCACACTGTCGCTGCCATCGTCTTGATTCCGATCGTCGGTTCTATCTTGGGTGCCAACACCCAAGCTGGACTTATCGTATTCTCCCCCATTTTTTAATAGTTCTATTTCCTTCTCATCCCATAGATGATGGCCTGTGCCCTCGAAATCTCCCCACCCATGCTTCTTGCTGTCGCCTCTTTCCCCAACATGTGCTGCTATGCTATTGAGGATTCACATCGAAAAAGCTACCTGACAAACAAGGACTTCCTTCTTTATGGTGGGACAGTCACTCTTGTCTCTTATGCTCTGATTATTTCCATCTTTTGGGGAACTGGATTGTTGATGAAGCTCTGAACGAACAAGCATATACTTTACGTTTCTTTTCGAGTATGCATCCACTCTCTGAGGATTGGATATGTTTCGGGAAGGAATTCCTGATTTTCCACTCATTTTTTTGAAATTTGTAAAGTTCTCATTATGACGCAACAACGACAACCACACTGGTCCATTTAATCTTTTTGCAGAGAGTTAGCTTCTATCCTCTTGTTGAAATGAAATCGACACCCTTTCAGAAGCTTACAATCATCCAGATGGTCTGTGTTCTTGCTTGAGTCGCGCGCAGAAATAATAGATATCAAAAGTGTAATAAAAGGGATGTTGCTGTTCAGGTGGAAGTTGAAAAATGTCAAAGAACTCCATGGCCGCATGCATGAAATCTGAGAAGACAAAAGTGTTGCGATGCTCATACACGATTAGTATTGGGCAATCCGGAGAGGCTCTCGCAACAGAAGCTGGATCCCTGGTCGAATCATCACGACCGTAACCTCGTGTAAGAAGAAGAAGAGCATTTAGGACAAGATGGTGTGGGACATTGTGATAGATGCATTCACAGACTAATATGAGATTATATCCTGGAACAATGCCGTCTGGGAGTGTTGTAGAAGCCCAATCAAACGGTAGAAACGAGACAGGCATAGTGGATGAAGAGTGGGTTACACTGGAGTCGCTGATGAGGTGAGAGTTTCTACTGATGTTGTCTTTCACGAATTGATCAACAAGAGGCAGATCAGTCGACAGAAAATGGCCACATCCCAACACAGCAGAGCATATACCCAAAAATCCCTGTCCAGCACCAAGTTCGATGAAGCGACTTGTTTCATCGATTGAGAACGAGAATGAGAACGAATCCGCAACTTGAAAATCATCAGGCCGAAGAATCTCCGGAAGTGGACCCCTGGAAGTGACGGCATTCTGGGTCTCTGAAGGTGAATATGAAAAATGTCCATCTTTGTCCTGAACGATCATTTCCAACCAACGAACGAGAGAGATGGATGCGTCCCACACCATGGTCGCTGTTCCCCAGCCTTTTGTCTCCCCGCCAGGTATCTGTTGGACTGATATTTTGACAGGAGCACTGTGTCTGTTCGGAGAGAGTGTGATCTCAAAGAACTCGTCGTTGCTATGCACTTGGCGCCACTTGAGGGTATTCTAGAGCGAGAAAAATGGAAAAATGTTCAAAGAACATCGCAGATAAACAAAAAATCTGTGAGGAGCATACTATTGCGACTTGGACTCGATTGGTCACTGATTGTCTGGTTTTCACTTTGTTGTTTTCAACAGGCAACTCTGCCGTGTGTTGTGGAATGTTTGGACGATCCATATCAATGAATATTTATAGAAAGCTGAATTGTATAAGAGAGAAAAGACGTGGACAAATTGGATGAGTGGAAGAAGTGGAATGAAAAGGAAATGAAACATGATGAAGCTAAATTGTGCAGCAAATTCCTGGAAAAAGTTAGATGAGAGTACAGCCACTGGAAATTGCGTGGCTAGGAGAGTTTGGTGACACGACGAATAAAAGTGTGGGTTTGGTTTGAAGAACACAATCAAATCAACGTGTGAAGGAACATAATGAAGTGAATATCAAAACTTTGAGTGTTTATAATCAAGCTGACTCTCTACATCGAATAAAAATAGGAAAAGAAAGAAGAAATCAGCTTGCTCCCCTCCTCACGTCCTTCCCCTCCACACACACGGCTCTAGCTCCCTCACTCGACTCTCCCTCAAATACATCACTGCCACCATCGGCTTCTTTGGAACGACCCACTCCCGAATCCCGCGCGAGAACGGATGCTGAGCCCCCATCACTGTCTGCCCAGAACCGTCCAAGTGCCCTCGACTCTGCCTCAGTTCCATCCCGCCCATGTCCTGTCCAGATCGGTGTCGAGAGAGGCTGTCTCGTGTGATGGAGGTGAAATCTTCGAGGAAGGGAGGGATGTGTGATGATTGGGTGAGGACGAACAGGCGTTGGAGAGGAGGCGTAGAGGCGAGAATGTATCCTTCGTTCTCAGTGAGTGTGGAAGCCTCCCATTCCATGCTCGATTCGGGAGCACCGGAGAGAGTCTCGTCTTGTTTGATTCGTTGGATTTTCGAGCTGACGATGAAGTGGCGGATGGCAACGAGTTCCATCGGGTCTGGGGAAGAGAGGGGGTGAAGAGAAGCAGAGGCAGAAGTGATGAAAGGATAATTAAGAGAGAGATGGTCAAAGAAATAAGATGAAGAAGAAGATAGAACGATGTGACACACCATCTGTAATCCTCCATCTGCTCACATTCTCCAGTGTCTCCTTCCGCACCTCCACCTTCCCATCCGACCATTCCTGCGACAACTCTCGCAGAAGCATAATCTGCCCCGTGCTCAGCTCAGTGCGGCAGAACACCACAGCACACAAAACGAAAGCTTCATTTGGAGGCACCATATTGTGGGGAAGAACCATTCGCTGTTCCGATTCTGGTCGAACTGTCCCATCCTCCTTTCCTTTCTTGCTTCGATCAGGTGTGCCGAGAGCTCCTGATGGTGAAGCGAAAGGTGGAGAGGTTGGGGTGGTTGATTGGAGGACAGAGGCCTGCTCCTGCGAGGATGTGTAGAGCGACGGTGAGAATTCGAGGGCGTTTTGAGGAGCAGCTGAAGAGAGAAGTTGGTAGAAAGGTGAGCTTGCGCGATATCCGAAGGAAGGGGATGGGGTCTTCCGAGATTTGGTTGGAGCGACGAGTGGGGGAGTGCCAGAGCTGAGTGGAAGAGAGATGAGATGAGATGAGAGAGTGAGGAAGAGAGGAGAGATGGAGGGAGATCGAAGAAGACAGAACAGAACAAGATCGAGGAGCAATCATAAGACAGCCAACAAA
Source organism: Blattamonas nauphoetae (assembly GCA_033064195.1). Taxonomy (NCBI): domain Eukaryota; phylum Preaxostyla; order Oxymonadida; genus Blattamonas; species Blattamonas nauphoetae. The sequence continues at coordinate 111,017 of JARBJD010000120.1, read as the reverse complement.
AAAAGAAAAAAAAACAAACACTTTCACTCTTCCCTCCCCATTTCCGATTGTTGGTGTTGGGAGGAGTATGGATGGGCTCAGGTCCATCCTTCCGAGCGACGTGCGAGGAGGCGAGAACCTGTTCGTTCCAGGCGAGTTGTTCTCTCTCCCGCCTACCGTGGCCAAAGCAAGCAACTTCATTGCATCTTCCATCCGCACCTTCTCGTCCTTTGAGATGGCCTCCTCTTCCTTGATCCGCTTGTTCTTCTCCTTCGCAATCGTCCTGATCACCTCACCAAGATAGTTATTCGCTTCGAGAGCTTCCCCGGAAACCATTCCAGCGATTGGAAATTTGGATTTTCGAACACTCAGCCCCCGCAACCCTGTTGGGAGATTGAAATCGTGATGGTGAGAAGTGTAAGGGAAGGAGTGGTCGGGTGTGGGAGATGTGGAGGACGAGAAGTCGGTTGAGGAGGGAGTGGACAGGTCTTCTGAAATTGTGTCGTCGTCACGAGCATTCGGATCGTAGACTTTTCTCCTCCGAATCTTGCTTTCTCGTTCCATCCATTTCTGTTCTCCAACTTTCGCCTTCCTCTTCGCATTATTCGCTCTTCCTCTGATCACCTTCACCCACACATACTCTGCCCAATGCGGGCAGAGTGGCGAGATGAGATGTGCGAACACAGCCGCATATCGTTCGAGCAACCTTTTCTGCTTCCTTCGTCGCCCCGCTTCGATGTATGACAGAGTCGACACTGTGTAGTAAGAAGACGAGCAGGCTGAACGATGAGAAGAGTAGGTTGAACGGGTTGAGGGGGTGTGTGAAGGAGAGAGCGAGCGCTGACGGATTTTGAAGTCTTGCGGAGAGTCGTTGTGGTCATTTGGGCGGTTGGAGTGGATTGAGGCTGATTCGCTTTGTGAGGTGTCTCTGTGTTGGTCGTCAGCGTGATGTTGTTCTCTCCATTTCTCTCTCTCCTTCTTTTCGATCTCACAACGGCGTTCGTATTCGTTACGGGCTTGGCGGAGAGAGCTCAGCAGAATCTCAACCACAGAATCCTCCTTCTTCTCTTCGTACGCTCGATCAGCTTCGACGATCGCTTGGTTGATCTGCGATCGGAAGACAGTATCAGCGAAGGACGAGATTGTGAAGGGACCTGGAGGGAGAAGAATGGGAGGAGAGAGGAGAGAGTGAGGAGGGAGTGAGAGGGAATGAAAAACGAAAGAAGGAAAGAAGAGTAACGAATGAGAGGAAGACAGCGAAAGAAGAAGGTAATCACACCATCGAAGGAGTCTTCAGACTCGCTCGACAAATCCGACAAGAAACTGCGGTCTGAGCTTTCGGTCATCGATCCCGAATCGTCCCATTCCATGTTCGACGCCGACCGAGTCGAGAGCGAGTGGAACGACGCGCTTTGTGAGAAGTGTCTGTGTCTGTGTTTGTATCCACTCGACCCAGTGGCAGGACCTGAAGGCGAGAGCGGTCGATTGTAGCGAGCGAAAGAGGTCGAATGGACAGACGCAGAATCGCTTGTCTGGCTGACGACTTCCTCAACCCCTTCGTTCCACAATTGCTCGTTATTGTCGGCGATGTCTGAGAAAGCAAATGTGGGATCGGAGAAACTATTGGCTTGAATTTCTCCGGACGACATTTGCTGGAGTGATTGGACGGTATGGATTTCTGTGTGGGTTGGCTGGATGATTGGGCGAGTCGGTGAGAGTGAGTGTGAGTTGGTAGCTTGGCTGGTGCGTGAGTGGTAAGGGGAGACTGGCTTGTGTCGAGATGGTTGGGAAAACTCAGAGAGAGTGGGAGTGAGTGTGGGAGAGAGAAATTTTTTGGATGATGGGGCGTCGGAAGGTTTGATGGATGAGATTGAGTGCAGGACAGGCTGCGTGGGAGGGGCTGTGGGGGATTTTGGGGAAGAGGAACGAACGACTCGCATGGGGGAGTTTCTTGATGGTTGGATGGTGTCTTCTTGTTTATCGGCAGAAGTTGTGATTGTCGTTGTTTCGTCATCACTCGGTTCCTCCGTGACACCAACCACTCCTCTCTTCCTTCCCTTCTTCCCAACACTGTCATCTCCACTTTCGGCTCGTCGTTGTTTGGCTGCTTTGGAACGTTGGCGACCGACCTGACGAAGGAGGGCTTCGCGTTTGCGTGTGATTCTGCTTCGGGGGTCGATGGCGAAGAGCTCTTCCATCCATTCAAGCTCTCGGACGAGAATGTCGTTCATTTCGTTCACTGCTGTTTCGGAGAAGTTGACTTGGCTGAAACGGAGAGATTACGAGGAAAGAATGAGAAGAGGGAGAGAGAAAGGGAGTAGAGATGAAGATGGAGGGATACAGTGAGAGAAAGTGAAGAAGAAAGATGAGAAAGAAGAAAGAGGAGAGAGAAAGCTTCAACAAACCGATGCTCCAATCCATGCTTGACTTTCGCTGCCTTCGACTTCACCATGCCCAACCTCATCCCATCCGCTGTCAGCTCAGAAATCACCTTCCGAAACGGTTTGAACGTCCCAGAATTCATTCTTGACGTGTGGTTCTCAAACAGGATTTCCGGAAGGCACCGAATCGATTGGAGAAGGAGATGCGAGCGATTGAGAACGACTGGCGGATTGGGAGTGATGGATGGAGAGTCAATTAGAGCAGGCTGAGCGGAATACGCTGTCGGGGTGGTTGATTGGAAGATGGGCGAGAGAGAGGTGGACGAGAAGACTGTCTGCGAATGGTTGTGGATGTCGGATGTGTCGAGGTCAGTCGAAGGCGGAGGGTAAGTTTTGATCAACTCAAGATGAGCAGCGAGCTGTTCTTTTGAGATCAGTGCAACATCCGTGACACCATCCGAACTCTGCGGAGAACTGTTGCGAGGCGAGGCAGAAGGGAAGACAGAGGAGACAGGCGAGGAGAGGAGGGAGAGGAGGAGGAGAGTGTAGACGCCGTGGTTGGGAAGGAGGTGGTCACCCATCACACGTAAGTCGCATCTGTTCCAATATGCGAGAGTCTCCTTCATCTTCTTGAGAACGACAACAGGAAGGTGGGAGTGGTTGACAAGGGTGGTGAGGGAGGAGGAGAGAGTGGTGAGGGACTGGTCTCTTGCGAGGGAACGAGGAGAGAACGATGAAGCTGGTGAGAAAGAGGATGATGAAAGTGCTCGTTGCTTCAGAACTTCTGTGGAGACCTGCTTCGGCCGTTCAAACTCGCCATCTTCTTCGTCTGTCCCAATTTTCGCCTCTCCTCCAACCACAATCACTTCTCTCGTCTCATCCTCCGACGATGATTCGCTGATCGACAACATATCGACAGCAACTGGAGGCAGGTCTGTCGGCTGAGCCACGCTGAACCCAATCTGCTGAACAGGCTGCAGTTCAGGAAGTGGATTCGTCGAAAGTGGATGGAATTCAGGAAGTGGCTCGTCGAGGAGACTTGGACTTCGATCGGACGAGGGACTGTCGAGCACACCGAAAGGATCCGGACCCAACCCACCCCTTCGAACACCCATCGATCCCATGTCGTCCTCTGTCCTCTCCTTCTTCACACCCGCCACACACAATCCACACACGTCTGCTCGTTCGCCCTTCTTCGCTACAATCAGTTTGGGATGAGGGGAGTCCCAGAACGATTGGGGAAGTGGCTCGTCTCGGAAAAGATAGTTCCAAACCGCATCGGTCATCTCTTCAGGGTCGATGAACAACCTCCAACCAGATTCCTTGAAGTCGGGAGTGTGGTGGGCATCTTGTTCTGTGAGGATGTGCATGGCTGCTGCGTCCATCTGTTGAAGGAGGGATTGCGACATCTCATTCTTCCTCCTTTCGTCGTCGCTCCTCCACACCTCACTCTCAGTCTCCCACTCCCTCCCGTCCACTCCGAGCTCTTCCACACAAATCCCATTCTTCAGAATGTTGGCGAGTGGGTACAGAATGAAATAAATCGCTCCATCAGTCAGAGGTTCGACAAAGAGAGGCTCCACAGAGGACGGGGGTGATGGTGGGGATGGGAGGGTGGTGGTTGTGGGGTGGGAGGGGAGGAGTGTGGGACGGGGAGCGGTGGGGGGATGGAAGGGTGAAGGAGTTTTGGAGAGTGATGATCCACCAGATAATTGTGGTGTGGGTTGATAAATTGGAGGTGGAATGGGTGCGGAGGCTCCGTGAAGAGACATTTCGCGGGTTGAATTGTCTGATTTGACTGTTCCGGCGATGTCCGCGGCGATCTCACATCCGACGCCTTTTCTGTGCCCATAGACACGATCCGTGGTTTCTGTCAAGCTTTGAAGCAAGGTACTTCTCAATGCTGAGGGATTAATTGTGATTTCTTGAAGATGGAGCTGGGCTTGTTGTTTCCATTCTTCGTTTCCATAACAAATTCTCCTTTCCTCACTGAGTCTGACAACGCATTCGTCACCAGCAACACTTATGCAGACATGGTTAGCTTCGTAATAGGAATCAAAATTTGATTGTTTGAGGAAATATGTTGGGAGATATGATCTGGCTTCTTTGACTGTCATGCCACAAGCCAATCCTGACGATACAACACCATGCTTGTACGACAGTTCGAGAAAGTCTTCCTTAAGAATTTGCAAGGTATGTGGATTGAGTCTCGGAAGATACTGGAGGAGAGATTGGATGATCGAATGGTGCGATTTGTGGGACCCGCTTGCAGCGTTGGAATCCGATTCTGGGATTTCAGGGAGAGGTGATGAACCGATGTGGTCATTATCCGGCGGTGGGTCAGCAATTTCCTTGATCTTTCCTCGTCGGAATCGTTTTTTTGATTGCTTGACTTTCTTGGCGAAGTAGGCGTGAATGAAAGAATCAATAGTGACAAAGTATTCCCGATGTTCACTATACATTGTTCTTCGCTCGCTCATCGTGAGAACAGTTCGGGGAGCCGAGAGACCCTCATTCATCAGAGCTGAGGTTGAGAGTTGCGACGGCGATTCAGGACGAGATATCTGCGATTCTGTTTCAAGTTGTCTTTCAGAAACAGCTTTTTCTCCCAAATGCGAGAATATGAGGAGTGACGGTTCCAGCATGTCATCAGAGAGTCCATCGGCATTAGCGAACCAATAATCATATTCGATCTGAGAAAGACGACTTGAGGAGAAGATAATATCGGTGCGAGGCTTAGGAAGTCGATGGTGGTTGACAAGTTGAAGGTATGTGCATAATTGTTCGACATTGTCGCTGATACACCCTTCCACAAATCCTGTCCCTCGTTCCCGTTTAATAAACTGTCCTGGAACGATTGGTATGACGAGACGACTGAATAGGATTGAATTGGATGGTGGGACGGTTGGGTCTGGAATGTGGGTGGGGATGGGAGGCGACATGAGTGATGGAGCGTCTGAAGGTGATAATGGTGATGCAACAAGACAGTTGACGAGATCCTCGGATTTGACGGAGAATAAGAAAAAATTAGCAAGTGTTTGTCCCTTATCTTGGAGTTTTTGATATTGTATGTTCTGGTTGAACAGATTTCGTGCTGCTCGCTCGGTGCAGATAAGAATCTGCTTCTTCTGTTGAAGCATCACTGTATTGGTGTTTGTCTTGAGAGATGTATCACATGGAGTACATTCGAAGCCATAGAACGTGGTATTCGGATGGACCCACAAAAACGATTCTCGCATCAGCGATTCTGAGCGGAGTGTGGCAGAAACACAGAAAATATCGTATTCTTGAGAAAGAATTCGGATATTGTCTTCTTGTGACAATGAGCCATACTTTGAGACGAATGGATGAAGGAACTGGAGACGAGATGGGAGGGTGAGGAGTTCGTGCTTCAGGAGAAGGTAATTGATGGGGACAGCTTCGAATCCTTCAACTCTGTCATGGTCAAGGCATGGTTGTTTCAGTACTTCCGACCAAATCACCGGCATCCGCTGAGTTCGGAGGAGATTAGCGTTCTTCAAAGTGCGAAGCGTCCAGTTGACAAAGGAAGCAAAAAACTTGTTGAAGCGGGAAGCTTCCAGAGAGAAATTCCAATTCACTCTGGCACCAAGACTTTTGGTATCATTCTGAGATAATAGAGATTAGTTCGAGACAAAATGAAAACCCTGCCAGCTTCTGAGAAGTACTCTAACCAATGCCTTGGTTCCTCGAATTTCTTTAAATCAGATTCAGGGACATCACACGTGAGTAGGTGAGACATGACATCTGTTCGAGAGGGTTTGCTTGCTTTGCGAGGATTATCTTCGTGCGCTGGCATCGAGTCCATCAAAAGGCGAGGAGCCGGTGTGGATGATCCTTCCAATTCGCGGCGTAGGCGCTTGGCTCGCGTCTTCAAAGACATAAAATGAAGAGGAAGGAAATGAGAGAGATTCAAGATAAAAGGATGAAAAATGATCACAGACAGGAAATGATGTGCCTGAATAATGGAAATTGAGTGAAAATAGCACGTTCTTCCCTTTAAGAGCCTGATAATTGGCGTGAATGTCAGTGATCGCAAGGACATATCCTCGGTTGAACGACATCAATGAATCTGCATAAGGCATCGGTGTCGTGATGAAGAACTTCGGCTGGTGTTCATTAGTGTCCCTAGAATCCTCGAATGTATGCGCCTTGTCCCATCTACGCTGAGCGTATTGCTCTATCTTCTTGAGGATGGTGAGCGTTGACATTGCCTGGGCCGATCGATATGCTTCGACTTACCTTTGGGATTAAAGCGTCCAAAAGTCTCCTCTCTGTGAGGTTGTGTTACGAATTGTGAGAATTTCACAAATATCAACCAGGGAACAAACAATTTCTGTGTTATTCAACATGTTTCAATTCACCAATCGAAGAATATGAATCCTACAGAGATTCTCCAATTGGAACAGTGTACAACAGTCTACTTTACCTCACATGATTCATCGATGCGATTGGAGTCTCAATCGTGGCTTGATGAGATCTCCATTCAATGATGGAACATCGAAACACGATTATGAAAAAGTCGGATTGGCAACAGGACACAGAAATATTCCACCAGCTCTGCCGTCTCGTATTTAAGCTGAAAGTTACATTTACAAATCAGGAGTTGGAAACGGCAGTGTATTATTCAGATTTCATCTCAATCGTCAACCACATGACAATCAAAGTGTTCCAAAATTGGCAATCTTCGTCCAATGCTACTTTTTTACCTTCTCTCGTTTTGGTCTCGTATGGTACAGACGGCTCCACGTGGAAATGCGCATTATTCGAGGTCAACAATGTCATTTCGACCCATCGATGGATCCGGCCAAGTTTCATCGCTTATTTCGTTAAATACTGGAAATAATGGAGCATCTGACACTCCTCATTTGGATGTCACGTGGGAAGCACTCATCCCCGACGTAGCGAAAGAGTTTATCGACACGAAGCTCCAACTGTCACAGAAGATTGTGGAACAGCAATCAAACGAAGACCCGTTCGATAAGGAAGACTTAATTATGCAACAGATGCTCTTTCATCATCGAAAACGTGAATTTCTGTGCAGTAGTGACAGAAAAAATCTCATCCATTGCCGGTCTGACGAATGCGCAGGATATCCTCACGTTCTTCGTGGACAGCGCGTTTAGCATGCTGACGAATTGGCCGGATGAGGAAGAGCTGCACAAGCAATGTCTGGGTTTCCTGAAGGATGTTCAGACGGGGTAACATGGAAACAAACTGGTCCAGAACGTGGAAAGTGTGGGGATTGTCCTCCAAAGTCATTCAGTGGAGAAGGGGAGGGAGAAGAAGAAGGAGGGGATGAGGAAGGAGAGGGAGGAAGAAGAGAAGAGAGAGAAGGAGGAAGAGGGTGATGGTGGAGAAGAGGCGGAAAACGAAGGAGAGGGTGAGGCTGAGACAACAAAGCAAGAAGAAGAAGGAGAACACGTTGAACAGCCAGAAGGGTTCGGATATGACAGTGAGGAAAAGGAAGGCGGCGAGGAGGGAGAGGAAGGAGAAGAAGAAGGAGAGGGAGGAAGAAGAGAAGAGAGAGAAAGAGGAAGAGGAGAGAAGGGAGATAGAGGAGAAGCAAGCGGAAGAAGCGGGGGCATCGAAAGCGGAGGAGAGTGCGCGAGAACAAAAGGAGGAAGAACAGAAGACTGAAGAAGGAAAGGAGGACACACCAGCGGAGGGCGAGGAAGAGACAAGGGAACAGGAAGGCGAACAAGAAGAGGGAGATGAGACGAAGGGAAAGGGTGATGGTGGAGAAGAGGCGACAAACGAAGGAGAGGGTGAGGCTGAGACAACAAAGCAAGAAGAAGAAGAAGGAGAACACGTTGAACAGCCAGAAGGGTTCGGATATGACAGTGAGGAAAAGGAAGGCGGCGAGAAAAATGGAAAAAAAAGTTCAGAGAACAAAGCAGATCACCAAAAATCTGTGAGGAACATACTATTGCGACTTGGACTCGATTGGTCCCTGATTGTCTGGTTTTCACTTTAACAGAACATAATCAACGAAATACTCGAGAATCTCGGGATTGTATTCGTCATCTCCAAACCTAGCACACCATTTATGTGTTGTCCTGCCCAACAATCATCGCTCCTCACTTTCCAGGAATCAATTGCACAATTTATCCTCGTCATGTTTTTATTGTTCTTCGTTTCATCAACATTTAATTGTTTATTCCTTATTCGTCACTTCACACATCACGGATGATTCTTTGGTGTGTCTCTGTTTTCTCCCATATTAAATGTTTGAGTCTGATCAACACTAAAAAGTAATATGCGAAGTCGAACAAATGGTTGTGTATTGATTTAAAGCAATAATCATCATTTCTTCCTCAAAAGGCCAAATTGTGAGTTCCATTCGGAGCCACCAGACAAAAGTGACTGTTTCACCATTCTGTCCCACGAAGGTAACAATTATTGATTTCTTGGTCCAGTTCTGAATATGTTGATAGATTTCATCCATAAACCGCAGATATGTTGGAAATCGTTGAGCGGTCCCTGAGATAAACGACCTTTCAAAAATTGTTGCCTTCACAAGTTTCCGATTTGATAATTGTTCGTAATTATCCGCTTTCACAAAATTGTGGATGCGCTTTCACGGTTATCATCTTTAGGATCACTTTTTCCTCCTATTTACGTTTTTACACTTCATCTCGCTCGGAGTCGCCTTTTGGTGGCTCTTTTCAACTTCACTTTTTCACCTCATCGTTCACCACTTTTTTCACGAGTTTTCGTTTTTTTACGTTAGATTGTTTCATTTTCTTCACAATTGCGTCCTTCCGACGCTTTTTCCTTGTCCCGATCACCTCACCTTCAGAATCTTCTTTTTTTGGACGTCCCTTTTTTTTCACCACCTTTTTGCACTTTGTTTCCTCAAATCGTCGTTTCTCCGCGTTTTCACACACAACACTTCCTTTCTCGCATTCTGAGGAAGGAGTGGTTGCATTTTCTAACACTTTTGATCGCCGGTTTCTTCATAAATCAACTTTTTCGTCTTTTCGCTCATATCTTTCATCCACGTTTGTCTCTTCAAATTTGAGTTTCAATGAATTTCATCACTCATCTTTCTCGTTCCATTTCACATCTTATCTGTTCGTATAAAACTCTCATTTTCCGCATTTCACCACCGTTTTTATGACCGTTTGGTCCACGTGAGCACATCACAATAGCTCAGTTTTCATTGACTCTTTCTCGTAAGTTGGCAAAAAGAGAGTGAAAGAAGCTAAAATGAAGTGAGCAAGTGTGATAGTGAGTGGTGAAATGGAAACAGTGAAAATTGTGGGAAAGTATTGAGTTTGATGAACGTCTTCATCTAAATTTCACAAAATTAGAGGAAAAACAAGTGAGTGAAGTGAAACAATGGGAGCAACGATCAGGTGAAGGGACGTACCAGATCTGAACGATCTTTGTTTTTCACATTTCGTTTGTACACCACTTCACCTAATGAATGTGTTCATCGAAATTTCAGAAAACAAGAGAAAGAAAAAGCGAGTGAAGTGCAAACTAAACGAAAAAACACATTCATGTACCAGATCTCCGCGATCATTTCAGATTGAGTCTCGTTGGTACACCATTTTGTTTTATGAAAGATTAGAGCTAAAATGTTAATGAAGAGATCAAAATTGTGAAGTGGAACAAGGTTTGAAGTGATCAAACACATTCATGTACCAGATCTGAGAGTTCAGTTTGATCTTGACGATCAAACATTTTTAGTTCTGTGTTCTATCTTGTTTTGAATAAAAGGAGTAAAGAAATATTCGTGAAATGATACGATAAGGTGATGTTGTGTACCTGATCAAGATGATCACTTCAGATCGTGTTTCGTTGGTACACCAGAGTGTTTTAGAAAAAATGAAGAGAACAAATCGAAGAGTGGTGAAGTGAAAAAGGTGAAATGGGAATCAAATCAAAGTAAAACAAAGTGGTGTACCAACGCATACAATTTGGTCGATGAATCACGAAGTTTCTCGAACAAAAACGAGGATCAAAATGTTGTCCATGTCACTGTATATTTGACTTTTTGAAAAAAGTGAGAGACAATGAACAATAAATGGCAATGAAGTGAAAATGAGAGTATCAAGTGAAGTGATGTACCAAAAAAGTGAATGACAAAAGTCGAAGATCGAGTACAGGAGAGTATATTTAAACACTAGGATATACATGTTGTATATGTCATAAGCATTAGACTTTCGAAGTCTTAAACATAATAATGAACTCTAGTCGAGACGATCTGTTGTAGGAGACCCAAAAATGAGATTCAAAACTGAATGAATCAGAAAACGTGAACATAACAGTTTCATTTCTTCATTTCAACATTCAACGAGTCATGAACAGAAACGATGGACTAAATCTGAGTGGTGTTTTTTCACCAGTTTGAAACTAGTACAGAATGTGTTTTTTAAGTCTGAATTGTTCAAGTTAATGAAACTAATTCAAAGTCGAAAGAAATATGTCATTGTCGAAGAAAATAGTTCAAAGTCATCATCAAAAATTCAAACTCAAAGGACCAAATTTTTGGACCAATTTGTTCCTGTGAACCTGACAAACCACTCTTTCGTGGTCACAAAAACAGAATCATTAATCATGGTACTGGCTAGTCAAGTATCATCCGACATCACTCAGTGCTTTCTCGGCTATAGTTCACATTTTAGAGCTCATTTCACAGAAATTCTTTGTCTAAGTCCAGAAAAACCAACAAATCAGATCCTACCCAAGTTGAACAAGGCCAAAAGTGTCCATGACGAGTCACACCGATGACTCCTTCACAACTCTAAAACGTCAGTTCAATCCTACCGTCTTTTGCGTATCACTGGCTGTTTTTCCTCAGACCAATGAAGTGACTTTTTTCAACTGAAAAGCTAAAAATCCCTGCAGACGGCATGAGTGCATTGTTTTCAATCCTGATATACGTGTTCACCCGATAAAGCAAACGAAAAAACAGCAGTAGTGGAGAATGTTTGTCCAACCTCTTCTGATGCTATTGATTCACCAAAAATGAAACTGGCTCACTTCATTCGTGGACGATGGGTGTAGACTGTTTGTAGATTGGAGTAAAATGGTTGGATATGTGGCCAAGAAAGGCAAGATTCTCTGGATTTTGAGATTGGATTTAGAAATCGGAGTATCAGGAGAGGTTGACTTTTCATAAATATGGAAATCCAGCTTAATGACGGAGGTGGAAATGGAACTAGAACTGAACTGGATCTTTTGTTTACAATCTCTGCCGCCATGTCTGCCATTTCTCCACGGGACGGTGAAATGTGGGGAAGGATTCGAATAGTAGCATAGTGAACGAGTTAAGAACCCGAGTGGAATTATCGTTGAAAACCAAAGTTGAACGTCCATTCCGATTAACCATTTCTGAATCTTGAACGAAAAGGGATTTATGACTTTTTGACGACATCAATATTTGACCTACATTCCAGAAATATGTCAAATTTTAAGACCTCATTTAAGAATCTTTTTTGAAGCAAATGTTGAAAACATTCCAAAAAATGTTAGCGCTGTTTTGGTGTTTTTCACTTTTTTAACCACAAATCAATTGAATCCAACTTGAGAACCATTTCGATAAATTCTGAAAAGAATTCTAAAATCTCGGAAACACAGTAGGTCATCGATCAAAACAATCCCGATCAAAATCGGTTGAGAAATCGTCGAGCTGCGTGTCAAACTTTGGTCGAAAAAGTGACGAAAAAGTCGATGTCCAGCTTCGTCCGAATGTGTGACAAACAGCGAGGATATGTCTGCTGGGAAGGTCCCTCGATTGAGTGAGGACGCACTCAAATACTAGGTGTCCTTCTTCGAAGAAGACTGGAAAGACTTCATGTTTGTCCATTGCTGTCACTTAAAATGAATTTGCGTCGACCTGAAGATCTGTGTATGTTGTTGGGATACTATGAAACACACTTTAAGGAGATATCTTGCACTGTATCGATGCAATTGAGACTTTATCATCATCACAAGAGAGAGATCTGATGGTGGAAGAAGTGTGTGCAATTTGACGAGTAATTTAGAGATATCTCACAGCAAAAAGGCGGGAAAGTCTGTTGGACGGGTGAAATATTTGATCATTGCTTGATCTGAGACGATAGCTCAAAAGAAGATGGAGAGAATACACACCGAATCTGAACAGGTCCACGAATGAGAAGAAAAATAGATTGACATTCTAAACAAGAGGATAAAACCAGTGTACCCTTTGATAAAGAATTTCACATTTTTGCCGGGGTGATTTTCCGAGATGAGGTATTGACACGATCGTTCAGACACTTTTTTTGTGAATTTTAGTTTTAAACGTTTTTCCTTCAAATCACTCTACATTCGCGTCATAGCGACGCTTTTTTTGAGATTTCCTGTTTTCCCACTTCATTAGTTCTCTTTTTTAGAAGCGTTTTCACACACAACACTTCCTTTCTCGCCTTCTGAGGAAGGAGCGGTTGACTTTTTTCACACATTTGTGCACCAGTTTTTCCATATAGTGGATTTTCCGTGTTTTTCCACAAATCTTGTCTTCACGTTTGTCTTATCAAATTTGAGATTCAATACATTTCATCACTCATCTTTCTTGTTCCATTTCATCACATATCTGTTCGAATAAAACTTTCATTTTCCGCATTTCTCCACCGTTTTTTCGACAGTTTGACACTCGTGAGCACATCACAGTACTTCAGTTTTCATTGTTTTTTCACTTAATGTCTCAAACAGAGATTGAAACAAGGTACAAAGCTTGCCCTTGTGCGACACAGTGCTTTGGGAGTCCCGCCTCAAGCTCAGAGAATCTAAGCGAGGATCTAACGTGGACCGGAGGTGGGGAGCCACTCCCACCTCCGATAGGTGCGTCTCCAGTCGTTGGCCGATACGCAATTTGTCGTTCCCTATGCCCGCCTCAAACCTGACCGAAGCCAGGCGAGGAACTCTGGGTACATAACACCATCATCGGGAGGGCGCAAAAATGAAAAAATGAAGAGAAAATTATGGGGGTGGGCAGGTTTTTGGAGGATATCAGGTGCGTTGGCATGGTTTTAGAGAATATCTGGCGTGTTGGACCATTCCCCACCCTCCCCCAACTTTTCTCACGATTCCCTGTCCTCCCTCAACTTTTGTGACTATTGCCTCATCCTTCCCCAACATTTGGCACGAATCTCCCACTTTCTGCTCTCTTCCCTCACTTTCGGCACTCTTCCCAACCCTTCTCCCACATTCTGCGCAATTCCACACTCTTCGCCACCGTTTGGTATTCTTTGTCCGAATTCAGACAATTAAGAGGGGAAAACTGTTGTATTTAGGCTGAACATGGTGGTTCATTATTTAAGTGGCTGCGGGAGAACGAACAGGTGCGGAAGTCGATGCTCCTAAATCCGTTCACATTCAGGCTTGATGCTCCTGAGAGGTGATTCGTGCTGCGGGCGATGTCAGAGGCAAAGAAGTTTTGATAGTGGGAAGATGAGAGACGGAAATTGTGTGCATTTGAGAAAGGCGTTGCCAAGTTGGATAGAGCGCCTCCTTCAAGGACGAGGTTGAAATCCTTCAGAGTTAGGATGTGAACATTGACTCAAAGATATTGTGCTTGTGAATGTGCCCGAAACAGAAAGTATGACAACAGGGGAGGTTTGGTGGTTGGAGATGATCCAAAGAGAGAGTTGGATTGGATGATTCGCGAAAATGATGACGCTTATTTCCCGTGTTCTGATGAATGTTCATCATTGTTCGAAGAGGGAAAGAGTGTATTGATAGCTGTTGTGGCATCTGCGAGCCAATCTGGCGACAGAACGCTGATAGATAAGATAACAACTGGATCGAGACCCTTTGTTCGTTCAGATTTCAACCTTCATCTCTCTGCCTCGATGTAGTTGAGAAGTTCACACCTACTCTACATATGGTTTACTCCTCCCATTATACACACATCTCTTTGTCTTTCTCTACATCCCATCTGAATCATCAATAAACCAGATCAAACATCCACCAAAAGAATTGCATCAACTGAACTGCTCGAACATAATATTGCAACTACAAGGTTCTCACGTTCTCCACTCATTATGATTCCAACTGTTGCTTGCGGTTAAATCTGGATCCGTTTTACCAGTCGGTGTTAGCAAAGGATTAGACTGGAAGATGAAAATCATGTTTCAATTTCTCCACCTGATGGGTATCAAGTCTGAAGTGAACGCTTTCAAGACGAAAAAGGGCGCGTTCGTGCAGATATTGAAGAAGAGAACGGAGATATCCTCAGTCAATCCCGGGCAGGAAAGTTTTCTCGAGATTCCTCACACTTTCACAGCCAATACCGCATATTTATGTTGTTGACAACGACATCTTGAAGGATCAGCAATCGATAACTCCATCCACGAAAGAACGGTTCACAAGTCATCCCCACCACCATCAGATCCATCCAAATTTGGTCGATGCTCTGTTTTTTATTTCAATCCACACGGTGACATGGTGAAAGGCGAGTTTAACGTTGTGTTCTGGAATCTTGCCGTCATTTGAATGAAACTATGTTTTGAAGAATCGAAGAGCCCATTGTACTCTCCTCCCATCGCTCATTGCTTCGAATTACTCCAGCTCGAAAAAACATCGGCCCATATCCGCCCCAATACATACACCGACTCATTCGCCACATCCGAACCAGCAACCTTCCAGTTTCACGTCACCCCAATTTAATCGTTCATCCAACAGACCGAATTAGTCATCTCATCTCAAATCAGCGATAGCACGACATAAACACAAGTACTCAGTATGATCTTGTTTGAGAAGGAAAACCTGGGGTCTATGATATAGCATCAAGGCTTCGGACGATATCGCATCAAGGTTCGATCCAAGCCCAGTATTAAGTTTGAACCGTTTGGACTGTTGACGATGGAGGTGCAAGCATTTGACAATGCAGACTTTCAAACATGTAAATCAGATGACATGTTGACGACAATCACCAATCTTCGAAAAAAATACCTCACAACTGGATGTGGCATTCGGATCGCTCAAAAGTACTCAAAAACGAACTCTACTGTATATGTATCCCGTTGTGAAAAAGATGGGACCGATGCCGATCACACAATTTCCGTTGCCAATCAGACACATAATCACGAACTTTCGTTGGTTCCAAATGCCAGGCACTCTTCAAGAATTATGACAGAAGAGAAGAATGCAATACTCCAACCATTCGTCGAAACGTACACCAACCTAGCAAACGTTCAAATCTCCTCTTGAATCGACCAGATCAACTCATGATTCGTGCTAGAGACTTTTCAAACCATGCTAGCAAGATGAGACAGAAGGAACGAAGTCAAAAATGTGAATTGGAATTGATCCATGAACATGACGGAGTAAAAAACTGGATTTACAAGGAACACACGGCCGGATCGAGTCTTTCTGCTTTTTTTATCTCCACCCGAAGCTGAACAGTATCAAAAGACAAATGCTCAATTCTTAGATAAGGACACAAGATACAGAACCAATGTTAACGATTACCACGTCCTTCAAGTTATTGGGGTTTCGTCAACTCAACAATCTATTCCTCTCGCGTCCTGTTTTATGGCTGCTGAATCAACATACCAATATGTTTTTGCCCTCTCGGAACATCAGAAAATTCTACCTGCTGATCCATCGGTTGTGATGACCGATAAGGATGCTAGTATGAGAGCTGCTATTCAACAAGTATTCCCGACATCACAACGTTTCTTATGTTCTTGGTATGTATCGGAAAGTGTTTATACCAAAGCACAGTCTCTTTATTCACATGAAGATGCAACTTCAAGTCAACGAAATAGATGTAGAAAAGAGAAAAGATGAAGAGTTGATTGAAAATAGAGTGAATCTGCGATATGTGAGAAAAATCAACAAAAAAATGGAAAAAGTGTCGATGACCAAACTCGAACCCGGGTCCGATTAGTGGAAATCCACCATTCTACATCCCTGAACCAACCATGATCAAAATTGTTCTCACCTTCAATCCCGTTGTCCTTGAGATTCTTCCACTCTGGCCGGTTTTTTCCCCTCCCACTGAGTTTTTCCCCTCTGACCGAGCTTTTCCCCTCACAATTGAGCCACCCCAAAGAATGGACAAAGTATTCCACGCTGCAACAGAAAATAAGGCGACATCGTTGTTCGGAGCATTGATTTCAGAATTGTGTGATGAAAACGAAATATCGGATGATTTACGACAGAATTGATGGTGTATTCGACACTCAGTCTGTGAACACGCAACAAAACACTACCTTCGTTTCCATTTCACAACAACAGGACTATGTGAAGGTGCAAATAAAAATGAATCCACATACATACAATTCACAGATCCATTGTCGTGCAGACTGAGGATTGTATATGGGGGCAAAAGACGGAGTCTGACTAGGAGGGTCAGGACCGAAAGCAATTAAGCACTGTTCGAACGATGGACGCAGTTTTGACAGAAGATGAAGGTAAAGGAGAAAAGGAAATCCAGAATATGAAAGAACACTTCATTGTATCGCTCTCACTATGAATCGATTGCCACTTGTTTTATCCTTTCTACCAATAGGTTTAGGTTTTTAAGAGGTCTCCTCTTCTTTAAAAGAGTCCATGAAAACTACCCATTATTTTCGTGAGGAGACTTTACCAAGGGAAACCTCCCATCAAGTGATGAAAAAAGTGAAAAAATCAAAATTGGTCAGAACAATCCACCGATGGCACCAATGCATGGGGAGGTCGTGCACGTCATTCTGGTGCATTCTGTGTGTGCCCCTGCGCCGTGGACCGGTGGACCTATCGATCCATTGACATATCAATTGACATCAGGAAACAATGGGTCTTCTCCATTGTTATTGCTGTCAATGTGTCAATGGGTAATTCCCTTTTTTTATTCAATATATAAATCCACAGGTCCATATGTCCACAGAGCTTTCTGCACACGGAATATCAATCAATATCCTTTATTCTCATGTATGTCAACAGTCAATGGAAAATATGAAGAAAATTGTGGTATCAAAAGTAAAGAGTCCACATAAACAATAATGCTGAATGTAATATACAAGCTGTGAGCATGAAGAATAGTTCTTTTACAAGTATCCACAATATTTCCAAAGTAGTTGGTGGACTTTGTGGACTTGTGGACAGTAGTATAGAAGACGGAAATCGATACCTATCTAGATCGCCAATAACACGGAATAAATCACTTTTGACCTCAAAAACATACATTTCCTGACACTTCGATTTTGATGAATTTTGGACCTGATTCTTACTTTATTTTGATAAAATGAGCTCCAAAAATGGATTGCAGACGATTCAGGGTCAAATCAATCGGCACGATCATGTCGATGTTGTACATCAATCCAATTGACTGGACCAGGTGGCCCAGGTGGATCGCGAAATCAAATTGGTTTTTTATTTTTGGAGGTCCACAGGTCCACAAGTCCACAAAGTCCACGGCGCAGGGGAACGCTCAGAATGCACCAGAATGACGTGCACTACCTCCCCATGCATCTACGGCATCCATGGATTGTTTTGGTCAAAAATGATTTTTTCACTTTTTTCATCACTATAAAAGGAAATAAAAAATTGATTTTTTAAAATTAACCTTAATTTTTGAGACCATCCAAAATTGTTCTGACAACGTTAATATCGGTCTGACGAGTTTATATACGACGTGTTTCGTGTGATCTGAGAAGTATTTCCGAAGTTATGGGTGATCTCAAAATTAACGCTGATTTATTTTTTTTCGATTTTTTTAATTTGTATATGAAGAGGAGATCCAAAGTTTGAAAAATCCAATTTTGAGCTTCGACCACACAAACCTCTTCCAAGGTCAATCCCGATCTGCTGAGTTCATTTCTGATGTTTTCAGAGTGATCTGAGCAGTAGTTCCTGAGATGTGGGTGATCCAAAAATAAACGTTAAACTTTTTTAACTTTCTGATTTTTTAATTTGTATATGAAGAGGAGGTACTGGCCAAGTTCAAGTATTGAGCCCTCGACGTAATGTTCCAAGATACTCAGGCAAAATGGTGCCCTGGTGACTGATGCGCAGAATGATTTGGAGGTTAAATTGGAGACGGATGATCGAAAGATTGTCCCCGGGGTTCAAGTTGGCAGCACTTAGATGTGCCCGTAAATCATGCCCACCCAAGACTTAACCCTTCAAGGACTTCGCCAGCAGCAGTCATTTAAAAGGATCGCGATAGAACGATCCCCAAAGGAGTATCGGGGTGTCTATAGGAAGCTCGTACGAACGTGGGAAGGCTCTTCTCTTCGATTATTTTTGTTCGGTTTGTTTTGCAGACTTCAAGAATAAACGTTAAACTTTTTTTATTTTTCAATTTTTTACTTAGTATAAAATGACAAACCTCTTAACACCAAGCAAACTAATTGACATCTTAAATAATGAACATTTAATTCTGATCACTGAGCCTGTCCTGAATCGACGTGGGACATCGTATCTGACACAGGGAACTTTTGAATATGCCACTGAAGAGAAACCTGATGACATTTATCAAGTGTACATCACATCATTCGTGAAAGGAGCACGACCGCATCGAAATCCCACTCTGTATCATCGATTTGATGACTGTTGCACGAAAGAGAAATTCATTGAGTCCCTACACAGTGAGAATTGTGAACTTGTTGATGAATACAAAAGATCAGAGTCTGTGGTGAGATATCTTCATGAAGGAGTTGAATGGAGGATTAAACCATCAGACTGGATGATAGGAGTAAGAACACATGAGAAGAAGCGCAAACACTACACTCAATCATTTGTGGAAAACGAATTGAGAAAATACAATTGTGAGCTCGTTGGTGAGTACCAGAAAGTAATGGTTCCTTTTCACTATCGGGTTATTGGAGAAGAGAAAGTTTACAAAGTGAGACTTGATGAATGGTTTAAAGCAAAGAGAAAACCACACCTAAGAGGTTAAACAAACAGCTCTAAAGTTGAGGAATAAGTTGACCATTTATTTTTGCACACACTGCTTGAACAAGAATAACTGAGAGACAAAAAGGATTATGACATTGGAGATGGTGGATGTTGTGGTTGATGAATAGGTGTTGGATTTCATTGGTGTATTCTAATGGCGATTGACTGGACCAGGTGGCCTAGGTGGATCGCGAAATTAAATTGGTTTTTATTTTTGGGAGGTCCACAGGTCCACAGGTCCACAAGTCCACAATCTAGTTTGAAAAATATAAACTGTTATTGATTCTTTACTCAAAGCTGTCATATTTCATTGTTCTTTTCTTTTGTGATCTTTTAATTAGTGTTGGATTTCATTGCTATATTCCAATGACGATTGACTGGACCAGGTGGCCTAGGTGGATCGCGAAATTAAATTGGTTTTTATTTTTGGGAGGTCCACAGGTCCACAGGTCCACAAGTCCACAATCTAGTTAGAAATAAATAAACTGTTCGTTGTGGGTTTTTCTTTTATGCTCAAAGCTGTCATATTACATCAAGTATGTGTATTGTGGACTTTCTATTTTGATGCTACAATTTTCTCCATTTGACTTAGGTCATTAATAAAACAGAAGAGAACTGCTGTATAGAATCATCAATTTGAGAGCAATTCTGAGCTCTTGTGGACTTGTGGACTTGTGGACCTGTGGACCTCCCAAAAATAAAAACCAATTTAATTTTGCGATCCACCTAGGCCACCTGGGCCACTTTTGGACAGTCAATAGTTATTCAAAATTAGCATCTGTCATTAGTTCTTTGCTCATTGCTGTCGTAGCACATCAAGCATATGTATTGTGGACTTTCTATTTTGATGCTACAATTATCTCCATTTGTCTTAGGTTATAAGTAAAACAGAAGAGAACTGCTGTATAGAATCATCAATTTGAGAGCAATTCTGAGCTCTTGTGGACTTGTGGACTTGTGGACCTGTGGACCTCCCAAAAATAAAAACCAATTTAATTTTGCGATCCACCTAGGCCACCTGGGCCACTTTTGGACAGTCAATAGTTATTCAAAATTAGCATCTGTCATTAGTTCTTTGTTCAAAGCTGTCATATTACATAACTCATGTGTATTGATGCTGTTCTTGTAATGTCCCAACAACACAGAATAAACGCTAAACTTTTTTCTTTTCTGTTTTTTTAATCTGTTTAAAATGCAAACTCCTTTGAACTCTGTAGTGTCTGCCATCACAAAACTCAAACAACTATTTCCCAACACCACCTTTGAATTCAAGGATAAATATGGTCGTGATCGCATCTATGATCCGAACAGCAGAAACTACGCACATCAGAACTCATTTCTCATGTCTATGCTTCGGAATCCAGAAGTCGGATATCTTCAGTCACCTCCTGGCGAGACTCTTTCAACCTTTCTGAGCAAAATTGAAAACCAACAACAGATGGCATCAGAAGATCAGCATGAACACAAGAGGATTGATGAACAAATGAAAGCAAGTATCCAAAATATGAAAGCTTATCCAAGAGTGAACGAAACTGAATTGAAAAAGCAAGTGTTCAAGATCACAAGGAAACTAAAGTCGATTGAAGAGAAATTGATGGATCACTGGATGAAGAATCTTTTGATCATTCAGAAGAAAAATGAACAAATGGAATCAAGAAAAGTGAAGGAATTTGATGGTTTTGATCAATGCATCTTACTCGCTGAACCACGAAACAAACTTGCCTTTAATGAATGTCTGACAAATGCACGAAGGAAGTTCAAAAAGAACGAGATCGAAAAAGTGAGTGACAATGGAAAACCATATCAACTGTACTTCCATAATCATCTGAAGAATGTTGAGGAAATCACAACCTTCATCAAAGCTGTTTACGAAAAAGAAAAGGATCATCCATTCAAGATTAGTATTGATTTTGGTAAGATCGTTGAAAGAAAAGACAGAGATGAGACAACATACAAGGATTTCAGACCAGAATTGGAGAACACATCCAAGAGTTTCCCAACTGTGATAAGAAGTGCAGGAGACATCAATGAGTATTCAAAATATGCGATCAATCTGATCAAAGAATCACAGGATAGAACTCTGATGGACACAAAGACAATGTTCATTGCATTCCATTCAATTCTTGTTGCAGTTTACAGATTCCCAGTTGCAGGAAAAGCGAACGCCATTCTTACAGAACACATTAAGAAACACAATATCAAGTACGTTGATTCACCATACAATATCTGTTTCTTTCAAGCCGTTTCACACAAAACACTTCCAGACACACCTGGGAATAAAATTCCGCCGAAAACCAGAAATGCTGAAGCACACCGACTGTTTGCTGTCTGCAAGAATCTAACCCATCTCACATCACATCAATTGACACCATATCTTCAACAATATCCTGGATTTGATATTGCATCAGACATGGAAGAGACAATGAAAATACTAAACATTACAGTTCACATTTATGAATATGATGAGGACAAGAAGACATATTTTCTAAGCCAATCGTATGTCAACGAAAATGATGATGCACTAGTTGTTCCAATACTCATGATTCCACTCACTGCAACTCTTGTTCACGTAATGTTCATTTCCGATCCTGAAAAACTCACTGGATACAAACTCTGTCCATATTGTCAATCAAGAGGATTCCAAGTGAGGAATAAAAACTACAGCAGGGATTTTGAGAAGCATCTCAGAGAGTGCAAAGAACTTGATGGTAAACACGTGAAAAAGATCGCTCTTGATAAAACACCAAGACCGTACGTTCCACATATCCTCAACAACAGAACAAATGAATTTTTGATGGCACACAAGAGACAAGACGAATTCAAACCAACACAATACTACATCACTTATGACTTTGAAACAATGGAAGATCTCATTCTTGACAATCTATTCTCGGATGACAACACACAACTGATCTCACACTTGAAGCCTCTCTCTGTTGCATCAGCAATCAAAACAAAATCAGGTGTGAAGTCAATCTATTTTGATCTTCGAGATGGAAAGGACTTCGTGAAGCAGTGGATCAGAGAACTCTTCAAATACGCAGAGACAGTTCGACAGGACAACTATTATGAAGATCCAGAAATTCCCTCACAAAATGAAGTCAGTGTGATTGGGTTCAACAGTTCCAGATTTGACATCAATCTCATCTTTCGTGATCTCGTTGACAAGGACTGGAAAGTGGTGAGCTTTCTTGGATCAACAACAAAGTACAAACAAGTATTGATCAGACACGAGAAAACCCAACAGGTGCTTCGTTTCATTGACATGATAGTCCTCCGATTAGGCCGGACTTGTTCATCAGGTAGGACAACAATACTTTCTAGTTGCATGATAATTTCTTCATTTCGATATGCGAGTGTTGAGTAAAAATTGGTATTTCTGAGAAGAAAGACACGATCAATGGGTGCTTTTTCAAATCCGAACCTGAATGGACATGCATCACAGTTCTCGGAGGTCTAAACTCACTTCAGCATTGATGTTAGTGATGTGTCTCCACGCTATATTCATAATGTGCACCTTGACAGACCAATTTTGAGGTTGAAAATGTTCTTGTTTTCATTCTACGAAGGTCTTCTCCGACCCGCAAGAATCACGCATCCGACGACCTTTCTGCAGGATAAAGGTCTTTGGATGTTTGTATCTCTCATTCCTCTCAATAAGATGGAATCTGTTCACTTCCGGAATGGCATGCTCAACAAGATCTCCAATGGCATTCATCCCAACTACTTGGATCTTGGAATGATGGTGTGTTCCTCAAACTGCCTTATGATTGCAATTTTAAGGTTTCCTCACTTTTTCACAGTAGATCCGAGATGAGGCAAACAGAATCTCATTCACATTCTCCATTCCAAGCAAAAATGATACAAGTCGTCTGAATCCGCTTCAATTGGTTGCGAGAGGCTGAAAACAATCAATTGGCACCCACAAAACTCTCCGTCGTCAACTTCTTCTTCGATGGATCCATTCTCATCCTCGATGGGGGGATGAACTGAACATACATCTAAATAGTTCCAAATGTTATTTAATCACTTCACCTCTTTGCTCGATTGGCTATTGTGTGAGAATAGCAAAAATGGATGAGGGAAGTGAACAAATACAATGAATGGTCTGATCGTTCTCAAACTCTTTGTTGAAGCCGTAAAGCGATTATCAATCAACTTTACAGTCAAATAAGGAGGTATCCTTGACATACCTACCCTTTGTCCGACTTGATGAACAAGTCCGGCTTGGTCGGGGAACTATGATGTCATACACAGGACCAATGACATTGGATAATGCAGTCAAAGCTTTTGGTGGAAACACTTCACTCCAGAAATCATTCTTTGCTTACGAATCATTCGATTCATCAGACTACGAAGCAGTGTTGAGCAAACAAGAACCTTTCTCCAAATATGAATTCTATTCCAGTCTGAACAACAGTGAAATGTCCGACACTGATTACCAATTGTATCTTGATGATTGGAACAAACAAGGCTTCAAGAACAGATGGGAATACCTCAAGTTCTACAACATCAGAGACGTTGAATGCATGATTGCACCACTTGACAATCTCATTGAACTGAACTTCCAACACAAAGTGGATATGTTGCACAATCTCTCACTGTCAGCAAATGCTTCTGCAATCAAGTATGCTTGTGCCTACAAGGATTTTGATATTGATGCTGACTACAACGAATGTGACGAATCTGGACCGATCAAGATCACCAAACAATACTGGAAATACAAAGTGGAAGGATACATCTATCAAGACCAGAAAGCTCATCGCAATACTAACAAAAACGTAACTGAAGCAGACTACGACTGGTTTGTTCAACAGTGCAAGAAAGTTTGTTCTATCTGCAAGTGCCACTTCACACAAGCAGTACGACCAACACTGGATCGAATCGACAATTCAAAAGGACATTCAAAAGAGAACGTGAAGATCTGCTGTGACTACTGCAACACATACAAGTCAGACCATGATGAGCATCTCACAAGATTGAGAATTCAATTAAAGAAATACTGCATCTGGAAATCACTACCGATGACTCTGACACACGAGCAAACATATCACAAGTTGAGAGCAGCAGTGACTGGTGGATTATCGAATGTTCAGCACAGACAGAACATCAAAGACGTGACTCCAATCAATCACTTCTCATTTGAAGATGGTGTTGTCAAATCAACCGATACTGAACACATCATGACTCATGTCTGCGGTGTTGATTTCAATTCCCTGTATCCGAGTGCTTTCTCATCAATCAAGAACAAGAACAATCCATACACCAAACACAGAATGTACATGCCAGGAAGATGCTTATTCACCGCAACAGGAGATAAAGAATGTCGTAAGATCATCGAAGACAAGAATCAGAAGACACTATTTGTTGCAGAGTTGAAAGGACACATCGATGAGAAATACATCAATGATTTCATTAACTTCCCACCAATCTTCAGGAACATCGTTGTCAATTCAACAGAAGAGAACATTGGAGAGAAGACCTACTCGTTGATGAAGAAACATGGATTGAAGACTGATGACAAGCAAAGGAAGCTGACCCAACTCTTGAGCACACACGATCAGTATATGTTCTTTTCGACATACTATCTGTGGTTCCTCATCGACTATTGCCACTTCATTATTGATGACGTAAAGAGTGTGATGGTCTTTTCGAGACATGCTGGATTTGAACCATTTGTGACTTCATTTATGAATGACAGAATAGAAGCAATGAAGGTTGGAAATAAGGGAAAAGAACAATTCTGTAAGACCAACTTGAATGGAAGCTACGGATACGATGGAATGAACACTGAGAAGTACAACTCGATCACAATCTGCAATGAGAAGAGAACATACTTGAAACAAATGATGAAAGGATTTGTAGCGACAAGAGAGATCAATGAGGACAACTACATCGTGATTGAAGACAGAGAGAAAGCATCATGCAAGACATGTCTGCAAGAAGCAGTGTTCACTCTCGACAATGCGAAGTTCTGGTATCTGAATTTCATCTACAATTTCATGTACAAATGTCTAGACATGAACAAGATTCACTTCTGTGAGGGAGACACTGACTCTGCATACTGGGCAATTAGTGGAGATCCCACTGCTGGAATCCATCAACAATTTGAACATGTGATTGCTGACAAGGAATTCTATGATGCACACAAATATGAATGGTTTCCCAATCCTGAAAAGGGTGTCGATGATGAGAAGAAGTTGTTGGGATTAGCAATTGAAAAGGAAGGTGAACAGATGATTTGTCTTGCACCAAAGTGTTACTCTCTCGATGAGAAATGCAAGATCAAAGGAGTGTCTCTGAAGAAAACAAACATCACAAGCAAAGACTATGTGAAGTGCCTCAATGGAGAGAAAACAGTGACTACCACCTTGAACTTTCAAACGAGAAGAGTTCATTCTGACGATGACTCCAATGGATTTGAGATCGCAAAAATACAACAACAGAAACTCAGTCTCAGTGGAATTCATCTGAAGGCAATCGTTCTTGAGAATGAATCATGTCCTCCATTCATTCATGGATTGAAAGCAACTGATTTTATAATTGAATAAATCCAAACTTTATTTTTGTAGAAATGAGTAGACCGTATTTGAATTCAACACAAATAGATCGAATAGTGAAGAACCTCCTGGACAATTCGCGCCATTCTCAGACAAAAATATACAAAGTCACACTTACGTTTTCCCAGATTTTACCAACCTATCATGTCAATGATTCCAATGGACAATACGACGCAAATGATGAGACATACTTCAATGATTGGCTAAATGGAGAATTACCTCCTGATTTAAACATTACTGATGGAAAAATAGTTGTTCAAAGATTTGTGAAACAATTCACCGGATGGATCCTCAGTAACAACACTGCAAGACAAGCGTACAGAGCATATCAACAGTATTATCAGGAGGCACAGAATATTCATTTTAATCAACCACCAGCAATCGTCATTCCAACACAACTTCCCCAACCAATTGCTGTTGAACCTCCTGAATCTCCAATCATTCCTGGACAGAAGAGAAACCCGATATCAATTGGTTCAGAATATGAATTCCCAATGAAAGAGTTGAGGTTTGAAGATGATGATCTACTGATCCCCAAGTCACCAGATCCACCAACAATTGTGAAGATTGACAAAGGTTTTGTGCCATATGTGAGAGAGATCAACAAGGTCGAACCGACGACAAGGCAAGTACTGAACATGTTGGAACAAGTGAAAGGTTATTTTGACCATCAACAGAAGGACAATTCAGAGGAGGAACAAATCAAAGCCGAGCATTCAATGATGGACAATCAACAGAAAATGGAACAATTTATTGACAAACAGATTGTTGAATCAAAGAAACTGAATCGAAATATGTTTATTCTTTCACATGTAAGCAGAACTCTCGGAAATGACGAAACTGAGTTCATTTTAGCACATCCAAAACAAATACCATTTGGTGGAAGATCTTTTCAGGAATGGTACGATGAATATGTTCACCGATGGGATTCTACACATCCTCGGAAAATAAGGAGGGAACAAGGAGGTAACACATTGATGATTGATCAACCAACGATTCCAAAAGCCGTGACAAAAATACAATATCCGTTTCGATCAAAGATGCAATTCATGTCCAAAGACATCACTGGAGATTCAGAAAAGACATCAGACAAAAAGGTTCCACAGAATTGTGATCGACCATACTTTTCTCCCAAGTTTGGATCATGGGAAATTGATCTTGTCTTTATTCAATCACCAACGTCGAAAACAGTATTGCAGATTTACCTCTTCGCAATTAACATCAACACCAAATATCTTGTTGTGATTCCAGTTCTGGATAAATCATGGAGCAAAGTCAAGACTGCAATCAATGATCTGATTAATCATCGTAGTGTTCATGTTAACAACATTCGTGGTGATGGAGAAGCAGCATGGACAAGTGGAGAAGCAACAACGTATTTCGAGAAGCAAAAGGTCAATACATATTTCACAAGCTCACCATTCACAAATCATAATCGAATTGTCGATCGAGTGATCAGAACAATCAGAGATGGATTCCAAGACAATGCAACACAAATGGCAAATCATTCAATGATGAATCAGATGGTGGAATACTACAACATGACTCCACATCGAGCGTACTGGAACAAGTTCACTCCAGAGCAAGCACAAAACAATCGAGAGATTGAAGCATTGTATATCTCCAGTTGTGAAGAGCAATTGAAGAACATCCAAAGGCAACAGACAACACAGATGTTATGGAAATACAAACCAGGAAACATCCTGTTGATTCATCTTGATTTGGACAAGACTGTTGCTAAGTTTCAGAAGAAGCGAAGACAGTTTCAATTTGTTGGACAATTCATTGAGTACAAACACGGAAATGTGGTGGCAAAACTTCTGAATGGACTCACCTGTCTACCAAAAATAGTGTGCGTTCCAATCCAACACACAAAATATCATGCCGCTTCCATTGATGATTTATCACCAGAATTCACTGAGGAGTTCAATATCGTTTAATTTCAAAAGTGTTTCAAATATTTTTATTCTGTTTAAAATGATTCGGAACAGTTTAGAACAGTTTGGAAAAGATTCAAAGTTTTTAGAACATTTTGATAAAGATCTAAAGATTTTAGAACCGTTTGATCCTAAACAGAACTGTTTTGAAAACATCTATGATTTTCAGAAGTTTTGGAAAAGAACAGAAAAGAACTGAACGAATACACCACTCAAAAATTGAATCGGTTGATCAGAATTGACGGATACAAAATAACAAAAATAAGAGGTGAGATAGCACTTCGAAAAATAACCAATGACAACACAGGTGAATCCAACTCATTCTCCATTGATCAGAGATTATCAGATATCGAAGAATCAATACGAACGTTGACAGACACTATTGGCAGTCTCATCCAAGAGTTATCTGACACCACGAATTAGTTCGATCTCCGATCTTAGAACTTTGTTCGCTCCATCCCTGTTGATCTCTGTCAGTGCTACTCCATCAGTGTTGTATCGAAGAATAACTGCTTCACATTTTTGTTTCCGTTGATTGATGTTCCAGAATTGTCGAATATCAATTGGTGAGTTCAATTGAGGATAGACTCTATTGATTCTTTCTTTGTTGAATCCTCCAAAGATCCACATTGAATCAATGTTTGACTTCATGTCTGCTGACAAACTGAAGAGTTCATGCATCGTCAGAAAGAATGTGAACTTTGGTTGTCGATTCTCCAGTAATAAGTCCATCATTGTCATTCTATTTTTGGATGTTCTACGTTCACCGAGGATCCGGCGACAGTCATCAAGGAGTATAATCGTTTGGAGATTCTTTACTGAGAAATCATCGATGTATAGAGCATTAAAGAGATCATCTCTGCATTCATCAGTAATTCTATCTTGCCACTGATTATCAATAATTTCTTCATAAGCAGCTTTTGATTGAGACAATTCCAAGAGAAACGGAAGTGCTTCATCATATTTCACTTTCACGTAAGGAACAAACAATATTGGTTTGAATTTATCAAATGTTGGATCAATGTTCTTATCAGTGACGAAGACAAACAAGTGAAAGAGTTCATTTCTGACTTGAACGTTCTGGAGTTTGGCAACTTCTCGAAGAGCATTGAACGTTTTCCCACTTCCTCTGTTTCCAACCAGGACATTGACACTATTGCGATTGAAATTGAGGTCTGGATGTATTTGTGATTGAACTTCATGAGAAACATTCCGATTAGATGCTTCACTTATTTTTGCATTCACATACGCTGTCAGAGACATATTTGATCTTTGCATTTATGATTTATCTCTAATTAAAATATAGTTTTGGATTTTTTATTTTGTATGAAATACACAGATGTCGCAAAAGATAGTGTACCAAAAAACAGCGAGAAAAGCACAACCAAAGAAACCGAAATTGAGCTATTCACAAGATACTCAAGCAGCAATGAAAAGAATCTATGCTGATGATGACATTCGCACGAAATTCAATTCTGCACTCAGTAGTGTTCCATCAGCATTAGAATACATTGAACGAACTGGACAAAATTGGACTGTTCAAATGGAAAAACACGGAAAAGTACCTGATGTGATGATTTATGACAAAGAAAGTGGTGATCTGATTGCAGCGAATGGGTTCATGTTGGCACCATACAACAGTCGACCTGTCGTCGAGACTTACTATTCAATGAATCCAACACCAGATATGCGTAGACAACAACCATATTCATCATTTCGTCAAGATCATGGGAGAAGAATCAAAGCTGCACACAACAATTTCCTCAAGACTGGAACATACGATTTGCCAGGAAACTATCATGAAGTGAGCTATGGAGACATGCAAAAACAACGATCACAACAACCGTATGCAATAATGAAGAAAGCGGTTGGTGACTACATGACAAATGTTCTGAAGGTGTATCGTGCCAGTAAAGATCATCCAGTTGACGTTAGCAATGGAATCTTGGACAACATGGTTTTCAATTCAATTCAGTCTAAAATAGCATCAAAGATGTGGGACAAATGGCTTGAAGACAATGTTCAAAACTTCATAAGCACAAATGAAGAATGTCAGAGAGTCAAGAACAGAAAAGATTTCAAAGAATTGGTAAATCCACAATTTCTTGATATTACGACAACAAATCCAACATATTTGGGTGAATTCCTTGGTCAATACAATGATGAAATATCAACAATTCTGAATCAATTGACAAATGAAGCATATCGAACAAGAGATGCAGGACAATATCAACAAGTCTATATGCCTGAATACGCTCGATTCGCACACTTGGAGAAAGATATGAGTGATTAAAAACATAAATATATATTTTTTATTTTTATAGAAAGTGATGCAGCCAATTCTAAGTTGTCAATTTACAAAACACACAAGTTCTTCTTCAGTTCCAACGTCAATCACCAACAATGTCATCATCGACAATAAAGGATCAACTTCTGGGAGATCAAAGCTGGAAGATCGAAATGAACAAGGAGTAAATGTTGAAATGAACAATGAATCAGGTATTTATGATCCACCACCACTAGAGATCTATCCATCAGCACCGTGCAACGCACAGAGAACTCCGTTCGATCCAATTCAGAGTCGTTCAATCCCACTACGAGAATACACATCCAACATTTCAGCATTCAAAGATCAACTATTGCTTGTGTACAAAAATGCATTCGCCTGTGAAAAGAAACTATTGAATAATCTCATTGAACCATCAAAGAAACTGATCACAAACCAAAGTGATTTATGTGCTCTGATTGCGACATTAACTGGAATCAATGCTGTGGTGATCGAATTGGATGATTTGTCTGACAAGTGCCTCTGTCTGAATAAACTCCCAGTGTTTAGAACAATATTCAAGATCCTTGTTGGTGGAAAAGACATGAGTATTGCCTTCAATGAAGCATACAACACTATACTCAATTATGGAATTTCACTAACGAAAGCAATACCGAGATAAATATTTCATGAATTGTATTTTTGTATTTTTACATAAATGGCACCAGGAAGTTTCAACAAACTCAAAAATATCGGAAAACAATTCTTTCAATTCATCAAACCATTAGCTCCAACGTTGCTTCAAGTCGGTGGTGGGCTCCTCTCACAGACGAACAACAAGTTTGGACAAACAGCAGGAGGAATACTCAGTGGATTAGGTGGAATGATGGATGTATATCAACAAAATAAAGCAATGAATCAGTCACAAAAGCCACAACGACAGGACTTCTCAGATCAAAGACCACAAATGATCGTCTCGCCAGAGGCTTCGAACCCTCACAGGGTGAGAGAGTATGAACCGCCAAGAAACGCGCGCTATTCCAATGATGACATGCCACAAATTCATTCAGATTCATTCTTTTTCTTGTTGATATAATTCATGTGATCATTTTCCTTGGAGCATTCGTCTCAATTTCATCATAAAGACGAGATCCGGGATTGATCACATTCCCATATTTTTCTCGATGGATCCAAACTTCTCCATTTCGCATCCTCCTCTTTCTTCCATCAATGATTTGAAACAGGCAAGGTTGATAAAGGACTTTGAAAACATGTTTCCGACTGAGAAAGGTCTCTTTAAGCAAGTTGATGGAGAAGGGATTCTCTGTTGTAGATGCTCGGAATTCTATCAAAACAAGCGTCTCAAAAACCAATCATTTATTACGCGATATTCGACAAGTATCAAACTCTCGAACCTGGTTAAACACACTCAAACAAACCTTCATGCAAATGCTGAATCAAAAGAGGCAATACTCAGTGGGCCAACTCAAAACTCACTTTCTCGAATGCATCTCTCCCACATCCTGATCACCAATTTATTTAGATCTGTCCATTACATCTCTAAACATAATCTACCAATCTGTCATCATCGATCACTCGTTGCTGAGTTCGATCGCTCAGCGAATATTCCTTCCTCATCTGTCGGCACATTTCAATCGCATCGTTCCTTCCAAAACGCTTTATCCATCATGTCTCAAGTATTCGCCTTCAATCGTTCCCTCCTTTCAACCAACCGTCCATTCTACTCAGTCATCATTGATTCATCGACAGATATCTCGGCAAACAACCATCTCATAATTATTCTCAAATTTTTCGATCGACATGAGCAACTGAGTCGTCAAGCAATTGGTCTCCCTCACATCTCAACATCGTCTGGCGAACAGATTCTTAACGCTGTTCGATCGACTCTCGAGAAAAACGAGTTGCCACTACACCATTGCATTTCTGTTTCCTCGGATGGTGACAGTGCAATGAGAGGAGAGAACGACGGGTTTCTGGGACGGTTTAGACTCGCAGGGTTTAGAGGGATTCATGTTCATTGTTTCGCTCAT
Source organism: Blattamonas nauphoetae (assembly GCA_033064195.1). NCBI lineage: Eukaryota > Preaxostyla > Oxymonadida > Blattamonas > Blattamonas nauphoetae. Next base: position 78,965 of record JARBJD010000120.1, on the reverse strand, counting down.
CGAATCCAAATCGTCCTGAACCGAACCCTCCATCGCATTCAGTATTCTGAATTCAGAAGAGCAATCGAGATTCTGAAAGACTGTGCTTCTTTCATCAAACGAAGTCCGCACCGTCGACGGCTGTTGGTGACTTTACAGAAGCGACTCAAAGAAAGAAAGACATCGCTTCCTCTCATCCATCGCATAAGATGGGATTCGATCTTTAGAACTACCGAACACGCTCTCGCCTGCTATCAATCCATCACCAAAATTCTGGCAACTACGTCGTTGACAAAAAGAAAAGAGATTCGGCTCAAACAACAATGGACGAAGCGATTTCGCTCGACACTGGTTCTCCTCAAAACAGTTCTCTCTCCATTTCACTCTCTCACTGAAATTGTTCAGCGCCGAAGCCTGTCACTCTTCGACCTGAACGATCAGCTGCAATCAACTCTCGCCCACCTGTCCGAACTGAACAACCCCTCTGCTCTCCTTTCACTGGTCTCTCCAAAGACGCTACGGACAGCTGGAGACACACTTCTGTCGAAGATAAACCTTTCCATGATGTTTCTCTCCGATCTGGAGACTGAATTCGCGGAGGAGATGTCGATGGGGGAATGGAGACACTTCATCGACCTCTTCTGTGTCGATAAAGAAGATACAAGCCTCGCGAGAACGGCGTATGCTTCTCTCTGTGAAACGTATTCAATCCATTTCAACGATACGTGTTCAACTTCGATGGATACGGAATTTGATTCGTTTGTAGATTCTTGCACAGTAGAAAACGAAACGATTCGAACCTTTGGAGAGATGGTGCTCCACGATCCACTCCCAAACTGACTCCCTTCTCTATCCACGCCTATCCATCCTCAGTCAAATCTGCTTGCTCGTGTCTCCAACATCTGTCGAGGCTGAACGTGGCTTCAGTCGGACGAATCGGATTAAGACGTTCTTTCGTTCGTCTCTCTCCAGCTCCGCCCTTGAATCTCTCTTTCTGATTTCAATGAATGCTCCTGACATACTTACCAACTACCACTACCAATCATTGATTCATGAATTCAAAACTCTTCATCCACATCCAAGGTATCACCCAATCGTAAAGATGTCCACTCACCGCACAATCGACGATCTCATTGTGAAGCAGAAACGAAGCATGGATCTCGATGATGTGAGAAGCGAGAAAATGATGAGAGTGAGCGAATATGTGGGGGACGAGAATGAGAGATTGATGGATATTTGGGAGACTGAATCTGAAGCACGTCTTGCCTGTTCGTCGATCTCGACTCGTTCGTCCGTGTCTCTTCCTCCTCCCACGAATCTCTCCTTCCCACTATCACTTCCATCATTTCCATCCTTTCCACCAAGAGCGATTCACCACGAGGAACTATCCGGAAAGAGATTTGATCCGGTCCACGAACACTTCTCCAGACGATGGGAACGGAAAGAAGCAACCCATGAGATGCCCTCTCTTTCATCGCAGATTGCTCGAGCATTCGATGAGAGAACGACTGATTGATATTGAACGAGCGTAAGATCTCAACTCGCGAATTTTGCAGAAACAGATAAAACTGATGTAGGATTCAGAGTCAGCTTCAGCCAACAACTTGCCACGGATCGCGATCTGAACCTGAAGGAGAGACAGAAGAAAATGAACAACAACAAGAACAACAACAAGCTCAACAAACTCCCCCACTCGCCCTCAACAACAAGAAGAACCAGAACAACAAGCTCAACAAACTCCCCCACTCGCCCTCAACAACAAGAAGAACCAGAACAACAAGCTCAACAAACTCCTCCACTCGCCCTCAACAACAAGAAGAACAAGAACAACAAGCTCAACAAACTCCCCACTCGCCCTCAACAACAAGAAGAACAAGAACAACAAGCTCAACAAACTCCCCACTCGCCCTCAACAACAAGAAGAACCAGAACAACAAGCTCAACAAACTCCCCCACTCGCCCTCAACAACAAGAAGAACCAGAACAACAAGCTCAACAAACTCCCCCACTCGCCCTCAACAACAAGAAGAACCAGAACAACAAGCTCAACAAACTCCCCCACTCGCCCTCAACAACAAGAAGAACCAGAACAACAAGCTCAACAAACTCCTCCACTCGCCCTCAACAACAAGAAGAACAAGAACAACAAGCTCAACAAACTCCCCCACTCGACCTCAACAAGAAGAACAACAAGCTCAACAAACTCCCCACTCGCCCTCAACAACAAGAAGAACCAGAACAACAAGCTCAACAAACTCCCCCACTCGACCTCAACAACAAGAAGAACAAGAACAACAAGCTCAACAAACTCCCCCACTCGCCCTCAACAACAAGAAGAACCAGAACAACAAGCTCAACAAACTCCCCCACTCGACCTCAACAACAAGAAGAACCAGAACAACAAGCTCAACAAACTCCCCACTCGCCCTCAACAACAAGAAGAACAAGAACAACAAGCTCAACAAACTCCCCCACTCGACCTCAACAAGAAGAACAACAAGCTCAACAAACTCCCCCACTCGCCCTCAACAACAAGAAGAACCAGAACAACAAGCTCAACAAACTCCCCCACTCGCCCTCAACAACAAGAAGAACCAGAACAACAAGCTCAACAAACTCCCCCACTCGCCCTCAACAACAAGACCAACAAGAACAACAAGCTCAACAAACTCCCCACTCGCCCTCAACAACAAGAAGAACCAGAACAACTAGCTCAACAAACTCCCCCACTCGCCCTCAACAACAAGAAGAACCAGAACAACAAGCTCAACAAACTCCCCCACTCGCCCTCAACAACAAGAAGAACCAGAACAACAAGCTCAACAAACTCCCCACTCGCCCTCAACAACAAGAAGAACCAGAACAACAAGCTCAACAAACTCCTCCACTCGCCCTCAACAACAAGAAGAACAAGAACAACAAGCTCAACAAACTCCCCCACTCGCCCTCAACAACAAGAAGAACCAGAACAACAAGCTCAACAAATTCCCCCACTCGCCCTCAACAACAAGAAGAACCAGAACAACAAGCTCAACAAACTCCCCCACTCGCCCTCAACAACAAGAAGAACCAGAACAACAAGCTCAACAAACTCCTCCACTCGCCCTCAACAACAAGAAGAACAAGAACAACAAGCTCAACAAACTCCCCCACTCGCCCTCAACAACAAGAAGAACAAGAACAACAAGCTCAACAAACTCCCCCACTCGCCCTCAACAACAAGAAGAACCAGAACAACAAGCTCAACAAACTCCCCCACTCGCCCTCAACAACAAGAAGAACCAGAACAACAAGCTCAACAAACTCCCCCACTCGCCCTCAACAAAAAGACCAACAAGAACAACAAGCTCAACAAACTCCCCACTCGCCCTCAACAACAAGAAGAACCAGAACAACAAGCTCAACAAACTCCCCCACTCGCCCTCAACAACAAGAAGAACCAGAACAACAAGCTCAACAAACTCCCCCACTCGCCCTCAACAACAAGAAGAACCAGAACAACAAGCTCAACAAACTCCCCCACTCGCCCTCAACAACAAGAAGAACAAGAACAACAAGCTCAACAAACTCCCCCACTCGACCTCAACAACAAGAAGAACCAGAACAACAAGCTCAACAAACTCCCCCACTCGCCCTCAACAACAAGAAGAACCAGAACAACAAGCTCAACAAACTCCTCCACTCGCCCTCAACAACAAGAAGAACAAGAACAACAAGCTCAACAAACTCCCCCACTCGCCCTCAACAACAAGAAGAACCAGAACAACAAGCTCAACAAACTCCCCCACTCGACCCTCAACAACAAGAAGAACCAGAACAACAAGCTCAACAAACTCCCCCACTCGCCCTCAACAACAAGAAGAACAAGAACAACAAGCTCAACAAACACCCCCACTCGACCTCAACAAGAAGAACAACAAGCTCAACAAACTCCCCCACTCGCCCTCAACAACAAGAAGAACCAGAACAACAAGCTCAACAAACTCCCCCACTCGACCTCAACAAGAAGAACAACAAGCTCAACAAACTCCCCCACTCGCCCTCAACAAAAAGACCAACAAGAACAACAAGCTCAACAAACTCCCCCACTCGCCCTCAACAACAAGAAGAACCAGAACAACAAGCTCAACAAACTCCCCCACTCGCCCTCAACAACAAGAAGAACCAGAACAACAAGCTCAACAAACTCCCCCACTCGCCCTCAACAACAAGAAGAACCAGAACAACAAGCTCAACAAACTCCCCCACTCGACCTCAACAAGAAGAACAACAAGCTCAACAAACTCCCCCACTCGCCCTCAACAACAAGAAGAACCAGAACAACAAGCTCAACAAACTCCCCCACTCGCCCTCAACAACAAGAAGAACAAGAACAACAAGCTCAACAAACTCCCCCACTCGCCCTCAACAACAAGAAGAACAAGAACAACAAGCTCAACAAACTCCCCCACTCGGCCTCAACAACAAGAAGAACCAGAACAACAAGCTCAACAAACTCCCCCACTCGCCCTCCACAACAAGCAGAACAAGAACAACAAGCTCAACAAACTCCCCCACTCGCCCTCAACAACAAGAAGAACAAGAACAACAAGCTCAACAAACTCCCCCACTCGCCCTCCACAACAAGCAGAACAAGAACAACAAGCTCAACAAACTCCCCCACTCGCCCTCAACAACAAGAAGAACCAGAACAACAAGCTCAACAAACTCCCCCACTCGCCCTCCACAACAAGCAGAACAATACGAACGAACTCCCCCACTCGCAATGAAGAAAAAAGAATACGCTTACCTCCCTCTTGCAATGATAAATAATCTGCACAAGCTTCCCTATCTTTTCATTCCATATCTCACAGAGTTGTGTCAGTGCGACTGTTCCAATTGCATGTGTCACAACACTGGGTTGTGAAATCCTTCGAATAAGATCACTTTCATGAAGAGAGTAAATGTAGAATCATCGTATTCGACCGATTTAGTCTTCGAAACAACAAAGAGTGAAGCTCCCAGAACAGTTGTTGGGGTGGTTGGATCCTGTGCAAACTGTAAAGATGACATGGAACATGATTGAAGCGACAATTTGGGAGCTGACATGGAGAACACTGGTGTCTAATGATTTGTAGTGAGAGCTCCAATAATGTTCACACTTTGAATGATCGTGAAGAGACAGTTGTGCGTTTTGTGTGATTTGTCTCTAAAACTCTGAGAAGCTACAAACCGATACATCACACGAATCCTTCGAGATGAACACTTCTTCCCCAAATATCGAGAAAAGCAGGAAGAGCGGGACCGGAACATGATGTTCTCATTCTTTCACAGCTAAGTCAGCCAACGAGTCTGAGGTCTTTGTCGAGTCCAAGTCAAGAGACGACGAAATCACTGATACTGACAAAGATGGGTGTGATATGAAGATCAGATTGGCTGTCGCTTTTGGAGACGAGCAGGATGTGAACGTTTCGCATGAGTGGGTGAATGTGATCGTGATTCCTTCGATGAGAGACACATCAAGAACACCAGATCGTGCAGAAACTGATGAGTGGCAGGAGACGAAGGATGTGTCGGAGAGAGTCACAGATTGGATGGGTTGGATGGTGGATGAAAGAATTGACGGAGATGTGGATGAAGTGAACGATGTAAAGGAGCAGGATGTGATAGTGAGTGAGCTAGCTGCGTGGAGAGTGATCAGGAAGTGAGATTAAGAGTCGATTCTTGTTTCGAAGGAAAGTGATGAGACGACGAGTTGCCCTGTCTGTCGTCCAATCGAGAGTGTGATTGAGTGAAGAGCGATCGCTTCGTCCCTCTTCGTCTCGTCTTGAAGGTTGATCTACTTTGAGAGTGTCAGCAGTATTCGCTCGACCATTCCCCTTTCCGATCATCGAACAAGCAACTCCAAAATGACCGCAGTGGCCGATGTCCTTTCCTTTCTTCCCATCCACATCAATCTCGTTTCAAGGTTCGACAAGACACACCAGAAGCGACGATTCCACTGAAGTGGATGAATCAATTCACCAGAACTTGTTTTCATCTGTTACTGGATAAACTGGCGGGAAGCGAGAGAGAGCAAGTTGCGTCGCAAACGAAGTACCAGAAATGAAGATGAGGGCACCAGATAGAACAGAGTTCGATGATTCCTCTGCAAACGAAATCCCTTTCAGATTGAGGTCCCAATTCGTATGTTGGGTTGCTGAGAGAACAAGCGAGAGGAGAGGAGCACCAGTCAATGAGCACGACTCAATTCGTATTGTTGTGAAGCAGAGTGTGTCTGTGTCGGTCAGTTCAACACGGAGGGTTGCTGAATGAGATGTCGAAAAGGGCTGAAGTGAGTGGGGTGTCTGATTCCGGTGAGCCAAATGAACACTCCTCGATTGAGAGCGAGCTAGTTGTCTCTTTCACAACGGGAAGACTTTTTGCTCCACTTTCGGATGCGGAAGAAGAAGCAGATGTTGTATTCAACACGAAAAGCGCGGTGCTGAGTGAATGAGCGAGTGCCGAGGCGAGTGCCGAGGCGAGAGCCGAGGACAGGGAGGAGATAGAATAACAGCGATAACCCGAAGAATGGGTGGCCAGAGGTGAGAGAGCTGTCGCATCCAACGAAGTCAAAAAGAGGCTGAGATTGAGTGAACGATCCTGCCCAATGTGAAGGAGTCACGACTGTTCCAAGAGAGGATGACGTCACATGAACACATCGCGCTTTCCCAGCAATTGTCTGGGTGATGTCTTCGAAGTTCACAGAAACGGACGAGGTTGGCTGTTCGGTTGTGATGGCGAGCAGGGCGTGACCAGACACAGAAAAGGAATTGAATGACACGAGAGGCACTCCAAATATCGTGAAGTCAAATGATCCTTCCACAGTATCTTTGTCCACCTCCAACAGCGATCGCAACACTTTCGCCGTCTTCGCATCGTGGATGTTGTGCCAGACACCGTGATGTCTCTCCTCCTCGCTGTCTTTTCCCCCCGAAGAGAGAGGATTCGATGAAGATGTCGTTGTATCGAGCGGATGTGTTGTTCTCGAATCTCACATGGTTTAGCTCAGTCGTTTTGAATCTAATCGGCCTCGCGTCGCTCTTCTTCCATCTTTACTCTCTCCTCCTTTTCCTTTGGGATGTTTCCTTTCTTCTTCATCCAACCCGAGCTGTTCTTCCTCATCTGCCTTTTCACGTTCAATCTGTTCCTGATGATGTTCAACGAATCAGACTTCCAGAGTCTGTGGTTAAGAGGAAAGAGAACGAGATGTCTGTCAGAGAGACACAACTAGATGAAATTCAATCAAGTGAAGCGGCAGCTCCATCATCCTCATTCTAACCATCCGATGTCTGCGTGACAGAGTGGACAGTTGATGAGGACAAAGTCATTGGAAACATCGTCGAGACCGAAAAAGATTCTTCTGAAGTTAGACCTCCGCCCACCAACGCTGTCGAAATGAGCCGAGCTGGGGTCGAGTGGTAGGCAGAGGCCAACGAGGAACATCTCAACCGATGTGCAGGCAACAAACGAGCAATTGCGGACTTGAACTTCCGGATCGACTTGATCTCGATCTGTTGGCTTCAAGCAGCTGCGCAGTGATTTGACATTGTGAGAGGCAGGCTTTTAGTTTTTTAGGTAGAACGGGAATTCCTGAGATTTCCGACAATCCGTAACTGCGGTGCTTTCGTGTAATTCGCTTGTCCTTCTTGAGAGTTTTCGATGCTTCCAGTTTCGTTGCTTCCAGCTCCTTTTTTCCGTCTTTCTGCTTGTTCGAACATTTTTCTTTCTTCTCGTTTTCTTGTTCCGAGAGAGACGTGTTGTTTGTGTCATGTGGGGGAACGTGAGGAGCGTGGAGTGCAGACACGAAACGAGCGAGGGAGGGAGCACAGTTGTACCGAGCGACCAGAAATTCACCGGAGTGGAACTGAGCTTGCCAGGGAAGCGAGCGACAGCGTCGAAGTGGCTCGATGTCGTGTGAAGGAGGAAATAGGAGAATGGCCAGTGAGGAGTGTGGTCTAGCCATCGTTGAGAGAAAGCACAATTGTTTAAAGAGGGCTGGATGGGAGGAAGCTGAAATTGGGGTTGACGCGGGACAGCATCGAAAGATAATCGAGCAGGTGCAGTCCCAGCCGAGGGAGGATCTTCGCGTGTGACGTGTGGGTGTACTCCAAATCGGAGAGTGTCGAGAGCGTTGGATGTGATCCTGATGACAGAATCTCGTTCAGCACGTTCAGTCGGACTGAGGGCGCCTGGTCACGGGACAGGTTCGGTTGATGTTTCGGCATTTTCTGACACATCTGCTCTGACAGGCATTCTGGAGCAGCGAAGTAGTTCGTAGAGAGTAGAGAGCGTGGAGAGGGGGAGCGGCGATGCTGGGACAGGAGCAAGACGTGGGGTGTTTGTAGCGGGTGGAATGATGATTGGAGCGAGTTATTGAGGCGACGAGGCACGCGGCGTGAGAAGGAGAGAGTTTGACTTCTCTTGTTCCTTGGACGACGAAGGTGATTGTTCGTTTGGCTCATCATCTCCATTTAAGGACATGTTCGTCGGATTAATGATGATTGGGGGTGCATGAATCGGAGGGAGTGCACAGGAGGTGGACGGAGGAAGGATCGTAATATCTTGCGCTGTTTTCGACTTGTGAGTGTGTAACGTCTTCAAAAGCAGTGAAGGAGATGTTGATTGGGATTTTCCAGGTGTGGTGAATGTTGGAGGTCGAATAGCGAGTGAAGTCGCGAAAGACGGACTCGCTGTAAACATGATTGGTTTTTGTTCAGATTTCTACGAATTCATGACCGGAATAGGCTCTTCATGTCAAAAGGCCCATTTCTAGCGACCATACTTGCTTATTCCAACAAAAGTGAGCATGGTGAAGCCACCAAATGACAGTCCTCCTTTGGACACACAGAGCTTCAATTAGCCATGTTTGGGACGCTTCCAGGAAAGACCAGATCTTTCAAAGTGGTGGAAAGCGGCGATAACACATTGAATCGTGAACAGCAAAACATTCGCGTCGCGTTGTGATACCGAATATGAAAAGTGGCAAAGAATGCGAATCCGGCCAACATGGCACACCCAGTAATGCGGAGACACTGTGCGTAGTTCATCAGAAAGAGAATGATGAGACTAGATTGAGAGGAAAAGACGTCTCTTTCCAGGCGTTGACCAGAAACAGGAAAAAGCGGATGAGGGAGAACACTTGGTTGAGGCAGTTGGCTGATGGGTGGAGAAATTGCATCCGATAAATCTTGTGAAGATGGGAGATGTTGTCAGGCTGGAATTAGAGATGAAGACAAAGAATGAGAAAAGAAATGATATCACACATTATTCGTGCACTGTTTAATCTCTAAAAGTGTGAAAAGGATGATTATCAACAGATCTTAACATAGGAAGAGCTGTATTTCTGGTTTGAACGACATCTTCCGCGTCCCGATGTTGACATGCGCTTTCGATATCAGCAGGGATTCCAGCTGTGTATCATGCTTGACCAAGTTTAGTAGTGTTTCCATTGTCTTGAAATCACTATTGATCAACCTTCATCTCTCCGACACTGAGTCGTTCTCTTCGATGCACATCCCGAACATCTGCTACAGATTGCCTCCCTTCAGGCAGTTCAGCACTTGAGTGAAGGATCAATATTGCGTTGAGAAGACTCGAGGGGAGGCTGTTAGTTTTGGTCGAGGTTGTTAGCGTAGATGAAGTCTTGAGCGACTTGGTACGCGTTCGTATCCGCATTCAGTCCGAGTTGGCTGGGAGAGGGAGGGAGAGGGAATGCAGCGATGTAGATGGAATATAGTGATGGTGAACACAATGAAGAAGGGGAGAGAAGACGAGGAGAAAGCGGGAGGGCGGATAGATCGACAAGACCCCTTTATTCTCTATTCACAAATCTCATTTTTTATTAAACTCTCACTTTCGCTTTTTCAAGTTGGTTAAATGTGGTAATATTGTATCACCAAAGTCAAATGCTTAAATCTCGCATTTTTACTTAATCCAAGGTATCAAGAAAATTATGGGTATTTTTGGAAAGCCCTGGCCACAATCGTCAAACTCAAAGATTCAATTCAAAGGTTTATAAATAAATGTAAATCTAGTTTTTTATTTTTACAGAAATGGCACCAGGTTGGTTATCAAAATTAGCAGGAGTCGGTAAAACTATTCTCAGAATTGGAGCACCATTTTTGAATCTCATTCCCTTCGTTGGACCAGTGATTTCTAAGATTGCACAGACAGGTGTTGAGATGATCCCAGATGTGAAATCAGATCAGCAAATCCATGCAGAAAAGATGGTACAATACGAGCAAGCAATCAATGAAGGAAACAGTGCATTAGCAAATCAGCTCAGAGGTGAAATACTGAGACTGGAAGAAAAGCTGAAGCCAAAACCAAAGCTAAAGAAAGTGAAAAAGAAATACTCAATTATGTTTTTTTTATTTTTGATAAAATGAACTCACACATTACACATCTGACAAACAAAAGACATGGAGCCTCAACATTGACTGGAAACACCACTGGATCAATTAAGTATACCCGAGACGACATTGGTCAAATTCAACAGCAACTAATGTCTGAACATCATGTTAATTTCCTCTTGAATGATGGAGCACACAGTACTTCAATTCAGGAGTTGAAACCATCAGAGAATTCACGCTTCTACAAAGGACAGGAAATAATAATTCCACTGACTGGTAATCAGGATAGATGTCAAATCGATGATTCCTTCATTACATTCACAATCACAACAACTTTGAAAGTCAACAATTGGGACATTACCCCAGATAAGGTTGGGTCTTACTCAAATGAGAGGATATTTATGTTCGTTGGACTGAAGCATTCGGCATCAATCTTTAGTAGATTTACTGTTCTTCACAACAATCAAAGAATCATTAGCACAGCAAACAATGATGTTTCAATGGAGTCTCACATCTACAATATGATCAAACCAAAGAGTCAATTGGAGAATCGTAAGCATGCACATACGCCATGGCAGAATGCTTGGAATCATGATGAATCTGTTGCTGGTGTCTATATTCCATTGTCAGACTTCACATCGGTGTCACAAGCTGGCCATTTCACTGATACAATTAAGGTACCGATTCGTGTGTCAATAAACCTTGAAGATCTTCTCATTTTTTCAGGGATGACTGACTATCCAAAATGTCTCTTTGGTGATCTGAAATTGAGTGTATACATCAATGAGGATGCATTCGTTTGTTGTCCAGTGAATCCAGAACTCACTTTGAAGAACACACTTTCGACCTACATTGGCTCAACCAAACCACCAATTCATCATGCAATCGCCGATTGTCAACAACATCGTCCATGGTTTTTCCATTCTCTTCTTGCGAACTGCACTAAGAATTTCGTTCAAATTGGCCAATCATTCAGGATATCAGCAGTGACTCAAGACATTTACTATAGCTCAGCCGGAACAGTGACAAAAGAACCAGAATTTGTTGATCAGTACATATCATTGAACATTATTGATTATCAAATTGATGACGTGTATTGCATGAGTGCTGGATACAATATGAAAAACATTGCGAAAGAGAGTCTGAAGAAGATGTATCAGGATCGTCCTGGAACAATTCCAGCAGAAAAGATCTTTTTCTATCCATTTCAGAAGACACCAACGGCAACAGGTATTGATTGTACTCAACAGATGGTTCTCGTTAATGCCAAAGACATTATGCTCCTCTTCCGTCACTACGATAATGAAGTAACTTGTTTCCACAATCCAATGCAGAAAGATCTTCGTGTGCATCTACTCAACAAATACTATCCAGAAAACTGGACATCAACAATTGGAGCTCGCTTTTATCAGTTTGCATTGTCGACTCTCAATCTTGATTCTTACCTCACTGTTCCAGATGATTTGGAGCGATCACTAACAGATTCTCTTGTTGAAGAACATCTTGAAGGTGGTAGAACTTACCCAAATGAAACAATGGCAAGAGTGCGACCAATTCATGACAACACTGACTTCCTTTTGTGCTTCTCAACTCAACGAAGTGGATGTCCAACAAACTGCAATGATTCAATCAGTTCCAGAGGTCAGAATGTTCCAGTCACTTTGAGATCAAGTCCGATTTACCAAGGTCTGATTGATACGTACTACAATGTTCTCGATCCAAGTCAAAAGGGTGGTGATATGACAACATTTACGCATCCTCCAGCACCGATTCTTGCAACAACTGCAACAACGTGGTGGGTCCTACGATTCGTAAATGACGAACCTAAAGTTGAGTATTATCCAAATCACACACTGAAAGCATTGCACAAGGAACTCGGGATTCCGAAATCATAAAACAGTAAAACAAAATAATGATATTGTATTTTTTATTTTTCTATAAATGAGAAGTATCAGAGCAAATCAATCCAAACCAACATCGACATTAATTGAGCAAATCGAAGTCCAATCATACATGCCAAAACAGTGGGATTCAGAACCTCATGTGTATTCGATTCAGGAAGTGCATCCAACAAATCCTCCAATGCCATGTCGAATCACAGATGAAATTGAAGTTCCATTGTGCTATGACGGCCATGATGTGACTGAGTTTTCGAAGAGTCATCTGCGAATAGATCTAACAATCACCATTCCATATGTGAAACCAACATCATCCAGTTTGGGTCCGTATGTCGAGGAATATGGAATGTTTTACGGATTTAAGTCGTCATCAGATGCAATTCGAGATATGAGACTCGTCGACAGTCAAGGAAATATTATTGACAATTCACTTCAGAATAACCACATTCACGAATCTTTTCTTTATCACACATTCAAATCTCATGAAGAGAAAAACAATATGAAACATTGCTACAGTCTTTGGGAAAATGTTCAGAGAATGGATCCAAGTGTGTGTGGATTCTACTTTGCTCCGGTAAACACAGCATTTCAAACAATCACGAGAACAATTCCACTTGTCATTCCATTTGTGAATTTGCTTCCACTGAGTACATTTGATCAGTATCCGAACTCCATCTTTGGCAATCTCCGATTAAGATTTCATTTGACAACTGAATCACTTGTTTACTGTCCAATTCGAACATCTACTGTCATCCGAACAACATTGGAAAACAGTCGCGAACAATATCCAGATAAGGCATTGATGTCTCTTTCAGACCCAGCTGAAATGGACCTTCTGCGTGAGGGAGAGTTATCAAATATGACTCAGGAATTTACACAAATCGGAAATCCGGTTCAACAATTTAATTCACGTAACAGTCCATCCTCCTCAGGAGTTTCAGAGATTTCGACAATGGAAGCAACAATCAATGTCCTTTCCTCATCGGTGGATAAAGTCACTTCGATCTGCTACGGATATCAAATCACAGATGCAACAAAACAATCACTGATCAACACTTACTCAAAGACTCTATATGTCCTGAAAGCAGAAAGAATTGACACCCAATCATTTCAATCAAAAGCAAATGCCATGGGAGTGAGATCCAACATCAGTATCAAACTCAACAATCTCATGAATCTCATGTGCTTATTCCCTGAAAGACCTAATGAATGTACAGTCTTCAGAAATCCTCAATACGTTGGTCAATTCGAAATGCTTGGAAGTAACTTCCCAAATTTCCCAATGTCAACAATATCACCAGAGTTCTATCAAATGATGATGGTGAATGGTGATTTCATTGGATGTTCTGCAACAGAAGAGTTCGAAAACTCCATTTGTTTACCTCGCACTTATTTCTACAAAGAAACAGAAAATGAATATAAACGAAAAAGACCAGTGACAGACGCAACTTCTTTCACATTCATGGTGCCAACAGATCGAAGTGAAATCGCTGGTGGTGAAGAAGGTATTTCGACAGCAGAATCTGTCAATATTGTCTACAGAGGAACCCCAATCAAACAAGGTGAACTAGATCCATATTTCACATCAACTCCAGAAGGTCCTCCTCCACCAATTCTCGCATTACATCAGGCAACATATTGGTTGTTCTGGATCGAAAATGGACAACCACGGGTGCGATATGTCATTGATCGACGACTCCAAGAAGCATATGAAGAAGTGAAGAGAGGTTATTAATGATTAAACAGTTTTGATTTTTTATTTTTGCTAAAAACAGCAATGGTCAAACGCTATTTCTCAATTCAGAATTCTCACACTGCTCAACTTCCACATGATTTTGTCAATTCCCGAAAACAAAAATATATCTACTTTCTTGACTGTAAGCTCATCCATGTGAAGGAAGAGATTGGTGAGACTTCAACGGTTATTTCAAAAGATATTCCTCAGAATTTCACAATCCACGGTGATTGGATTCAGACTGATGCATTCAATGATTCTTATGTTGCTTTCTGTAACGAACAGATTGCGAAGCGAAAGAAGTGGGAACTAAGTACTCGACAATCAACGGTGAAGATCTGGTTCAAAGACAGTTCTGGTGAATCAATCGAGATGGAAACAACGGAGACAATCAATGGAAAAATAATCAAAGAGTATTATGAATTTCTGGTTGATCTCATGTTGGAGTATTGAATGGTGTTAGCATATTTTTGTTTTTGTTCATTGAATATGGTAAAAATAACCGAAGAGAAGAGCCTTCCCACGTTCGTACGAGCTTCCTATAGACACCCCGATACTCCTTTGGGGATCGTTCTATCGCGATCCTTTTAAATGACTGCTGCTGGCGAAGTCCTTGAAGGGTTAAGTCTTGGGTGGGCATGATTTACGGGCACATCTAAGTGCTGCCAACTTGAACCCCGGGGACAATCTTTCGATCATCCGTCTCCAATTTAACCTCCAAATCATTCTGCGCATCAGTCACCAGGGCACCATTTTGCCTGAGTATCTTGGAACATTACGTCGAGGGCTCAATACTTGAACTTGGCCAGTACCTCCTCTTCATATACAAATTAAAAAATCAGAAAGTTAAAAAAGTTTAACGTTTATTTTTGGATCACCCATATCTCAGGAACTACTGCTCAGATCACACGAAACACGTCGTATATAAACTCGTCAGACCGATATTAACGTTGTCAGAACAATTTTGGATGGTCTCAAAAATTAAGGTTAATTTTAAAAAATCAATTTTTTATTTCCTTTTATAGTGATGAAAAAAGTGAAAAAATCATTTTTGACCAAAACAATCCATGGATGCCGTAGATGCATGGGGAGGTAGTGCACGTCATTCTGGTGCATTCTGAGCGTTCCCCTGCGCCGTGGACTTTGTGGACTTGTGGACCTGTGGACCTCCAAAAATAAAAAACCAATTTGATTTCGCGATCCACCTGGGCCACCTGGTCCAGTCAATTGGATTGATGTACAACATCGACATGATCGTGCCGATTGATTTGACCCTGAATCGTCTGCAATCCATTTTTGGAGCTCATTTTATCAAAATAAAGTAAGAATCAGGTCCAAAATTCATCAAAATCGAAGTGTCAGGAAATGTATGTTTTTGAGGTCAAAAGTGATTTATTCCGTGTTATTGGCGATCTAGATAGGTATCGATTTCCGTCTTCTATACTACTTATACCAATTTCACAGATGCAGGATCCAATAGAGAGAAATCCCTTCTTCACACCAACCGTGTTCAACCACCCAGTGAGGGAGATCAGACAGAATGAACCGACGACACAGCAAGTGCTCAATAAGTTGGCACAAATGAAAGGATTGTTTGATCATCAACAGAGAAATGATTCAGAAGATGAACAGATCAAAGCTGAGAACTCAATAATGAAAAATCAAAAGCAGATGGAACACTTAATTACATCACACATTCTGGATGCAAATAAAATGAACAGAGACACATTCGTACGAGCCTCGATAAACAGAAAGATTGCGAACGAAGATCTTGACTTCATTCTGACTCACACAAAACAAATCCCATTCGGAGGAAGATCATTTCAGGATTGGTATGAGGAATATGATCATAGATGGAGTGCTGCACATCCCAGGAAAATTCAGAGAGAAAAAGGAGGTGATGCGATGAGAATTGATCCTCCAATGATTCCAAAAACAACGGAAAAAATAGTGTATCCATTTCGATCAAAAATGCAGTTCATGTCGAAAGCAATTACAGGTGATCCACAGAAGACATCAGACAGAAAGGTTCCTCAGAATTGTGATAGACCATACTTTTCTCCCAAGTTTGGATCCTGGGAAATTGATCTCGTTTTTATCCAATCACCAACGTCGAAAACAGTTCTACAGATTGATCTCTTCGCAATTAACATCAACACTAAATACCTGGTTGTCATTCCAGTTCTGGATAAATCATGGAGCAAAGTCAAGACTGCAATCAATGATCTGATAAATCATCGTGGAGTTCATGTCAACAACATTCGAGGAGATGGAGAAGCAGCATGGACTAGTGGAGAAGCATCAGAGTTTTTCAAGGATCAGAACGTCAGTACATATTTCACAAGCTCACCATTCACAAATCACAATAGAATTGTCGATCGAGTGATAAGAACAATCAGAGATGGATTCCAAGACAATGCGACACAAATGGCAAATCATTCCTTGATGAATCAGATGGTGGAATACTACAACATGACTCCTCATCGAGCGTACTGGAACAAGTTCACTCCACAGCAGGCACAAAACAATCGTGAAATTGAAGCGCTGTATATCTCCAGTTGTGAAGAGCAATTAAAGAACATCCAAAGACAGCAGACAACACAGATGTTATGGAAATACAAACCAGGAAATATTCTATTGATTCACCTTGATCTGGACAAGACTGTTGCCAAGTTTCAGAAGAAGCGAAGACAGTTTCAATTCGTGGGGAAATTCATTGAATACAAGCACGGAAATGTGGTAGCTACTCTACTGAATGGACTCACATGTCTACCAAAAATAGTGTACGTTCCCATTCAACACACAAAGTTCCATGCAGACTCAATTGACGACTTATCACCAGAGTTCATTAATGAATTCGGTCTATTCTGACCTCAGACCTTCGTTCGCTTCAATTATGACTATTCTCAAAAATGTTTCAGATATTTTTATTTCACTTAAATGACATCACTGAAAATATTAGAACCATTTGATCCTGAGCAGAAAGAGTTCACAAACATCCACGACTTTCAGAGATACTTGGAGAAGAATAGAAAAGAACTGAATGAGTACACAACTCAGAAACTGAATAGGATGATTCAAATCGATGGATACAGAATAACAAAAATAAGAGGTGAGATAGCACTGAGGAAACGATATGTTGATGCTTCCACTTCTCCTAATTCACTCTCGATTGACCAAAGATTATCAGACATTGAAGAATCAATTCGAACACTGACTGACTCAATTGGAAACCTCATCCAAGAACTAACGGACCCTTCTGATTAACCCTTCTTTGTTGATCTCATTCAGTGTAACTCCATCAGTATTGTATCGAAGAATGATTGCTTCACACTTTTGTTTTCGTTGATAGACATTCCAGAATTGTCGAATATCAATTGGTGAGTTCAACTGAGGATAGACTCGACTGATTCGTTCTTTGTTGAAGCCTCCAAAGATCCACATTGAATCGATGTTTGACTTCATGTCTGCTGACAAACTGAAGAGCTCATGCATAGTCAGAAAGAACGTGAACTTTGGTTGTCGATTCTCCAATAATAAGTCCATCATTGTCATTCTATTTTTGGAAGTCCTTCGTTCACCTAGGATTCTTCGACAGTCATCAAGGAGGATTATTGTTTGGAGATTCTTCACTGAGAAGTCATCAATGTAAAGTGAATCAAAGAGATCCTCTCTGCATTCATCAGTGATTCTCTCTTGCCATTGATTGTCTATGATCTCTTCATAAGCAGCTTTCGATTCAGAGAGTTCCAACAGAAATGGAAGTGCATCATCGTATTTCACTTTCACATATGGAACGTTCAGTATTGGTTTGAATTTATCGAAGGTTGGATCTATGTTCTTATCAGTGACGAAGACAAAGAGGTGAAATAGTTCATTTCTGACTTGAACATTCTGGAGCTTGGCAACTTCCCGAAGAGCATTGAAGGTCTTTCCACTTCCTCTGTTTCCAACGAGGACATTGACACTATTGCGATTGAAATTCAAGTCTGGATGTATTTGTGATTGCACTTCATGAGACACATTCCTACTTGATGCTTCACTCAGTTTTGCATTCACGTATGCTGTAAGAGAAAAGGGTTCCACCCTCCGCGAGACCTCTGGTTTAGCCATATTCGATTTGTTCATTTGTGATTTAACTCTAATTAAAATATACTTTTGGTTTTTTTATTTTGTATGAAAACACACAATGTCACAAAAGATAGTGTACGTTCAACCACAAAGAAAAGCACAAGCGAAGAAACCAAGAATGAGATACGCAGCAGAGACTCAAGCAGCATTGAAACGAATCTATGCCGATGATGATATTCAAACCAGACGCAATGATGCTCTGTGTAGTCTTCCATCAGCTCGTGAGTATATTACGAGAACTGGACGAAATTGGACTGCGAAAGTAGAACAATATGGACAAGTTCCTGATGTGATGGTCTACGATAATGATACTGGAGATCTGATTGCAGTCAATGGTGCTGTGCTAACTCCATACAACAGTAGACCAGTCAAAGAGACATACTACGCCATGAATCCAACACCAGACATGCGAAGACAGAAACCATACACATCATTCAATCAAGAGAATGGAAGGAGAATCAAAGCTGTACATCGGAATTTCCTCAAAAATGGAACATACGATTTACCAACCAATTATCGAGACATCAGCTATGAAGAGATGAAGACTAAACGATCTCAACAACCATATGCAATAATGAAGAGAGCTGTTGGTGAACACATGACAGACACATTGGGAATAACTCGTGCAAATCGAAGCAATCCAGCTGATCCCAGCAAGAATGTTTTAGACAATATGGTGTTCAATTCAATTCAATCACAGATTGCATCACTGATGTGGGATCAATGGCTTCATGATCATGTTCAGGACTACAATCCCAGTATGAAACAAAAGAAAGCCTTCAAAGATCAGATTTATCCAGTGTTTCTCCAAATGATCACTCAAGATACAACGTATTTATCGGAATACTGTACTCGCTATTCAACTCACATATCAACAGAAGTTAATAAACTGAAAGCCAAAGCATTTAAAACAGTCACAGATGATGATATCAGTGGATACCAATCTGAAATGCCTGGGTATTATCGATTCGCTCAGTTGGACAGTTCTGGAATGGGAGCTATAGATCGAGCAGAAATGTGAATTTAAAAACATTAATATATATTTTTTATTTTTATAGAAAGTGATGCAACCAATTCTAAGTTGTCAATTTACAAAACACACAAGTTCTTCTTCAGTACCAACATCAATCACCAACAATGTCATCATCGACAATAAAGGATCAACTTCGGGAAGATCAAAGCTCGAAGATCGAAATGACCAGAGCGCTAATGTTGAACTAGTCTCGCCAGAGGCTTCGAACTCTTACGGAGTGAGAGAGAATGTTCCAGGTGCTTACGATCCACCATTGGAGACATATCCATCAGCACCAATTCAAAGCCGTTCAATTCCGCTTCGAGAATATACATCAAATATTTCAGCATTCAAAGATCAACTACTACTCGTCTACAAGAATGCTTTCGCTTGTGAAAAGAAACTACTGAATAATCTCATTGAACCATCGAAGAAACTGATCACAAACCAAAGTGATTTATGTGCGCTGATTGCGACACTCACTGGGATTAATGATGTGGTGATCGAACTGGATGACCTGTCTGATAAGTGTTTATGTCTCAATAAACTCCCAGTGTTTAGAACCATTTTCAAGATCCTTGTTGGAGGAAAAGACATGAGTATTGCCTACAATGAAGCATACAACACCATTCTCAATTATGGCATTTCTCTGACGAAAGCAATTCCCCGCTAAAATTATAAATGAATTGTATTTTTTATTTTTCTATAAATGGCACCAGGAAGTTTCAACAAACTCAAAAATATCGGCAAGCAATTCTTTCAATTCATCAAACCTCTAGCTCCAACATTGCTTCAAGTCGGTGGTGGATTACTCTCTCAAACGAACAGTAAATGTGGACAAACAGCAGGTGGAATACTCAATGGATTAGGAGGAATGATGGACGTTTATCAACAAAATAAGGCGATCAATCGTCAACAAAAACCGCAGATGATCGAGTACGAACCTCCACGAAATGGACGATACTCCAATGATGATAAACCACTATCGTCAAATTCCAAAATTCAATTCAAAGGATAAAAATTCACTAGTAATCAGATTTTTTTATTTTTATTAAAATGGCACCAGGTTGGTTATCAAAATTAGCAGCAGTTGGCAAAAACATACTCAGAGTTGGAGCTCCATTTCTGAACCTAATTCCCTTCGTTGGACCACTGATTTCGAAGGTTGCACAGACAGGTGTTGAAATGATTCCAGATGTGAAATCAGATCAGCAAATCCATGCAGAAAAGATGGCACAATATGAGCAAGCGATCAATGAAGGAAACACAGCAGTTGCGAATAAACTCAGAGGAGAAATACTGAGACTAGAAGAAAAGCTGAAACCAAAAGCGAAGAAACCAAAAAAGAAAAAGTAACTAGAGTTAAAGCATAAATGTAATTTTTTATTTTTGTTAAAATGAACTCGCATATAACACATCTGACAAACAAAAGAACTGGAGCATCATCATTGACTGGAAATACCACTGGAAGGATAGAATACACAAGAGATGACATGGGTCAAATACAACAACAACTGATGTCCGAACATCACATTAATTACCTCATGAATGATGGAGCACATAGTACTTCGATACAGGAATTGAAACCATCAGAGAATGCACGTTTCTACACGGGACAAGAGATAATCATTCCACTGACTGGCAATCAGGACATTTGTCAAATCGATGATTCTTTCATTACGTTCACAATGACTGCAACATTGAGAGTCAACAATTGGCAAACAACTGCTGGAAAAATTGGTTCGTACATGAATGAGAGAATCTTCATCTTCGTTGGACTCAAGCATTCAGCATCAATCTTTCGTGACCTTACTGTTCTTCACAACAATCAGAGAATCATCAGCACAACAAACAATGATGTCTCAATGGAGTCTCACATATACAACATGATCAAACCGAAGAGTCAATTGGAGAATCGAAAACATTGTCACACTCCATGGCAGAATGCTTGGAATCATGATGAATCTGTTGCTGGTGTTTATATTCCACTTTCGGATTTTACGACGACGTCTGGAACAGGAGTGTTTCAAGACACAATCGATGTGCCTATTCGTGTGTCGATTAATCTTGAAGATCTTCTGATATTCTCAGGGATGACTGACTATCCAAAATGTCTCTTTGGCGATTTGAAATTGAGTGTGCACATGAATGAAGCTGCTTTCGTTTGCTGTTCTGTGAATCCTGAACTCACTTTGAAAAATACACTATCATCACTCGTTATGGGAACAGCAGCAGCACCAACTATTAAAGCAGCAATTCTCAATTGTATTCAACATCGTCCCTATTTTCTGAATAATCTTGTCACCTCATGCACAAAGAACTTCGTTCAAATTGGTCAATCATTTCTGCAACCAACAGTTACGAAAGACATAGTTTGCTCAACAGCCAATGCCGTGACAACAGAACCAGAATTTGTGGATCAGTACATCTCATTGAACGTCACAAACTATCGAATTGATGATGTGTATTGCATGAGTGTTGGATACAAAATGAAAGATGGTGCGATAAAGAAACTCATGGAGATGTATCAGAATCGTCCTGGAACAATTCCAGCAGAGATGATCTTTTTCTATCCATTTCAGAAGACACCAACGGCAACAGGAATTGATTGTACTCAGCAAATGGTAGTGGTGAATGCAAAGGATATTATGCTCCTCTTTCGTCATTATGACAATGAAGTCACTTGTTTCCACAACCCAATGCAGAAGAATATCCAAGTGACTTTGCAAAACAGGTATTATCCAGAACAACCGACTACAACTATTGGAGCTCGCTTCTATCAATTCGCATTATCAACTCTCAATCTCGATTCGTACCTCACTGTTCCAGATGATTTGGAGCGATCACTGACGGATTCTCTTGTCGAAGCTAAACTCACTGGTGATGGTACATATCCAAATGAAACAATGACAAGAGTTCGTCCAGTTCATGACAATACTGACTTTCTTCTGTGCTTTCCTACTCAAAGAAGTGGATGTCCAACAAACTGTAATGATTCGATCAGTTCCAGAGGTGTGAATGCTGCAGTCACTTTAAGATCACATCCAATCTATCAAGGCAATCTTGACACATACTATAATGTTTACAACCCAAGTCAAAGTGGTGGTGATATGACAACATTTACACATCCTCCAGCACCGATTCTAGCAACCACTGCAACGACATGGTGGGTCTTACGATTCAGCAATGGTGAACCAAAAGTGGAGTACTATCCTAATCACACATTGAAAGCGTTGCACAAAGATTTAGGAATTATTCCAAATTGAAAATGACAAAAGAAAATAATGATATTGTATTTTTTATTTTTCTATAAATGAGAAGTTTCAGATCAAATCAATCCAAACCAACATCGACATTAATTGAGCAAATCGAAGTGCAATCAAACTTGCCAAAACAGTGGGATTCAGAACCTCACATCTACTCCATCCAAGAAGTGCATCCAACCAATCCTCCCATGCCATGCAGAATCGGAGATGAGATTGAAGTTCCATTGTGCTATGACGGACATGATGTTACTGAGTTTGCGAAGAGTCATTTGCGAATAGATCTCACGATTACTGTTCCATACAAAAAACCAACACAATGGGGGAGAAGTCATGTATCTTTCTTCGGAATGTTCTACGGTTTCAAGTCATCATCAGATGCAATTCGAGACATGAGACTGGTTGACAGTAAAGGAAACATTATTGACAACACACTTCAGAATAATCATGTTCACGAATCATTTCTGTATCACACTTTCAAGTCGTATGAGGAGAAAAACAACATGAAGCATTGTTACAGTCTATTTGAAAATGTTCAGAGAATGGATCCGAGTGTATGTGGAGCATATTTAATCCCAATGGGTGGTACAGAAACCTCATATCCGTTAACCATTCCTCTTGTAATACCATTTGTGAATCTCCTTCCACTGAGTACCTTTGATCAGTATCCGAATTCAATCTTTGGCAATTTACGGTTACGATTTCATTTGACAACTGATTCTCTTGTGTATTGTCCCATTCGTGCATCAACTGTCATTCAACAAACACTTCAAGAAAAATTAGATACCCCTACTGTCGGGCAGGTTGATCATAATACTGAACGAGGATATCTTCAGATGATGCATGATAGAGAATGGTCAACTTTAACTATGGAGTTTACGCAAATTGGGAATCCAGTTCTACAATGTGAAAGACATAGAGGACCTACCACCTCCGAAGGAACAGCGTCTGTCATTTCGCATTGGGATTGGATAGAACCTAAACAGACAACTTCAACTGTCCTCTCCTCATCAGTGGATAAAGTCGCTTCAATTTGTTATGGATATCAAATTACTGACGCCACAAAGCAATCTCTCTTCAACACTTACTCAAAAACTGTGTATGTCATCAAAGCAGAAAGAATTGACACGCAATCATTCCAATCATCTGCAAATGCCATGGGAGTGAGATCAAACATCAGTATCAAACTCAACAATCTCATGAATCTTATGTGCTTATTCCCTGAAAGACCAAACGAGTGTACAGTCTTTCGCAATCCTCAATATGTTGGTCAATTCGAAATGCTTGGATCCAACTTTCCCAATTTCCCAATGTCAACCATCTCACCAGAGTTCTATCAAATGATGATGGTGAACGGTGATTTCATTGGTTGTTCTGCAACACAAGAGTTTGAGAATTCCATTTGTGAACCTCGAATTTGGGAAAGAAGGAGTTCGACTGCCACCACACCGTACAAGAAAATAAAACCATTCACAGATGCAACTTGTTTCACTTTTATGGTTCCAACAGATCGAAGTGAAATTGCTGGTGGTGAAGAAGGTATTTCAACAGCAGAATCCGTCAACATTGTCTTCAGAGGATCACCAATCAATCAGGGAGAACTCGATCCATATTTCACCTCAACTCCAGAAGGTCCTCCTCCACCTATTTTGGCATTGCATCAGGCTACTTACTGGTTGTTCTGGATTGAGAATGGACAACCACGAGTGCGATATGTCATTGATCGTCGACTCCAAGAAGCCTATGAAGAAGTGAAGAGAGGATACTAAATCAAAGATTTATTAGAATGACGAAGTCATAATATTAAGAATGAAGAATGATATTTTATTTTTGTAGAAATCACAAATGGTCAAACGTTATTTCTCAATTCAGAATTCTCACATTGCTCAACTCCCTCCTGATTTTACCAATTCCAGAAATCAAAAATATGTTCACTTTCTTGACTGCAAACTCATTCATGTGAGGGAGGACATTGATGGTTCAACAACAGTCATTTCAAAAGACATTCCTCAGCACATTACAATCCACGGTGATTGGATCCAGACTGATGCATTCAATGATTCATTTGTTGCTTTCTGTAACGAACAGATTGCGAAGCGAAAGAAGTGGGAATTAAGCACTCGACAATCAATAGTGAAGATCTGGTTCAAAGACAGTTCTGGTGAATCAATTGAGATGGAAACAACGGAGACAATCAATGGAAAAATAATCAAAGAGTATTATGAATTTCTGGTTGATCTCATGTTGGAATACTAATCAGTGTATTATATTTTTGGATCAGTTCATTTATGAGTGTCTGTTGATGTCCGACAATAGAACATAATTCCTGAATGGCTTTGATACAGAAGCAAGAGAGTTCTGCATAATCAACTTGAAGACAATCTGGATTGGAATCATTCACGACTTCAGGAAAGATTTCTTGGATCTGTTGTGCAATCACACCAATGTGTTTCTTCTCTCTTTCCTTCTTCAAGCATTCACATTTCTCTTTGCAGTTCTTCAAATGTTCTTCATCTGTCTCGTTCTCTATTTGCTTTGTGACTTTGTTGATCTTCGAATCAAATGTGTTGAATTGGTACTGCACGATTTCGACTTTATTCAGTTGCTCGAGAACATCGGGGTATGGTTCAATATTTCTTTTCACTCTTCTGTCTGACAGTTGAGAAAAACTTCCTGTTGTGGATATTGAAAACACTCCTGAACCTGTGTCCTCATCGTAATAGTACAATGCTGGTTTGTCACAGGGAGACCACATAATAATTCCATCACCATTGAACTGAATTCCAGAAGTTTCTGCTAGTGATTGTGATATTGAAATTCCAGAAGAGAATGTCGATGCCGGATATGGTCCAGGATACTTCGGAAGTGATCCCTCTGATATGTTCCACTTCGCTCCATTCACATTGATCAATCCTGCAATTTCTGGTGTCGTGATCGATCCATTTGTGCTGACTACTTTTTGGATTGATGATATCGCTGTCTTATGTGCTTCTGTTGTCTTCTGAAGTGATTCAATCACTGCTGTATTCTCGTTGGTTGTTGAGAGATTATGATCAATCATTTTCTCAATCATTTGGGAATTGTATTTTTGTCGACTCATTTTCGTTTGCTCTTTCATTGAAAATAAAAAATGACAATCCCTCATGAACATACGTCACCGGCACATTATTTCTGACATACTCAGAGACTAGCGAACAGTTCTCTTCTCTCATTGATTCAATTAATGCTTGTTCTGAACATACTCGACGTCTTTCCTTGTACATTTCAGTTGGATTCATTTAATACAAATTAAAAAATACAGAATTAGATTTTCATTCGTTGTTTTCTCAGTTTTGGATTTCAGACTCAGATCGAGGATCAATGGGTTCGATCTCTGATTTTTCACAAGTGCTTGTTTCGTTCCGATTCTTCGCGTTTTGGAATCTCCTGAACTCCAGGATCATCATGGTATGCTCCGTTTTTTGAAGATTTCGGACTTTTGCAGAGTTATGCGGAGTTTCAGGATCGTCATCAGATCTCAGTACTTTTATGTAAAAACGAGTATGCCACTCTCCTTTTCTTCTTTTTTCAGCTCTGTTTCACTCGGTTTTGATAAAACTTTCACTTCATTTTCACTCGTTATGTTTTCATTTTTGGCCTCACTTCCGACTTCGTTTTTTCATTGTTTATCCTTTTTAACCATTTCATTCATGTTTCTTTCAACTAAACTGTTTCTCAAATTCAACACACTAATTCCCGTTTACTGAGTTTTCCGGACTTTTGCAGAGATCCGCCATTCAACGGCTCACTTCATATCTCGGTATTTTTCCGGAAAATCCAACATTTCACATACATTTTTGAAGCATTTTTGTTGTTTTTAAGACATAAAACCGAGAACACAAGCGACATTTTCACTATTGGTGTCACATTTCACACCGTTTTCATGTTCGTCAATTTCCCTCTCAGTTTCATACTTGCCCACTTCATTCATGCTTGTTTGGCTTTCTTTTACTCTGTTTTTGTGAAAAAGTTGATGAAAAGTTGACTAAAATGATGTGCTAGTGAAGTGAGAACGACCCACAAAATGGAAGTGATATGAGCAAAATGAAGAGGAATGGTGAAGAGATCAAATGTGAAATGGGGAGAGAAAGTGATGAAATGAAAGGGACTACAGTCGGTTTTGAAGTGACAAAAACGGTCAAAAGTTGTGAAGTGAATACATGAAAAAGTGACTTTATGGGAGAACTATCCGACAAAATCTCCTCAAAATTCGAGCACACCTCACTCATACCGTGAGAAAGAAGGATTTGTAACGAAATTCAGATCAAAAAATCCATAGTGTCAAAATGTTGGTGCAAGAGTGTCGTCAGAGGTGTGATCAAAAAACCGACTCTCCAGAGAGAACTATAGGTGATGTAAAACCAGAATTCTCAAAAAAGCGTCGCTTGAGTGCGATTGTGAAGTGGTTGACGTGAAATCAATGAGAAATGAAAAATGACAAAAAATTGTGAAAACGATCGTGTGTCGAGGATCGTCAAAACCGAATGACGCGAATACCTGTCCACTAGCGATTTGACACCTACGGAGACCATCAGAGGGCGAAAAGTGACGTGTAGGAGAAGAGCGAGACGTCACTTTCTCCTCCTTAAAAATTTTGTCATTTTCAAAATATGTTGTGGGGTCGGATCAAACTTTTTTTTCAAAAGTGCTTTTTTCCAAAAATTTCACCTATCAAACTCAATTTCGTAATTTTAGAACGTGTTTGAACACAATTTGAGACATAAAGGTGTTCATAGTGGCGAAATCTGAACATCGACTTTTTCGTCACTTTTTGGACCTAAGTTCGGTACACAGTTCGACGAATTCCCAACCGATTTTGATCAGGATTGTC
The DNA here is from genome assembly GCA_033064195.1 of Blattamonas nauphoetae. Taxonomy (NCBI): domain Eukaryota; phylum Preaxostyla; order Oxymonadida; genus Blattamonas; species Blattamonas nauphoetae. The sequence continues at coordinate 51,704 of JARBJD010000120.1, read as the reverse complement.
TTGATCGATGACCGACAGTGTCCCCAAGATTTTAGAATTTTTTTCAGAATTTTTCGAAATGGTTCTCACATTGGTTTCACTTGATTTGTGGTCAAAAATAGATTTTCAGTGTTTTCATGACCTATCATGGTACTTTCTCAAGTGAGGACGGTCTCCAAAATACAACCAATTGTCCAAGCGAACGTAATACTCATTCTTTGTTCGTAAATCGCGATATTTGAATGGTTCAAGTACCTTTGTGTACGTTCCAATGAGTTCACAATTCTCTTTTTTCAATTCATTTTCAACAAACGATTGTGTGTAATGTTTTCGTTGACAATTATGAGCTCGATATCATTTCATCCATTTCGAGGGAATCACTTTCCATTCAACTCCTTCGTACCGGTATGTGACAAGTGAATCAGCATACTTGTATTCAGAAATGAGTTCACAATTTTCGTTTTTCATTGACTCGAGAAACTTTGCTTTCGTGCAACAATTGGATACTTGAATGTATCTCTGGCGATTCGTGTGTGGTCTAGATCCTTTGACAAAACGCTGTAAGTACACTCGATAAATGTCATCTGGTTTATCTTCGTGATAATATTCGAAAGTGCTCGATGTGAGATATGTTGTTCCTTGTCGATTGAGAGTTGGTGGAACTTTCATCTTCAAATTTTCTTTGTCCAAAATTTCCTGTAGTTGATTTGGTGTTAATACGCAACTCATTTTATCCAAATTAAAAAATTGAATAAAAAAAGAAATCGAATTTGTTTTTGGAAAGTACTCAAAAAAAGCTTCAAAAAGGACACTTTTCACGAGGTCATTTTTTGGCCATTATTTTCAAATTTAGGGCACTTTTTTGATGTCATCAAAATGTCATAAATTCCTTTTAATACAAGGTTCAAAATTGGTCAATCGGCGTTGACTTTTAGTTTTGATTTCAAAGACTTTTTCAGATTGGTTCTCTGTTCGCTTCTATAACTACTGGGGCGCCTATTTCGGAGTCAGGGTATCGACCCTTTTTTGGCTCCAAAATAGGAGGTTCTTAACATTTAAGCTTTGGGAATCCAAACTTCAGAACCACTTTTCTCCATGCCTGTTCAAGATTTTTCTTTTTCGTTTCATTTCTGGTGGTTTGGGATGGTTTTCTCTCGAAATGACAATTTTTCGAAAAATGCAAAATTCTGGGGGGACCTGGGTGGAAATTTAGTGTCAAATACTGATTTCCCTGGATAACAAGCTTAGGATCTTGAAAAATTGTTTTGATCATATCTCCACAACCAGACATGGTTCGGACATGAAGTTTTCACCAGTATGGATCTTTTGTTGAGAATTATTTTTTTCTGAAAATTTTGAAAAAAATACCCTTGCGGCAGTTGAGATATATATTTGTTGAATTTTCAACAATTTGGTCTTTCTTAACTAACTCTGCTTCATGTTTTTCAATCTGACATCAAATTCAATAAAAGCGATGTCAACCCAGGTTCGAATGAATTCAAACAATGATTTTTCAACAAAACTTAATATTAATGTAAATTCTTGAACGGGACTGGAGTAACTGACGGAAAAGTCCCAAAAAAGCCAAAATAGGCGCCCCAGCCCTGGAATCCTATTTTGGAAGTTCGATTTCTCCCTCGATGATTCATGGGGGAGGGAGGAATCCAATCTCCAAATGGGTTGGACTCACTCAAATGTGGGTTCGGAGAAATCTGGGATGGATTGAGATTTGAGTCGAAAAAAGTGTCTTTTGTGGTCGGGTTAGATCCATGTGGTCGGGTTAGATCCCCATGGTACATTGAATCCATCAAAGTGCTTCACTTCTCTGTTTTCCATTTGTTCATTCTTCTTCTGAAGAATCAACAGATTCTTCATCCAATGATCCACCAATTTCTCCTCAATTGATATCAGTTTCCGTGTGATTTTGAACACTTCCCTTTTTAATTCAGTTTCGTTAATTCTCGTATGTGTTTTCGTATCAATGATGATTACATTTCTATCCTCTGTCGACATCTCTCGTCTGTTTTTCACTTCTTTCAGAAACAAACGAAGACTGGAGAAAGTGAGCTTTGTTGTTGGATATGGAAACTTAACATCTCGGTGTCGTGGCATTGAAAGGAGGAATGAATAATGATGTTGATAGTTTGGACTATTCGGATTGTATCTTCGACGATCATTAATAACGAAGATAGTATATGGAAATAGTTCTTGAATTCCTTGAATGTTGTTCTTCACCAACTGAAGGGGTGTTGTCTTTTACTACAAATTAAAAATAAATAAATCACAAAAGTTAAGACATTATTGTTGATTTCTCAAAGGTGGATATTCTTCGCTTTCAACCATGAATCAAGTCTGATTTTGTAAAATTTATCATCTCCAATCACCCGATATGTGAACGGTGTGAGCACTTGATTGTACTCACCAACGAGATCACAGTTGTATTTCCTCAGTTCATTTTCCACAAACGATTGAGTGTAGTGTCGACGTTGAGGCATGTGAGATCGATTACCTTGATTCCATAACTTCGGTTTTCTCCAACATTCAACACCTTCATGAACATACCGAACCGGTTTTGAACCATGAGTGAAATCAGAAACGAGTTCACAATTCTCCTTTTTCATCGACTCGATCAACGCTTGCTTTGCATTCGTTCGACGTCTTTGGTTATAGATTTCTGTTGCATTCATTTAGAACAAAAGAAAAAAATGATACAAAAAAAATGAAACCCTTTTTTCTCGACAACCACCGATCCGATTTCAATAATTCTTGCGGCAATGAATTCGCCGTGTCGGATATGACCTTGTATGCAAATATTTTCAAGATCTAAAAACTATTTTCAGAAAGCGGATTTTGAAGGGACCCATAACTTTTTAATAACCGTCCTTAAAGTCCCTCCACACAGATATATAGCCGAGGAAAATCCTCAGAAAATTAGGGATGAGTAGTCGAGTGGTAAGTGCACGTACCACAAGGCTATGAGTCCCAGGTTCGAACCCGGGAGGAAGCAATTTTTTGTCCGACGTCGGATTACAAAAAGTGAGAAAATTCTCAGAAACAGGGATCGCAACCCTGGGCCTTGGAGACTTGCCAATACACTTTGCAATAAAAAAACCTACCTTGCTTCCTCCGTCCCCAAGGTTTTGCACTTTTTTCTATATGCAAAATTGAGTCCTCTATCGATTGCAAGTGGTTTCGAGTACCGATCTCTGCTCGTTGTCGAGATACGAGCGTTTTCTCAAAAGAGGTTCCCTTTATTTTTCGAAAATTTTAAGCAATGTTTCACACATATCTCGACGAATGTTCATCCGATTTTGATCGAGTTTATTTTGATCAATGAGTCACATCGTCATTGAGATTTCAGTTTTTGTTTCACAAAAATTCTCAACTGGGTTCCCAAATAGGCGCCAAATTAGTGATGGTCAAAAATGGAATAATCGACAAAAGTGATCAAATTTTTCGAAAAAGTGCAAAAATTTGCTTCAATATTGTGTGTCAAATCGATGAAGAAAAGCACTGTTTTTGACGAAGTCACTGTGAAATAAATCACAAATTTGAGTGCTTTCGACCACTTTTTCAATGTAGTTCACTATTCGCCTTCAATACCACTCACATTGGGACCGACATTCAAGATTTAACTTTTTCTCAATACACAAGAACGTTGATCGAAGCAACATCTGCCCAAAAGGATTCTAATACACTCATGAGGGAGATGGTTGGTTTATTTCATGCTTTATCACTTCTTCGTAGAGTTTTCACATTGTGACTCGAGTCGTCCATCTCGTTCTCAAGATTTGGACATGTGAACCTTGGATTGAGAAAGCTATTCACAGACAAAAGTGAACAATTTCACAAAAACAAGGTGAAATGATGTGAGAACAACGTGTTACCCGACGGGAAATGTCGCCCAAGTTTTCACTGATCACCCTGTATTCAATTAGCCAGATGATTCTTGTCACAAACTTGAAGAGCACAATGACAATGCAATGATGAATGAAGAGGATAAAAAGGTATTCATCATTGACATGAAAGCAAATCCAAGAGTGAACAAAGATGAACTGAAAAAGCAAGTATTCAGAATGACGTGGAAGCTGAAATCAATAGAAGATAAACTGATGGATCACTGGATGAAGAACTTGTTGATCATTCAAAAGAAAAATGAACAAATGGAAAAGAGAGAAGTGCAGACATTTGATGGATTTGAAGAATGTATATTACTTGCTGAACCGCGTGACAAAGCAGCATTCAATTCTTGTCTCATGAATGCACGAAGGAAGTTCAAAAAGAATGAGGTCGAGAAGGTTGAAGACAATGGAAAACCATATCAGTTGTACAGTCACGGTCACATGGGTTTGCGGATGAAGGATGACATTCTCTTCATTCATTTCACACGCTTTCTCATTATATCCCATTTTTCGACACAATTGGCTATTCGACAAACCTGAAAAAGTTTATTGTGATGCGTGAAGCGAAAAATAAAAAGAGTGTGGGTTCAACTCTGCCCACAAAAAGTTCAGCTTTCGTAGTAGTGTGTCCAAGAACCTTGGTTTTCAAGCACTTCATTGATCCGCTTTGGCATTGAAAGGATGGAGGATTGAACACAGTTCAGAAGGTCTCGATTCCAGACACTCCTGATTGCCTGTTTCAAGTCATCAGCCGTATGAAGTGTTCTTTTTTTATTAAATTTGCTTTTTAGAGCTCTCCAGACGTTCTCGATTGGCGAGAGATCTGGACTTTGGGGAGGCCAGACGAGAGTGGAGAATGCTTGTTTGGTGATCCAACCTTGGATGAGTTTGGAAGTATGTTTGGGATCGTTGTCCTGTTGAAAGACGAATGGTTGCTCACAAAGAGCGACACCATTGTCATGGACGTGTGCTTTTACAATTTTGTGATGTTGCTTTTGTTCTAGTTTGCCTTTGATGAACACCAGACTCCCAACACCTCCCCAACCTATGCAGCCCAACACTATGACATGGACAGAGTGTGTGACGGTATGCAAAACACACTTTTCACTATATTCCTCACCTTTTCTTCTCCAGGCGTACACATTCCCCTTCGGTTCTCGGAGACACACCATCGCCTCGTCACTCCACAACACACGCATCCAATCCTGTGCTCCCCACGTCGAATGCTCGCGGGCAACCTTTAATCGTTTTTCTACGCTGGCTACCAGAAGGAGTGGTTTTCGTTTGACGGGGCATTGCGAGATCCCCTTCTCCTTTCCACGTCGCCAAATGGTGGACTCCGAAATCATGATGTTGTGTGTCTTGCACAGTTTTTCTTTTAATTCTTTTTTGGTTTTGAAGCGATCGAACTCTATCTCAGCAAGAATTGTGGCATCCTCACGCACCGTTGAACAGCGTCTGTAGGTCCGTTGTGTCTTTCGTTTCATTCTCGGATTTTTCAGCCATGCTTTGAGGAAGCTCAGAATCGAACTTTCCGATCGATGGAGTTGTCTTCCAATGGCGGCAACTGCTTTTCCCTCCTTCCTTTTCAGAAGGATTTCTTTTTTGACTTGTGGTGAAAGTCTCCATCGTTTTCGACTCTAGCAAATGAGAAAGGAGATTGAAATGGAAGGGGGATACATTTTTTGACCGTAAGCGCGGAACCATTCGACCGTTTTGTTGAAGAGTCTTTACGAGTGTTTTGCTTCGATTCCAGTCAATGACATTTCTTGTCTTTAACGCTTTCCTTCATTTATGTTTATCTCTACTCTCTAACTGTCACATTGATCACTATCATTTCACTTCAAACTCTATCGTTATTGATGTCAGCGGTTTCTCATTTTTCTGGGTCAGATCCCTTGCACTGTTTCCTGCAGACAATTCCGAATCTCGTGTAGCTGGATCGATTGTTGGTATTAAACGAAATGAAGAAGTTGAAAAGAAATAATGAATGACATGATCCGAAACCGCGAAGTCATGTGATTTCGACTGCACTTCCACAACCATCTGAAGGATGTTGAAGAAATCGCAACCTTCATTAAAGCAGTGTTCGACAAAGAGAAGGATCATCCATTCAAGATCAGAATCGACTTTGGTAAGATCGTTGAGAGAAAAGATAAAGATGAGACAACATACAAGGATTTCAGACCAGAATTGGAAAACACATCAAAGAGTTACCCAACAGTGATAAGAAGTACAGGAGACATCACAGAGTATTCAGAATATGCAATCAACCTTATCAAAGAATCCCTTGAAAGAACTATTATGGACACAAAGACAATGTTCATCCCATTCCACTCCATTCTAGTTGCAGTGTACAGCGTTCCAGTTGCAGGAAAAGCGAATGCTATCCTTTGTGAACACGTCAAAAAACAGAACATTCGGTACATCGATTCTGAGTACAACATCTGTTTCTTTCAAGCATGATCATTCATTACACTATCTGAGGTTCAAGGGAAGAAGATATAAATCAATATGAGGAATAGTGAAGCCTCCAGATGGTTAGTACAAATTCTGCCCTAAATGAAAGCATGGATATGGCTTAGATGTCAAATGAAAGGGCACATGTTGATACGCCAGCGTGAGGTCGATCTTGCTCAACCAATCTTTCGGCTTGATCAGTTTTGAGACAACCTTGGACTCCTCCATCTTGAAGTGACGGGATTGCAAGAACTTGTTCGCCGGCCGACAATCTATGATCCGACGGAACGTCCCGTCGCTCTTTGGGGCGAGAAAACCGAGGCTGCTGTGTCTGCCTCACCGCCGCAGCTCGCACCTGTCTCCGAAGGTTGTCGTCGTAATACTCATCCCCTTGCAAGCAAGGCAAGATGTCACAATTGATCACCTTCCGAACCTGCTCCACGCTCTTCACAAGTTCAGCCGCCTTCAGCCCTTGCAAGCACAATGCCTGTGCCGTCGGCATCCCCTGCCTGACCGACTCGAACGTTCCTACAGCCAACTGAACATTCACAAATGCTTCCTTCTTCAGCTGAACGAGCAGATTGTCCATTTTTCGATTCTTCGCCGACATAAACTGTTTCAACATATCCTCATTCAACTGCAACCCATCTGACAACTTGACTACTTCTCTAACGGTTGCTAATGCCGGTTGCTCCCAGGTGAACAACTGGAGTTCGTGGGCGGCAGCCACAAGCATCGAATGGAAAACTTGAACGTCCTCATGCATTTGTTGAGCTTGTGCTGGCTCATGTTTGTCGACCGGGTCGAATCTCACCACCGGTCTCTGTGCCTCCGGACGGAAGATCGGCGGTGTCACACCAACCTCTACCTGCAGCCGAGGCGTCTGGATGAAATAATTTCTGGACGAATGGACAATGTGACAGATTACTGACTTTTCTCGAATTGAAAGAAGGGTGAAGTGACACTGAAAAGGTAATTCCTAGAGATATCTGACGATTTATGGCCATCTCCAATTGTATCCCAGCAGTTGTGAGACTTTTGATCGAACAATATGTATGGCGAAAACGCTAGGATTGTTGCACAACATTTGGGTCAGAATTTTTGATATCATTCAAAAGTTCGAAGACCAACATTCAAAACAAATTTCCTCTCGTGATTGAGAAATGAATCGACTTTTCTCTCGAAGATGTGTATGATATGAATGAACATTGTTTTCGAGATCTTTGATCGAGCCGTGGTCAGTGGGTTCAATGTGGGTTTTTGTTCGTGAGCGTCGAACTTTTGAATGATGTCAAAAATCCTGTCCCATTTGTTCATCTTGATCATCGATGCCTTCGGCGAAAAGAGGATTTCTCTGCCTTCGAAGAGTTTTGACCACTTCATGGTCGTGCATCGTTAGGTATAGGAGTGATGAGTTGAGTTTGTGGAGATCATTCGACAGCAGATCATCATTGACAAAGGAATCTAAAAGGCGTGGAAATATCGGGAGAAGTCCAGAGGAGAGGAGAAATTGCATTGTCGGGTCGTGAGATAGCCCAATTTGAAGTAGGTTGCAGAAAAAGATCACGAACGATGCAAATTGGTTTCCACTGAGGTCGCGTTTGTTTCGATATTGAAATTCCAGGGATAACATCGAAGGAAGAACAACGTGCTGAATAACGACTTCGTGACGGTTTTCCTCACTGAGCCCATCGATATCACAACGGAAGCCTATTCAGACAGGATGAAATACAAAAGAAGAATGAAAAGAATGAACTAAAACGATGAAAAAGTGGAAACAGAACAAAGTTAGAAGTGGAATGGATAATACCGATGATCAGCCAAATGAAGGAATATCTAAGAATAAAAAAGTTGAAGAGGTGTTTGAAAAAGGAAAATAGCTGACTAAAGAGTGTCCATTTCATCCGTTACCTCTTCAACGGTCAAGTCCACCATCTCTTTTGTCGACTGAAGCTTGGATAGTAATGCATTGACATCTGTTTCAACAGATCCTAGGTCCTCATCAAAGACTTCATTGGCATCATACCGAGCCGTCATGGTCTCGAATTTGCTGAAAAATGCCTCCATCGTCATGGTTGAGTTAACCCAGGAAAAAATCACATTAATCGGTCGAAGCGAGAGAAATAGCCCATTTCATTCGATATGTGAGATCGAGAAGTGTTCGTTTTCCCCAAGATCGAGGCAGATCAGATTCTGAGAAAGCTGGGGATGGGCTTACGTAACTTCGCTCAGAAAAGAAGATCGACAAGTCTTTTCTTCGAATCCTCAATGGTTTGGAATGGAACACGCCTATTCAGAATGAGTGTCAAAGATTAGCTTTATTCGAGATGTCAATGGGCCAGATAAGGCCAATCAACAAATCAGAATTCAACAGAAGCAAATAAAAAACACATTTCATCCAGAATTTGTCTTTCATATCGTCTGAAAGGTCTTGTCATTTTCGAAGTTCCAGGATTTCTGAGAACACTTGAATAAACATGAATGCCACACATTAAATGATTGGTGTGTAACAGAATGGTTTGTTGGTATTCCCAGACATGACGTTTCGCCTGGGTGGGGATTGACGTGCTCCATAAGAAAACATCCTTCTCATCCGTGTGGCCTCGCTTGTTTCCGGCGCACACACAACGTTTTCCTTTTTCATATTTTGAACCACCGATTGTGATTTCGGCCCAGATTCGCGACAAAAACAAGAAGAAAAGGTGAGAACAGGGCGAAATTCCGTCATCCATTCGCCATCTATGCACCTTTATACTCCGATTTTTATCAATATTTCTGAATTTGATGACATCAATGCAAAGTATTGGAACGGTGGGATTGTCAATCCTCTCTTCGCGACTTCCCATAAATTGAGATTGCTGCCATTTCAATACTTTACATTGATGTCATCAACTTCTGAAATGGTTCATGGTTTGAGTTTTCTATTTCTCTATTTTCACAGAATTGTCGATCTGTTGACAAAGCCATGGTCCTTTCGTTCTGTCAGCGTTTTGGGAGAGTGAAATCGATGGAAATTTTGGTAGAACCGGGGACGAACAGTGAATATTTACTCGAACATGTCACATCGATTTCAACGTGCTCACTCGAGTCCATCCGTTCGGTTGGACAAATGGAAACGATTGGAGGCTCAGAGATATGGGCGAGAATTTTTGATATCATAAAACAGTTCGAATACCCTTCTTCGAATCTCGTCTCATCACACAGCTGAGACATCCCTTGTCCATTCTCAAAGATTCGTTGGATACACCATTCGATGTCATTCTCGTGAAATTAGACTAAACACTGACAAGACAGATTATTCTCGTTTTCTGATTCGGATTCTCGAAATTGTTTATGATCTCAAAAATTCTCACCCATATTCATCTCTGTTCTAGGTCTCCGAAGCAGGATGGACTGGCACCGCAACTCATTCGTGATCTCAAACGTCCGAATTCCACACGAAACAACAAGGATGGATGTCCTCGACGCTCTTGATTTTCTCAAATGGATATACTGGATGAATTTATCACCAAGATTAGGCAGTGGTGGAGACAGATTTCTTCAAGTTTCCGTAGTTCTCGATTCGACTAATCCACTGGGAGATTCAAGCACTAAAATTTAGTTTATTCATCTTTTTCCACCTCATTATCTCGATTGTGCATTGATTTTAATTTTGTTTTCGAGTTTCAAATTTGTTACGATTTGTATCCGTCAGCAGTTGGAGATCATCGTGGTATGCTCCGTTATTTGAAGATTTCCGACTTTTGCAGAGATATTGGCACTTTTACAGACGGTCTCAGATCATTGAAGAAGTATGTAATCTTCATCATTTCATTCTCATTTTTATCTTTTCTCACTCTTGTCTTAACTGTTTTTGATCGAACTTTCACTTGTTTCGCAGTCACTACTGTTTCATTTTCAGGACCTGTTCGCACGTCATTTTCTCATTGTTTATTGTTTTTAACCACTTCATTCATAGTTCGTTTGCTCAAACTTTTTCTCAATTGTTTCACACTACTTTCCGTTCACTCGTTTTTCCGAGCTTTTACCGAGATCTCACTTTCAACGGCTCACTTCAGTTCTCGAAACTTTTATGTAATCTTCGTCATTTCACCTCTCAGTTTCATACTTGCCGGTCTCATTCATGCTTGTTTCGCTTTCTTTTACTCTGTTTTTGTGAAAAAGTTGACGAAAATTTCACCAAAATGATGAGCTAGTGAAGTGAGAACAACCCACAAAATGGTCATGAGATGGGAAAAATAGAGAGGAATGGTGAAGAGATCAAATGTAAAATGGGGAGAGAAAGTGATGAAATGAAAGGGACTACAGTCGGTTTTGAAGGGACAGAAACGATCAAAACTTGAGAAGTGAAAACATGAAAAAGTGACTTTAAGGGAGAACTATCCGACAAAATCTCCTCAAAATTTGAGCACACCTTACTCATACCGTGAGAATGATGGATTTGTGACGAAATTCAGATTCAAAAATCCATACTGTCAAAATGTTGGTGCAGGTGTGTCGTCACAAGTGTGATCGATAAACTGTCCATAAAAAGTGAACTATAGGTGATATACAACCAGAATTCTCAAAAAAGGGTTGTTTAATGACGATTGCGAAGTGGTTTGAAGGAATATCGTTTAAACTTGAGTCAGAAACAGTCAGTATTCAAGAGGAAAGAGAAAACTTTTCAGAGGTCATCCCTTTTTTGAAATGTCGTTTTTCTCAGGGACCGCTGAACGCTTTCTAACAATTCTGTGGGTTTTGGATGAAATCTATCGAAACATTCAGAATTAGACCAAGAAATCAACAATTGTTACCTTCGTGGGACAGAGTGGAGATACAGTCACTTTTGTCTGGTGGCTCCGAATGGAACTCACAATTTGGCCTTTTGAGGAAGAAATGATGATTATTGCTTTAAATCAATACACAACCATTTGTTCGACTTCGCATATTACTTTTTAGTGTTGATCAGACTCAAACATTTAATATGGGAGAAAACAGAAACAGACCAAAGAATCATCCGTGATGTGCGAAGTGACGAACAAGGAATAAACAATTAAATGTTGATGAAACGAAGAGCAACAAATACGTTTCCATTGTGGCAATGTGTGTCTTTGTCTGATTGCTTCGACACTTTGACTCACTCTCCGTCCTTCCTTCCAAGTTGCACCAGCTGAGTCTTCCAAACTGTTCTTTCCTTCACTTTCCTTTGTCTCCCAAAGATGGACGAGTAACCTTGCGTGGAATGAGAATGCCACTGTTTCCACAATCACCTTCTGATCGCCTTGTGGATCCTCCATCGTTCGTTCCTTTCGTTACTGGTTGTTTGTTCCGTGTTCGTTTCTTAGTGTGCCCAATCTGACTCTTCGTGGTTGTTGTTGCAGAGGACACGAGTGGTTGGCTCTCGTCTCAAGCTGCAGAATTCAATCGAATCGTTCATTCCAAGCACAGAGACCTCAACCAAATCAAAAGAAAACACGCACACTCCCATCTTGATCGATTTCGGGATGTTGGAACAGCAAACAGGAACAGTGACGCCGTTCACAACGAGATGCACTTTCCGCGGAGACGAGGACAGGTCCACCTCCAACTCCACCACACTGCCTGTTTCGAACACCACTTTGTCTGCGCCCAACGAGTGCGAGGAAGCACCGCTGAAGAAGAAGAGAAGGTTGCTGAGAGAAGAGTGAGGGAGGGACGAAGAAGAGACTCGAGGGCGTGGAAGTGATAGAAGGCAAGCGAGGCTGGGCGAAGAGAGGAAGGGAGATGGTGAAGTGAGTGTCGGATGTGGTGACAAGAGAAGAGAGAAAGATGAGAAATGTGAGAGGGGGGAGAAAGAGGAGAAAGAGAGATCAGGGCAGACGATGGAAGAAGCCGAGGTTCTCGCCCTCGGCGTGGATCAGCTGCTGCGACGGAACAAAGCCAATCACTGGCGACGATGAGAAGGAAGGAGACACACTCATCTCGTTTGTCTTCCGGACAATCCGAAGCGTCCTGAAGAATGACAAGAAAACACAGCACACAGCACCCAGACACCCTGAAGCACGCTGAGAGAGAGGAGGAACACACCGAGTTCAGAGTGTGGTCGACAAGCGCTGTTGAGAACACAGAAGATTTGTGAGTGAGTGTCTGCCCACTCACTTCCCACGACTTTGAGAGAGGCGAGGAGAGAAGAAAGAAGGAGAAAAACACACAGCAGCACGAGACAGAGTGATGAGAAGGGGATGGATGGCCAGCGGCTCTTCGTCCTGTCGCTTGAGATGAGAGCGAGTGTCTTCGCATTCCATTCTCCATCGCTCTTTCGTCTCTTTCACTCTTCGACGCAATCGCTCCAACTTCGCTTCGGCCTCACTCTCTCTTTTCTCTGCTTCTCGAATCCTGATCCGCAACTGCATTACCCTCTCTTCGTTTTCTTTTGTTGCGTCTTCGAGTGGCGAGGGAGGATGGGGTGTTGTACAGTGATCAGTCACACTTTGTCTAAAGATCGTCAAAATGTTGAAAATGAAAAAGCACAGACGACTGGACACAGGCCGAAGAAGGAAAATCAGATTTGGCGATGGTCTGAAGGGAGAAGAGAGAAAAAGCGATCGGAGACGGAGAAGGATCGAGTGGAAAACACAAACTCCAAAATACTCCGAGATGCAGGAAGTAAGGAGTGCCGAAGGAGAAAACGCGGAAGGAGGGGAACAAGAGAACACAGTTGCGAGAAGAGAGCCACACGCGAGCTGGGAAGAGACAACAATCAATCGGGACAGAGGGAGGCAGACTGAGAGAGGAGTGTTGAGTTTTGGAGACACAAGAGAGAACACAGCTTCAAGAAAGGAATTCTCCCAAATTGGGAGGAGAACATCAGGACGATCAGAGTCTGAGAGAGGAGTTTGATGAAAGATTGAAATGTCGCAAAAACAAGAAATTTGGGTAGTTCCACAAAGAAATACAAATATAAATGATCAGGAATTTGCACAAACTGGAAAGAAGAATCTGATGGATGTCCAGAACAAGAGAGAGAATTGATGTCGAATCAGACACGTGAATTCCACGTTGAAGTGCGGCAATTTTGGCAGAAAGATCTTCCTGAAGAGAGAGGCCGAGTGTAAGTTATAAAAGTCCAGGAAATTGGTGAGGGATGGGAACCAATTGAAGGAAAAAGAGAATCTTCGAAAAAACAACTCTGGACAGACAGTCATTTCGAAATTTTGGGCTCTTATCTGGTAGAAATCAGTAGATGGTAAAGAGAGACTTCACACAAACAGGCGAAGTGGGAGGAATGACGGTTGTTTCAGTTGATGGGATGATCACGTCAATCCATGCCCAACAGTTTAAATACGCATCAAATGAGGTGGTTGCATCGAAATGAAGTGAAACAGTAACAGAGAAAAGTAGAGGAGATTTTGATGTCTTCCAAGTGAGAAACGATCTTGATCCCACCCATCATTCTCGGTGATGACATAAGCGTCGCACGGTTTGATTTGAAAGTCTGTGTGATCGCTATGATTCCTCATGTGGAAGCTGATGATCCTGCCCCCGCTGAAACGGAACTTTTCGGTGAAACTAGGCTCAGATCTCGACTGTGTGGTAATGGGCTCAACAAATCTGACTTCTCAGTTCTCAACAATCGTCAGAATGTCAATCGTTTTCAAAGTCGTCTGCTCAAAGACCCTGACTGTGGTGAAGTTCGTCACAGCCGAGGCCGTCACATTCGCCGAGCTTCAAGCCACAATCGCCGAACGGTTCGGAATCGAAGACCCAGCCAGCGTGCGCTGCCTGCACGTCGACAGCGAGTCGGACTTTGTGGAGCTGGCAAGCGAGGGCGACCTGGAGGCAGCCAAGGCGAGCCTCGGAGAGACCAGAAACATCAAAATCTTTGTCGAGCCGAAATGCGCAAAGGGCTGCTGCGCGACCGACTGCGGCTGTGCCAAAGAATGCTGTAAAGAGAAGTGCTGCAACGGCGAAGACTGTGGCTGCTGCGGAGACAGCTGCGACAAAGCGAAGTGCGAGACAGAAGGATGCGAGAAGGAGAAGGGCTGTGGGGAGGAGTGTGGGAAGGGCCAGTGCTGCCGACAGAAGAGCGAGAGGAAGAGCAACGTCGGGAAGAGACGGAAGATGGTCACACACTACAACCACGCCAAGTTCTGTCCTCCAGACGAGTGCAAGAGGCCAACCTGCTTCGCTTCCACACAATCGTGTCCATGTGGACTGAACTGCCAGTGTGGACCAATCTGCGGACCAGCTGTGTGCAGATGCGGTTCTGGGTGTGCGTGCTCCTCGCTGTGCGAGTGTGGGCCAGCGTGTCGCTGCGGCCCGACGTGCCAATGCGGACCACGCTCGTCTCCACAATCCAAGCGATGCTCTCCCAACTGCCAGTGCGGACCCTGCTGCCAATGCGGAACAAACTGCCAGTGCGGTCCAGCCTGCTCCCAATCCAAGCGATGCTCTCCCAACTGCCAGTGCGGACCATGCTGCCAATGCGGAACAAACTGCCAGTGCGGTCCAGCCTGCTCCCAATCCAAGCGATGCTCTCCCAACTGCCAGTGCGGACCCTGCTGCCAATGCGGAACAAACTGCCAGTGCGGTCCAGCCTGCTCCCAATCCAAGCGATGCTCTCCCAACTGCCAGTGCGGACCCTGCTGCCAATGCGGAACAAACTGCCAATGCGGACCACGCTCGTCTCCACAATCCAAGCGATGCTCTCCCAACTGCCAGTGCGGACCCTGCTGCCAATGCGGAACAAACTGCCAGTGCGGTCCAGCCTGCTCCCAATCCAAGCGATGCTCTCCCAACTGCCAGTGCGGACCTTGCTGCCAATGCGGAACAAACTGCCAATGTGGTTCGTGCTGTGGATCTCAGTCGAGTCGATGTGGACCCTGCTGCCAGTGTGGGTCGACTTGCCAATGCTCAAAAGTTGTCTGCAAACAAAAGTGCAAATGCGGGCCATGCTGCAAATGTGAAGTGAAGACAGCGTGCAAATGTGGGACAGAATGCACATGCGGGCCTGACAGTGACTGCTGCTCGAAAGAGACGTGTGCCAAGGATTGCAGCTGCCAGAAAGAGCAATCTCCAAAAGAACAGTGCCCATGCGGTCCGGGATGCGACTGCCCAATGGACTGCCCTTGCAGATCAGGTGGAGAATGTGTTTGCAAGCAAATTCATTCTGCTGCTGATTTGTAGATGTTTTTGACTTTCGTTTCATTCATTCAGACCTCGCCTCTAGATGTTGATAATTCGATCTTTGAACAATGATGATTCAAATGTCTCACCATTATATGGATAAATCATGAATGGTAATGTGTTGTATCTCCAGAATCGAGAGAGAAATGTAGAAAAAGTGAAAACAAGGGCACGATCTTCAAGCCTTCTCAAACTGCTCCCTTCATTTCATGAATCTCCTCGCCAAATATCGCTCTATTTTCATCACTCTTCTCACACGGAACTTAACACCGTATTCTCTTTTCGCTTCGTTGACAATCGTGCCTCGTCGATTTCAGTCGTCAGGACAACCCCATTGTCTTGATTAATGATGCTCATATGCATGTCTTGATCCATTCGCTATTTTTGGCGAAGGAGATGAGTGCTATGAATATCATTGGCCAGCTCCAACTCTCCGACATCAAAGCACCTCACCCCTCTCTCCCTCCAAATCTCTTCTACGTTCAGTGTTCAGCACATATCTTCTTTCAACCAACAGAAGAATCAATCAACCGTGTCGTTCAATTCCTCTTAGATCCAACATTTTCCAATGTGTTTCTCTGTCTGCTCTTCTCTCTCCTGAATCATGCACCTCATTCCAGATTCATCACGATCTCTTGATAATGCGACAATAATTCGTCTAGCTCAGGCAGATGTCCAAACATGTGTTCATACAGTGGAGTGCATCAACGTGGATCCCCTCCTGCTCGACACTCGACTGTTCGTGACTCCTCTTCCAAGTATTCCTCTTCCTGCTGGATTTGGAGAACCGATGGAAAAGAAAGCATCCTTCTTTAATCGATTCAAAAAGGTTGAACCAGTCCAACCAAAAAAATCTGCACTAACGGCTTTCATCTCTGAATCATCACACACAATGTCGCCACTCTTCAAACAAGCATCAGATTGGGTATGCATTTATTCGTTCAATACTTCAATTTCAGGTTGAACAGGATGTCCAAAAGTTGTCCGCTGTCGGCCAGTCCATTGCATCGTTGGCAGTCCAACTCAATCTCAATCCCCACATCCGCTATCAAGCCTCCTCTCAGCCAGCTTCTCTCATTTCCAAACAACTCAGCCTCGCCCTTCAGAATTCTCCGGCTCGCCCACATGAAAAAGACTCGACTATCCTCATCCTAGACAGACGCATCGATCCCATCTCTCCTCTGCTCCTCACATGGACATATCAAGCAATGATTGATCAGCACATTCCACTCAATACAGCCACAGTTTCAGTCCCACATTCAGGTCAAAGCGTGAAGGCGCTTCTCTCACCCCTAATCGACCCTTATTTCGAGAGAATGCGTTTTCTGACATATCCAGATGCAATTTCGGAAAATAAAAAGAATGTAAAGGCTCTCGAGGCCATCAAAGCATCGAAAGATACCGCAATGGATCTCTCAGAGCTCCAGAAAACGAGTATGGCATTTTCGATTATTTATCAACCGTATTCTTTTGCAGGTAATCTTTTGATGGAACAGGTTAACTTGACAATATACGCTCCACACCACACGAGCCTCCTTTCACACATCACATCAATCCGCACAGAAAAGCAGCTCTTTGAGGTTTCTTTCTCGCTTTCTCATTTCCTCCAGCTCGGAGATCTTCAGCAAAGCCTCGTCTGTGACAAAGATTACGGGCGACACTTCTCGCAAGTTTCGACTGCCCTGGCCTCGCTCAAATGGACGATGACTGACAAAACAACACTCCTTTTCCTCCTCTCGCTGAAGTATAAGAAGGAGCGAGCCTTTGATAATGATTTCAAGTGTGCATCTCCCAGATTCGCCATCTTCACACTTTCACAATTTCTCGTTCTCGACCGCAGATCTCTCCTTTCACGTCTTGTATATCCCGGAAACGACGTGAAGAATCTCAGTGCTGCAGATATTTCCATTCTCAACCGCTTCTACAGCGAGGGATTCCGCCCTTTCCCGTTGTTCAAGTCCAAACTCCACACCAAGTTCAACCGTCTCCTGTCGCGTCGTTCAGCCCCTCTTGCAGCACACAGTGAAGCCTCTGACCTCACTCGCTTTGTTCCTAAGGTTCTTGAATGTCTCGAGGATGTGATCGAGACCACACTCGACCAAACCGCCTTCCCTTTCGTTGACCCATCGCTTACATCAGGCACACAGAAGAAAAGCGTTGTCGGCTCATCCCTCCTTCCAGCAAGCCGGACAGTTTTCGTGTTTGTCGTGGGTGGAATGACATACTTCGAATACGCTTCTATCCACCAGTTTCAAGAGGAACTGAATTCCAAACGGAAACCAGGTGAGCAGCTGTACCAATTCTACGTGGGAGGAACCTCAATCATCCATCGTGGCGATATTTTTGGGCTTTGCGCTGAGAACGCATTCCCAATCGATTAGTCAACAGACAATGCAACCGTTCAGATCACCTTGTTCGTTATCACTCTCACTCTCCCATCCATTCTCATTTGGAACTTCTCAAAAATTGAAATCCACCCGAGGTTCCTTTATTCTGAAAACACAGCAGAATCAGGAACGGCTCCATCTCATCAAAACTCCCACTTTCCGGCTGGAGATGATGGGGCTCGCCAACAGCGGATTCTCTCTTCTTGTCTCTCTCTTGACGTTGGATCCAAAGAAGCGCATCACAGCCCACCAGGCTCTTCAACACCCGTTCAATCAAGAATACTTGTTGTGCCCGAGCAGGCATTCGTCCCCCCACTTCTGTCAGCTGTCTGATGACTCATTCGGCCTCATCTGAGCTCTTGGAATAATCCTTCGGGGAAATACTGTCCGTCACCCATAGAAATTGTCATTTGATTCCGAAACCATAATTTAGTTTGTTTGATACAATGATCATTTCATTCGCTTGCCTTCTGACCAGTTTGTGTTCAGATAGCATTAATCTGGCAGATGTGATCAATAACTATGAAGATGATGCCACTATGATTGAGTTGACGTCAGGTGAATATTTCGCGACAAATCTTCGTATCATCAATCGAAGCATCACATTCTTCGGAGTTGAAGATCATGTCGACATTGATGTGAGTGAATCGACCGAAATAGCTTTGGACTTGGTGAAGTCGTCTGTCACATTGGTGTCGATCACACTGATTCCATCACAGGCTTCAATCTTTGCTTGTGCGATCGACCGGTCAACTTTGAATCTAACTAACTGCCGATATTTCCAAGGCGAACTGTCTCAACCAATTCTGGAAGGATCAGACAGTCAACTAGTCATCAATGGGTCAAAGTTTATCGATCTCATATTCACCCTTTCCGTGTCGAACTCATATTTCGAGCGTATCGACGT
Organism: Blattamonas nauphoetae; assembly: GCA_033064195.1. Lineage (NCBI taxonomy): Eukaryota > Preaxostyla > Oxymonadida > Blattamonas > Blattamonas nauphoetae. The sequence continues at coordinate 32,922 of JARBJD010000120.1, read as the reverse complement.
GCAAGCCCAGAAGGCGATTCTTGCAGGACCAGAAGTGACCTGCGTTTCGGTGACCACAACCAGATTCAAAGACATAACATGCACCGAAGCAGGTGAGCTTCCAGAAGCAAAGATTGAAGGCGTACCGAACCGCGAAGTATCACTTGATGATTCCCGATTCGAAAACGTCACAGCTCCGTTGAGCGGAGTTGTGGTGTTTGGCGTTCAAGCTTCGAAATTGAACCTTCACTCGGTGATTGTCCACAATGTGGACAATGCTGTTCGCTTCTCGGACAATGTAGCGTTTGCACATACCATTATTGTTAGACTGGAATCGTGTGAGACTCAAAACACCACAGCAACACAATTCTGGCCAGACGGTGGATTTCTCTACCTTCCACACAACAGCTCCCAACTGTATATCATCAATAGTAATGCCCGCGATTCATCTGCTTTCAACGGAAGCGGAGGATGGATCTTCGCGAATGAATGCTGGAATCTCACAATGGATCAATGCAACTTCGAAGACACATATGCTCGTGTTCGCGGCGGATTATTGTGCGTGCCTGGGGATATGGACCACTTAAAGATGATGAACGTGCACGTCGTCCATTCCAAATCAGAACTGGAAGGAGGAGCTGTGTTTCTCGCCAACCCTGTCTGGATCGAAGTTTCCGACGGCGCATTCACAAATTGCAACTCGAACAGTCAGGGCGGCGCCTTCTTCTTTGATCATTGCGGCGGCGCGTTGTTCTCTTTCCGGGGAGTGAGATTCACTTCGAATTGGGCTGCTTCACAGAACGGAATGGATGTGTTGTTCTCATACAATAATTCGACAACATATTCTGTTTCGGAAGAGAACTTTGAGAGATGCACAAGCACCTCGTGGGACAACAAAGTGTCGATCAGACCCTTCAACGTCCATACCAACTGGACAAACACAGCTGGATTCGATGCATATAAGATTGTTATTGGAGCCATTATTGGATGCTGTGTCGCCCTTGGAGTCATCATTCTTGTGACGTGTGTCTGCTGCTGTTGTTGTGGATGCTGCATGGCTTGTGGATATCAGTGTCGACAGTCAAAGCAATACAACAACATCGGAGTCCAACCAAAAGACACTTCTCGATCTGCCCCACAATGTCAGGGACAGTACCTTCCACAGACACCCTATCCACAACAATGGGTTCAAGTTCCGTATGTGTATTTGCAGCCGGCCGCACAGCCTGCCCAATTCCAGCAATATCCACTTTGTCCCACAAATCAGGTGGGAATAGATCAGATGATCAGCAAAGAATAAGTTAGCGTAATTTGAGCCTGTTATTAGATTTAGTTCACGAAGAGGTTCGGTATTCTCAACTAATCTCCCTCTTCTCGCATCAAATAGGATGCTTTTTTCCTGTAAATATTCAGTTTTTACAATCTACGACCATGAAGGAGAGTCTTCATGTCTCCCATGTTGAGATAAAACAGGAATTCTGCACTGAATCTTGCTCGTCCATCTACTGCTCGTCAGGAGCCACAATCCGACATCGATCGGCAAGAAACCATTCAATTGAATATGTTGAAGAATTATTACTTCGATATAGTGTTGAATGGCAGCCCATTTCGATGAATTCAACGATGAAAAGAATCTCGACCCCAGTTTCATTATTGTGTAAGTAACAATGACCATCTCTTGCCAGTCACTGCAACATACCACAGCGAACGGCGCAATGGAATAACAACATGCTGATTGGATGAAGTGTGCACAGGACAAAAAAGGCGTCACTCGAAAACACAAGGAAGAAAAGAGATAATAAATAGTGTCCCAGGCAAGACCTTCAACATTTACACCCACCACTCGCCGCTTTAGAGCTTGTTGTCGTGTCTTCAACAACAATTGTACTCCTGGTGTCCAGGTGGACAATTTCAGACTGTGGCTGAACGTGGACCTGCTCAGGAGCGTTCCGAGGTCGAATTTGCGTTTCAAAAGCTGAAATAAGTGTCAAAGAAAGAGAAATACGGTCAAATCCAGCATCGCGTTGCACTTTTCTTTCCTTTGCCTTACTTGCAGGAGCTTTCTTCCCTTTCTTTGCTTTGACAGGTTCCGGATCTTCTAATGTTCGTTCTCGCTGGATTTTATCACCAAGATCGAGGATAGTTTGTATTAGGAGTGTCATTGCTTTATCTGGACAACAGAGAAAATGAAGATTCATCAAACCAATATTCACATTTTGTTTCGCTGAGGTGTCAAACCATTGAATAAATCCCTTCTCTTTCGTGAATTGGTTTAAATATTCACGATCGAGTGATGCATCTTCACTATCAACCTACAAATGACAGAAAACACAAATTGAGGACAAATTTCAGAAGAAGTTTGACAAGAAAGCAACTTTGTTTGCCAATAGGAGGAATGGGATCGGAGTCCCGTCAGCAAGAGAGACGACTTCGTTGATGTCTTCTTTCCATTTTAATGCAGTTTCAAGAGTTGCGGGTCTTTCCAAATCAGCGACAATAATTGCAGCAATCGCATTTTTATAGTAAACAGATGTCATATGTCCAAATCTTTGAGAAAATGATTGAGAAAAAGTGGAGACCTTTCATTGGCAGCAACATCCCACTGGACGCGAACAATCAATGATCGAATGAATAAAGAAATGCAAGAAAAAGTGAAATTTGCAAACGAGCTGGAAAAGAGACGTATCAAGAACAAAAAAATCAGACTTGAAGTGTAACACGAGTTTGTTGATCCCAATCGACTGTCTTTTCCAGGAAATCAACACCAACTGAAGAAAGAAGGAAATGTGTTATTGAGAGGGGAAATAACAGTGAGTCAGTGTCAAACTTGTCAGTTTATAGAGAGGATTGAAAACGTTTTGAACTGCGACGAAGAATGAATATGAAAACGACAAACCATAACGTTTAATGATTGATGTTTTTCCAACGGCAAAATCTCCGACGACCAAAACCTTGAACACGATCTTTTGTGCCGACATTTTTCATTGTGGGCCGGTGTCGAAATCTCAAGATAGGTTTCTTTCAGAGTGGAGGTGGTGATATCCAGAATAAATCGATGGACATTCGTTGTTGTGACAAATGAATTCCCCAAAATAATGCATTCTCTCTTAATGAAGAATTGCCTGTTCAATCATCGATGGCGATGAGGAAAAGCACGTGTAAACATGGAGAAATGAAAAAAAAAATAAGATTTCACAGGTACACAATATCACCTAAAGACACTGATTCGAATGTGGTTGGTGACATTCCGTGTTCACGAACAAATGATTGGAGTTCTTCGGCTTCGTAAAGATGGTTTGGGTCACCCTTGAGATATGCGCCTCGGATGATTTGTCTCTTTGTGAGAGGGCAAATATTCTGTGTATCAATGGGTTTTGGTTGTGGTTTTGGTGGCGGTTCGAAGCCATTAGTGTTCGTAGTTAATCCTGATACTGGTTGAGGTTTGGAGCCATATGTGCTCGGATTTCCTCCTGGTCGTGGTTGCGGTGGACCTTGATATGGTCTTGGTTCTGGTTGAGGTTTGGAGTATGTGCTCGGATCTCATCCTGGCATTGGTGGATATGGTCGTGGTATTGGTCCTGGTGGCTGTGGATGTGGATATGGGGGGCCTGGATTTGGTGGATAGGGCGGTTGGATTAGTCCTGGTCCAGGTATATATAGTCTTTGTTCTATTGGAGATAGATATACTATATCATCGAAAGTCACTCGGTCGAATGTGGTTGGTGACATTTCGTTTTCACGAACGAATCTGTGGAGTGCTTCGGCTTCGTAAAACGTGTTTGGTTCACCCCTGAGATATGCGCCTCGGATGATTTGTCTATTTGTGAGAGGGCAAATACTCTGTGTATCAATGGGTCTTGGGGGCGGTTGTGGTGGTGGACCTGGATATGGTCGTGGTGGTTGTGGTGGATAAATTGTTTGTTTTGGTCGTGGAGGACCTGGATGTGGAATTGGTTGTGGTGGTGGACCTGTTCGTGGTTTTGGTTGAGGGGGTGGTGAAATAGAACCAGTTTCGTTCTGAGCTTCCTGTTTTTCGCGATATACACTCACTTCGATGCGGTTCTGGAGGAAAGACAACGACCCACTTTGGCTGAGGGCTTGCTTTGCTTCGTTTTCTGTTTTGAAATGCACAACTGCTGTCACCGGCTGGCCTGGCAGCGAGGTGTTAATTTTTAGGTCCGTGATGACGGAGGTTGGGAACAGTGACAGGGAAATATCATCTGGAACGATTCCATTCGGAAGATTTTTCAAAAAAACTGATGTTGAATTAGATGACACGGGACTGGATGCAGAATCAGATTTTGGGGCAGGACCAGGTTTTGGGGCAGGACCAGGTTTTGGGGCAGGATCAGGTGTTGGTTTGTCGTTTTGAGTCGAAAACCGAACTGTCAAACCTGGCTGCCGTCTCATCCAGCGTGATCGATCTCGAAATGCTGCATTGGCTGAATGAGTATCTGGAAACACAATCACACAAGACTTGTTGTTTTTGTTATTCTTCGGAAAGAAGAGACTCACTTTTGTTGGATTCGCAGGATGGATCAATGCCCGGATGTCTGCTTCAGTGTATGTCTGCGAAAGAGGAGCAAAATATAACTCCAGTGGGTCAGGCTGAGTGGGTTTGAGATTGAGTTTAGTGTTCGAGCTGTAGAAAGGTTGAGTAATGAGATACGATTTGATTGTTTCAGAACTTGTTGTCGATAATATGTCAACAAAGAAACTATACGTATGATTGAAATTGGAGGGAGGGTTCGAGTCAAAATAATAGATATCTCCAAATTGGGAGAAGAAGTTTCTGACTTGCGAATCGATTATAGGAGACGAATTTACATTCTGTAATTCGAGAGATAACGGAGTTTCAATTTGTTCAGGAAGTTGTGATGCTTGACAAGGTCCAAGGACGTGGGTAGGCACATATCCAGTCAGTTCAGTTCCATATTTCTTCGACCACGTCCAGCCATTCGTGTCATCGGCCAGCACTTCAACGATATCACCTTCCCTAACTTGTAACGATTGTACCCCAGCGTGAGATTCACAATTACTTAGGACGGTTCTTAATGCCATCTTGAGTGGATCTGAACCCAAACACGGTTTCTCAGGTCTCCACCACATTGAAAACCCTCCTTGTTCCTTTCACATTCACTGTTGTCGGATAGATCTTCGAAAGGATTGAATTACATGCGTCAGTTTCTAACAGGTTCTGGAAAAGAAGAAAAATGAGAAGTGAAGTGGAAATGAAGACCTCACACATGGGCGCCACAACGGCAGCAGAAGGCAGCATCGGAGCAACACAAAGGTCGGCTGCAGGATTTGCATGTTGGTTTCTGTTCTTTGGCGGGCTCAGCTCGCGCTGGTCGCGGTGGAATCAAGCGAGGAATCAGCGATTTTGGGGACGTGCTCCGCCCTTTCTGCTTCGACGACGGCTTTGGCTTGGCCTGAGCGGTGTCTCCTTGTTTTGCTCGTCCGCTGCTGGCTCTGCTGAGCACTCTTCTGGGTGGTTGTTCGTCGGCCCCGCGAGAACTGTTTGCAGTTGTCGGTCTGCGCAGAACCTTCCCTCGTGACTGCTTGGATGATTCACGATTGAGAGGGAGTGGAGGGATGGTGGGGAGAGAGGGGATTGATGGGGGAGTGGATGCGGGTTCTCGCTGGGCTGCCTCTGGCGAAGATGTCACTGAGTCCGAAGTTTTGTTCTCAGTTCCCATCAAGTTCATCATTTTTAGTCTCAGAGCGATCATGTCTCGGAGCTGAGATTCATCGTGATCGTCTTCGAGTTCGAGAGGAGGAAACGACACCACTCCGTCCTCCAACTCTCCTGCGTCTTCGCTCGTTTCGACAATCCGACGAGGCAGTCTCTCTTCTGACATCGTCCCGGGCTTCCGTCTCTTCATTGGTCCACGTTGAGAGACGCTTCCGTCCCTGCCTGTGCTGATGTCTCCCTCCTTTTGAGCGATAGCCTGCATCTCTGAAATCACATTCCTGCTCTTCTGAGGTGATGTGGAAGACGCAATTTTGGACGGTGAGATGCGGGACGAATCGGTTGGTCGCAGTTTTTCTTCGCCTTCCTTTTTCCGGCGATTAATTTCTTGTGTCTTCTTCCGAAACTGTTCATTGAGATGATTTTGCTTGCATATCTCTTCGTGTTTCGCTAGTCTGTCTTTTGCAAAGGAGCGAGTGCAGTATGAACATTTCTGAAGATCGAGCGCGGCTGCATACGATGACACTGTTTCGAATTGATGTTCGCCGCGTGAATCACTCGGATGAAGGCCAGGTGATTGTTTATTAGGAGATGATAGGGTTTGGTTGTTGTCTATTTCGTGTTCTCTGATTTGTCTGGCGAGGTCCGCTTTCCCCTCTCGTATGAGTCTCTCTTCTTCCTCCCTCAGCTTCATCTCAACAATTTCTTCGAAAGTTTTGAGTCCTGCGTCATTTGGATTGATAGGAACGTCAGCTGCAACAGTCAGTGGGATGACAGGTCGCTCATCAGAATTCACGATTTGAGGCACATCTTTGTCTTGATGTTGCCCCAATGCGCTAATATTATCAGATTCTTCCCGTAGCGGCGGTAGAGATTCTGCTTCTGGAGACACAAGTGTCGATTTAGTCTGGTTGTCAATCAACAATGAATGCCCCTTTAATGAAACTGTTCCAGATTCATCAGTCATCGGCGATGGTGAGAAAAAGGGGGGTTCATCACGTTTCTCTCCTTGAGCTGAAGCAGGCTGACTTGAACTCGGAGGAGATGCGGTTGATTGGTGGTCGAGTGTAGATTCATAATGGATATCATTTTCGGAGTCAGACAATGAGGACATGAAAGAGGTCAAAATGAAAGGGAGTCACGCTTGCAAAAGGGGTAAAGCAACTCCTAGATATAGTGTGGAAGTTGCGGACTTTGAAAAAAGAAATGTGTTTAGGTTGGATCATCGTCATGCTCTCTAAACTATAATCCACGAAAGAATATCATTTCTTTTTATGATGACTGTTCATCCCGAGACTAACAAGACTGAAGAAAATTAAATGACTGCACATCGTGTCTGAATGAAAAGTCGTTTTAATTCGTTACCTAAATTTTTGTAAGAAAAGGAAGGTCAACGACAATAATGAAGTGGTATCGGTGAGGTGATGACTAAAAGCTGAATGAGTTTGTAAGCTGGAAACCCTGGGATTTAATGAGTTTCAGAATCCACGAGCTAAAGGCAGAGATCAATTCTGCTCTGGCAATGGTCAACAATTCTTCCAGCTCATCAATTGATTTATTAGAATAATCCGAGAAATCTAATAAAAATGGTTGAAAGAGGAAAAAATGTGACACCTTGTTGTTCTGTCGGTTCTTTTGCAAAGACTCGCTCCAGGCCTTGGTTCAGGGCTGTACGGAGCTTCTCTTCTTCGACTGATGTGAAGGAAGAAGTATGACCTGCAGAGGTAGGTTCCATATCTGAGGAAGAATGGTGATATGAATATTATGGTCCAGCTTTGTTTCAAACACATAAAAGGGAGTACAACAAAGCACCCAACCAATGAACATACACGAAAGTTGTGAAAGACTGTATTCAATTTCTTCATTCTCACCTTCATTTGCACTGTTGAATCAGAGCAAATGCAGGACAGTCATTTTTCTTCCTTCCCTTCGGAGAACACGACTTCAAATTTGTTGTGGATGGAGAAGTGTGCATGTTTTTCATGTAACGCGTAGTTTTAGTGGCAATGTAGCGAAGATTATCGAGTAGTCCAACATGGTTCTGGAGTTGAGAACAATGTTCTCCTTGTGTCACCTTCGTACACGACTCAACTTCCATCATTCATGTCTAACAACAATAAAGCATCCAAATTGACACTTTCTGCTTTACTACAACCCCTTTTTATCCCTCCAGCCCCTCCACTCCAAAATCGCTCCAGTCGAGGCCATCTTCTCAAAGCAGAAAACGATTTCTCCCCAAATCAATATCATTCGTACAATTACTTACCTCAAGTTCCATCTTTACTTCATTTCATTCCCCATCATCAACCACAGACAAAACTAAAGGATTCCAAAAGATCCTGTCTTTTGATCGTTCTGTGACTGGAAGGCTACTTAGTCAAGCACAACTCCATGTGCAATCCCTTGCTTATTCATCAGGACAGTAAAACACTATATTCGTCCTCCTAGATTCCCACGTCGGAGGTGATTCCCAAAAAACAGCTCAATTTCACTCAGTCCAACTTGCTGCGGACTTCACGAACTGGGAACCATCTATCGATTTGACATGATCTGAAAAGGATCGATGTTGGATCGCATTTGCCACTGTCGAACCAGGAGTCCATTCCTACAAGTTCGTCATCAATTCACACAGATGGGTCTACGATTCCTTCCTTCCACACAAACACGATAACCACGGAAACTTAAATAATGTCTTGTCGGTTCATGGAACCCACACAGCCCTCTTCAGTGTCGAGACTTCCACCATCAAGCAGATAGTGTCGTATGTCCCATCGCACCTCTTCATGGAGCTGTACTTTGGAACCCACTCCAAAACAATTGAGCTTTCCTATTCAGAAGCAACATCCTCCTTCGAGACGTTGGTCTCCCTCTCGCCCGGCCGATTTGTCTACCGCTTCCGAACGGGGGAAGGGCACCTCTTTTTCGACACGACTCTCCTCCCAATGAAGAGCTGTGACGGCCATTTGGGGAATTCCTTTGTGATTGAAGACAGTGACGACGACGACAACTGGCGCAACTGGAATTGGAATGTTTCAGACTCTTTTTGGGAGAGCAGCCCGACAAATGCGATCCGGACAGCAGCCATGTTCGGGTCGGACGAAGGCAGAGACAGCTGCTCGGCCATCTCGTTTGAATGTCTGGACGAAAGCACTCCTCCTTCAGGAACGCCCCCGCAGCCGTCGTGGGGGTTCATCTCCGCTCGACGCAACCCGCATCAGACACCCCCGTTTCAGTCGTTCTCCACCGCCATCCGAACAATATCCTCGGTCCGTTCACACCACTTCGACCCTTCTGTCTGCCCACACTTCTGCAACCTTCAGAAGGAGACCAAAACACCACACCAACTCCGAAACAGTCCATCGCCATACCACTCGCCCACTCCACTCCCTTCTGTCTCGCCCATCCCTCCCGTGTCTCCTGTTTGGGGGTCTTTCCATTCGCACGTCACGCAGACTCCCATCAACCTTCCCTCGCTCCTCCAAAACACATTCACGTCTCCACTCTCCAGCGATCAACTCGACCTCGTGAACAGCGAGGACGAGTCAGACTTCTCGCTCTCTTCGTCCTCGTCGGAGTCTCAGCACTCCTCGTGTGCCTCGTCGTCCACACTCTGCTCGCCCTCCTGCCACTCCATCCCAATCTCGTTCTCGCTCCCCTCTTCGCTCCTCCAGCCGTGTTCCCTCTACGACCCCTTCAACCTCGCCAGCGAGTTCTCCAATCCTGCACGCGACCTTCCTCAAACTGTTGTCCACACGTCGTCTGCCCTTGCCTCCCTCTCCTCCACTTTTTCATCAGTCCCCACACCGCTCCACAGGCAGACCATCTCCACGCAAATCGTCCCACACCCGACTCCACCACATCGCATCAACATCTCCGCATTCTCTTCGCCACCGTCACTTCCCGTCCCGTCGTCCCTCCCTCCACCTCTCATTGCTCCCTGCATCACTCACCCATCCGACGACGATTCAGTCACCGTTTGAATCGCATCTCCTTCATCAAAACGAGATGCCCCCGCTCATCCCAACTCAGCCGTCCCTCGCGTCATATGCTCGCCTCAACCAGAACCACCAGCACTTGTCTTCGCTCCTCTCAACGCCAGTCTTGCCATCTTCGCTGTCTGTCGACTCTTCGCCTCACTCTCCGCTGGACGGCTGGGAGGGCAGTAGAGAGTGGAACGACCTTCGAGAGATGCGCTGGCGGCAGAAGCAAAAGCCGTGCTCGATGGAAAGGAAGACTCTCGCGAAGGGCAGAGAATCCAAACGAGGACGGACCAACAAACAAAAGAGCGAAGGAAGCGACCACAGCATTCTCCGCCCAACCACCCCAAAATTCCGACCGCTTGCGAAACCAAATTCTACCAACCACCTCTCTCTCAACCTCCGAACAACTGGTCGGACAAGCTCTCCGTCTTCTCTTCCTCCTTCCTGCCAACGATTCCGTCAGTTCACTCCCACCTGCATTCGCCAGCCCTCTCTGTCACTGTACATCGACGATCACACACCAGCCACGAAACCGATCGTGCAGAAGAGCTGCTCTACCACTCGCTAAAACTCCACTTTCTCGTCATTCGCACTCGTCTGGCAGGCTGAGCCGAGATGCAGCGTTTTTCTCGAACAGCAGACGAACACCCTCCCAGAAGAGTGCTCAGCAGAGCCAGCAGCGGACGAGCAAAACAAGGAGACACCGCTCAGGCCAAGCCAAAGCCGTCGTCGAAGCAGAAAGGGCGGAGCACGTCCCCAAAATCGCTGATTCCTCGCTTGATTCCACCGCGACCAGCGCGAGCTGAGCCCGCCAAAGAACAGAAACCAACATGCAAATCCTGCAGCCGACCTTTGTGTTGCTCCGATGCTGCCTTCTGCTGCCGTTGTGGCGCCCATGTGTGAGGTCTTCATTTCCACTTCACTTCTCATTTTTCTTCTTTTTCAGAACCTATTGGAAATTGACGCATGTAATTCAATCCTTTCGAAGATATATCCGACAATAGGGAATGCGACAGGAACAGAGAGGGTCTTCTTTGTTGGGAGGACGTAAGAAATTGTGTGTGGGTTCAGATCTAAGTGTTATGTCATATAGAACCATCCAATATGATTGTCAACCTCAAGATGGGGTACAATCGTTACAAGTTAGGGAAGGTGATATTGTTGAAGTGCTGGGCGATGACACGAATGGCTGGACGTGGTCGAAGAAATTTGGAACTGAACTGACTGGATATGTGCCTACCCTCGCCCTTGGTCCTTATCCCGCACCAACAATTCCTGAACAAATTGAAACTCCGTTATCCCTCGAATTACAGAATGTAAATACTTCTCAACATGTCGATTCGCAAGTCAAAAACTTCTTCTCCCAATTTGGAGATATCTATTATTTTGACTCGAACCCTCCCTCCCATTTACACCCTACACATCGTTTCTTTATTGACATATTGTCGTCAACAAGTATTGAAACAATCAAATCGTATCTCACTAACCAACCTTTCTACAGTCCGAATATTCAACTCAATAAAAAATTCAAGCAGCCAAACCCATTGGAGTTATATCTTACTCCCATCTCACCTACATGCACTGAAGCAGACATCCGGGCGTTGATCCATCCTGCGAATCCAACAAAAGTGAGTCTCTTCTTTCCGAAGAATAACAAAAACAACAAGTCTTGTGTGATTGTGTTTCCAGATACTCATTCGGCCAATGCAGCATTTCGAGATCGATCACGCTGGATGGCACAGCAGCCAGGTTTGACAGTTCGGTTTTCGATCCAAAATAGCAAACCAACGCATGGAACTGCACCAGAATCTGGTTCTGCATCCAGACCCGTATCATCAAGATCAAATTCAACATCAGTTTTTTTGAAAAATCTTCCGAATGGAATCATTCCTAAGGATATTATCTTGAATCTGTTCCCAACGTCTGTCATCACGAACTTGAAAATTAACTCCTCACTGCCAGGCCAGCCGGTGACAGCAGTTGTGCATTTCAAAGAAGAGAGAGAAGCACAGCAAGCCATCAGCCAAAGTGGGTCGTTGACTTACCTCCAGAACCGCATCGAAGTGAGTGTAAATCGCGAAAAACCGGGCCACCAGAACAAACCTAGTCCCTTTTCACACGGCCCGGTTCCTGTCAAGGTCGTTTCACCACCCCCTCAACCAATTCCACCAATGCCAGGAGGAGATCCGAGCACATATGGCTCCAAACCTCAGCCAGGACCAAGACCATATCAAGGTCCACCACAACCAGGAGGAAACCCGAGCACATATGGCTCCAAACCTCAACCAGTATCAGGAGGAAATCGGACCACTAATGGCTTCAAACCGCCACCCCCACCTCGAGTCAATGTTACACAGAATATTTGCCCTCTCACAAATAGACAAATCAGCAGACGCGCATGTCTCAGGGGTGAACCAAATGTGATATACGAAGCCGAAGCACTCCAATCATTTGTCAGTGAAAACGGAATGTCTCCAACCACATTCGAATCAATGTCTTTAGGTGATATTCAATTCATGTAATTTCCCCCCTTTTCTCCATTTTTACTCGGGCATTTCTCATCGTCGAAATGATTGAACCTGGCATTTCTTCGTTTTGAGAAAATGAGATGTTTATGGAAGAGTAGTGAATGTGAAATGACGCAGACATCCACGTAGCTGACTCAGATGCACGGATGAAGTCACGACAGTTCTTTTATCACGAGAATGGATGGTCACCGTCTTCTTCTTGCAATGCGTTGAGCTTCACAAGGACATCATTCAGCATCGCAGCAGTTCGCCCGTTGGTATGGGCTTCTTTCTGATGAAGGATCTCCATAAGTCCTATTTGTTTGATTTTGTGGCAGAACTGCGTGTACACTGGGTTGGGTGAAGACGGATCGTCTAGTTGGACTCTCGAGAGAATGACTGTCAAAAAGCGATGAAATAGCTGAATAGTCTCGTAAAGTGAGAGATTACGGCTTGGAAAGGTTAGGAATCGGAAGAAGAGGAACGCGATGTCGCATTGTTCAACCAAAGCGATCAAGACATCATCGTCGTCCACCAACGTGTCAAGAAGGCGATGGAGTTCTAATAAATTCTTGGGTGTGGCAAATAGCAAGTAACGCTCAAAGTTCGACACGACGCGACATTCGACGAAGAATTGACGCATGTTGTCATTAATGCAGGATGTTGTGAAGAATAATAAGATTCTACTGATTAGGGATTGTATCTCGTCGTAGGTTTCGATGGAGTATTTCGTGTCTGTTTCCCGAAATCTGCAGATCTGATCGATACATTGATTGTAGCATCTTTCGACACTTGTATAAACGCCAATGTTCAGAAGTTCACAAACAAATGCTTCGATGACATCTTCGTCGACTGCGTCGCAGGAGAGCATGCTGGTCAGAAGGGCGATTGCGGGGATGACGATGTGATTGGGGAATGACGCTGAGAGGATCTGATGAATATCGTTGAGTGTCTGACGATTGTGCAGAGCAGCAAAGACGGGCGGATTATGTTGCATGAGTCGTGCGAGGGTCCTGAGACAATCCGCGAGGGGATTCATTCCCACAGTTTCAGGGGCGTTGATGCAGAAATCGACCCATAATTCCGTGCAACATTGACTGAGAATGTCAGTTAAGGGCGGCAGGAGTTCCATAAACGGTGGATATTCGCGGTTCAGACGAGACAGGTTGACGAAGAGGAAGAGGGCTTCGAGGAGATATGGGGAGTCTGTCCTCAGGAATGGAACAAGTTTGGGATAGAGTGTCGTATTTAGGACAATTTGATCGACCAAATCTATCGATTCTGCGGCGATGTTTCCGAGACAGAAAAAACACTTGATGACAAAGAGAGAATGGGAAAGAAAGGATCAAACTTCTTTGGTGATGCTTTGATCGTTCCATGTGAGATAGTCGCTGATTTGAGTCAACAATCCGCTTGACGAGATGGCTAGTCCGACCTCATGATTGGATTCGATCAGATTGGAGAAGAGGATTAAGGCTGATGTCTAAACAAATCTCATATAAATGTGCATACAATGAGTCTTGAGTTGTCTGTGTCTTTGATGCGTAGGAGGAGGAGATCAATTCCATTCAGTTGTAGAAAAGGTTCGGAATAGAGAGATTTATCTTGGAAAGTGAGAACTATGGACGGGGAATACATTCCAAAACAAGGTGAGACAATTCTTTGATATTTTTGGCAACATCTACATCAGAGGAATCTTGGAGAGACGAGAGGAATCTCTCGACTGCTGGGCGAGCATCCTGAGATGATCATGAAAAGGAAAACTAACCTCCAATTCATCCTGAGGATGAGTTCCTGGTTGATATGATGAATTTTGAGTCTTATTCGTGAGATCAGAGAGGACCGAGCGATGTTTCGTGCGTAGAGCTATTGAGTTTGCTCCACTTGAAAATTCAGTTTGATCGTCTTCATTGAGATTAAATTGAGAAAAGCGAGATAAAGCCTGTGATGATAGCGCCATGCTTTGATTTGAGATTGATGAGACAGATCGAACCAACATTTTCATCGATTCAATTGTCGCAATGCTCTTTGCGTTGATTTTTTTATTTGTGGCCCAGCTTCGGGCAAAATGCTCAATTTCCCCAGGTTTCATTGATATTGACGTGATGAAAGAATGTTTCAATGAATGGCCGGTCTTTCTCTTAATTCTATCAAATCTCTCTTTATTCAGTATTCGCCCACCTCAGCGGAAGTTACTGATACCCTCCGAACTGTGAGAGAGATTTTGAACGAATATTCTTTTTTGGATCATCTGAGAAATCCTCCAGCATCGAGTCAGATGGCCAAGATCGATCTCCTCGAAGAATTAGATAAAATTGATCCAACTTCTTTCACGACCATGCTAGAATTCTATCAGTCAATCGATTCACTCATCTCGAGAGCTAAAGATGCGCATTTTAATTTCTATCCACCGTGCGCAGCCGCATTCTCATATCTTTTCCCGTACCATTTCGATATCCAGTATACAAACGATATCCCACATCTCTATCTCATCAACAACGAGGACCATAAAGATTTGACGCAATGGTATGAACGGAAGTCCTCCATTCAACTGAACGGAGCCAGAATTATCAAAATGGGTCTAACGGAGGTCTTCGATGACAAAACCCCATTTCAATTTCTCCACGAATGGGCAGAGGAGTATGTGTTTCAAGCGAAACGGCCAACGAATCGATTCAATCGCGCACTTCGGATGAATTTTGTTGACCGGAAAGGCACAGCAAGAAACACAGACAAAGTTTGGATGGAAGTTGAACTGAATAACACGATACAGAAAGTCGCCGTCCGATTCGTTGGTTTCTTCAATTTTGCGAAGAACGTGACGTCCATCGATGAGGTTTGTCCACTGAGACAACAAACGAACTCCGAAGACGAGCTTCCTCAGTTCGTATCACCGCAAACCGCACTCCGCACAATGGACAACACACTTCTTGACATGGAAAGACCACACCGAAGGATTGCAAACGAGAATATTCGAAAAAAAGCGACACTTCTGAAAAACCAAAACAAGTACGTCCTTGCGTCGAATTCAGACAATATTTTTGGTGTTTCTGATCCAGAAAGCAAAGTTGGTGTCCTCCGCATCACAGCCTTCGGCAAAGAGGATCCTGAAATCACTGCATATCACACAGCTTCAGTATTGAAGCTTTTCTACAAATCAAACAACGAAAAGCTGATTCTTGATTTGCGAGGAAACGCAGGTGGCTTTGTTGCGCTTGAGAATCAGATCCTCCATTTCCTCTTCCCCCATATTTGGCCATACATTCCAGAAATGGACAACCAACACACGGCATGGCGAGAAATGTACCACCAATACATGTCGGTAAGTGATGAATACATTGTCGATCCAGTGACGTACCAGAAATTGTCAATATTTAACAATACCATTGCTAAACCGTTCACTTATCTGAATGGGACTCGGTACACACGCGACTTTCAAACATCATACCGTTTCAATGTTGGGACAGACTATATCCCTTCAGCCGTCAAGAAGCATTGGAAAAACTCTCAAAATAAAAGAAAGGGACCTTTATACAATCCAGATGACGTGATTATCCTGGTGGACGGAATGTGCGGTTCTGCGTGCGGACTCTTTGTCAAGATCGCAAAGACGTACAAGGTTGGGAAAGTGGTTTACTTGGGTGGGTATCCCCTTGATTCTGAACCACAAAACGTGGATATTGGTGAGTTCAGTGGAGGATCAGTTTTTGGAGTTGAAGGAACAAACCAGGTTGCTCAAGGATTGAAGAAGGAGACTCCCATTCACTATTTCCCCAGAAACACGACAGAAATGTCTTTTACCCACACTATTGTTTATTCTCTCGATCCAGCGACGAAAGGAACCCTCTGGGAGTTCGAACCTGTCCAGCCATCCCATATTCTCCGATATTACCACCCGTATCCCGAGGTGACCCCAGAAACTCTTGACCAATTGATGACGACGTTGAAACCAGTTTATCACACATGCGATGACGGGATGATGAAGACAAGCCCGAAGTGCGACAAGCGTCGAAAAGCAAATAAAAAACATCGATTTATTGGACATGTATGCAAAAATGCGAAGTTTGACATGGAGACATGCGTTGAGGTTGGATGCGATTATGGTTATTACGAGAAAGACGGGGCTTGTGTTCCTGTTCCTGTTCTGAAGCCAATACCAATAACCAAAGGGATTCCAAAGTGGCTGATCGCTTTGTTTGTCATACTTGCCAGTCTTGTTGTGGCAGGGCTGGTCTCGATGCTTATCTTATGCCTTCTTCAACGAAGAAGAAGAGGCAATCGAAAATTGAAACGAACGAAGGATTACGTCCCTATCCAATGAGCAAAAGCTTTTTTCATGATCTTTTCTTCATTCTCACTTCATTTTGTCGAAGAGAGCTCCGTTCGATACGTGTTTTCAGACTGAACTATGGGTTAGATCAAAAATTAATGATAGCTCTTATCCTTACGGCACTCACACAGGGAACCGCTTTCTCCGGACTTGATCAATGCGAAGCTAACTATGAGCCTGGTGACTACAACATGCTCTTTTTGTCCACCATGTACGCAGCAACGCAATGTCTTCGCTATGGTTCCAAGGCTGGTGTTGGACCCATCCGCGGTACAAACGAATTTACTATCCACGGACTGTGGGCCAACTACAATGCTTCAAAATGGCCACAAGATTGCAACTCCTCATACCCATTCAACATCAAAGAAATCTCAGATCTGCCCAACTTGAAAAAGAACTGGATTTCCAACATCAACACTGATGAGAGCTTCTACAAGCACGAATGGGAGAAGCACGGCACCTGCTCCACCGACCTCATGCCCACAATTCGTGACTACTTCAAAGATACCATTGCCGCCCACGAAAAGGCCGATCTCCAGGGAATCCTCCGCCGCGCTGGCTTTATCCCCAGCAACTCGAAGATGTATCAAAAGACCGCAGTTGCCGCAGCTGTGAAAGCTGCTCTTGGTGTCGATTGCCTGTTCGAATGCTTCACCATCAACAAGAAGGTCTACCTCAGCGGAATCGATCTCATCTTTGACCACAAGGCTGGACTTCCTCTTATTCAGCCAGGCTCCGATTATGTGCGCAAGTATGCCTCCAAATGCGCCGCCAGCTTCTACCTCCCCACAATCCCTGATAGCTGCTACAGAGATTAAACCACTATTCTCCAGAGAGTGATATTCCCAACTACTTAGGATTTATTGAGTTGCCAGTTTTCCAATCATTTCAACTGCCAAACGAGGTCGCATCTTTTTTCATAAAGTCAATCTCCTGTGTTTCTGCATGAATAGGAGATAACTCATTTAATTTCCTCATATACGGAAAAACTTTACCAATTTAACATGATACTGAATGTGAGTTTTCCATTGTCCCACTGTTTCATCTTTCAAGATCTGTCTGACCTTCACTCCACTCTTGTCATTCTCTCCCGTCTCATTCTCCTCTGTAGAATCCCCTATCCTATGTATAACAACCCAGGCCCGAAGCCATCCCGCCAATTCTCTGGAACACCAGTTCCAAGCAAAGTCATCCATCTTCGAAATGTGCCCCCAACACTATCCGTTGTTTGCATCAGTTGAGTTTTTCTGATAGTTCATTCATAGCCTGACCTCATCCGCATTGGAGAACAATTTGGCAAAGTCGTGTCATGTTCTCAACTCCGCCACAACTCTCAGTTCGTAATGCAGTTCCAAGACTTACCATCTGCAACGAACTTCTTCAAAACATACTCCCAGTCTGGTCTTCTCGTCCAGTGTGTTCTCTTACCCTTTAAATCTTCAATTATGTGCTATTCACGTTATTTCACACCACATTCACATTCACGTCTCCCCTCGAATTTTCCTTTTCAATCCACCCTAATATCACTCTTCCCGTTCCTAACCCATTCTTCTCTTTGTTTTTAGAGGAGCTACCATCTATGTCACATATTCACTCCGCCAATCAATCGCAGCTCCCAACCCGGAAACTAGCGGTCACACACACATCCTGCATCTTACAATTACAAACGTCCAATACGATATCAATGTCAACGTCCTTTCCCAAATTTTCAACCGCTTTGATACCTCTCCTCGCAAGTCTGTTGAGAAAATTGTGATCTTCCAAAAGTCGGACGATGTTCAAGCTTTGATCCAATTCACGTACCCAGCTGATGCACAGAATGCCAAGCACCACCTCCACGGAAAGAACATCTATTCCAACTGCTGCACACTGAGCATTGAGGATAGCATTGCTCCCAACCTGGACGTCCGCGAGAACTCCAATAAATCAGTGTATGTCTCCAAATCGTCCTCACTCTCCCCTTTCGATATCTCCCTCCTCTTCCTTCTCCCATTTTCTTATTTTCGCCACAGCGACTATACCAACCCCAACCTCCCACAAGGCAACGATTACCACAACTATCGCGGGTCTCTTATGACCACTCCCCAACAGAACCCTCAATCTACTTTCCCTGGGTACGCCCGTAACCCTGTTCTCCTCGTAAATCGCATCCCTTCAGACAAAATTGGGTGCGATCAACTATTCAATCTCTTCAGTAATTACGGAACCATCACATGCATTAAGATCCTTTTTAACAAACCCGAGACAGCCCTTATTCAGTTTTCCGATGCAGAAGATGCAGGACGCGCGGTGAATGCTCTGCGAAATGTCCCACTTTTTGGATCAACCCTTGAAGTTTCAGTCTCTCGCAACGCATTCATCAAAAACACTCAAAATCCCGATAATGCCGACCCCCATACTCGTAACTACGACAGACAACGCAACCGATCAATTAAAGCCTCCGCAAACGGTCAAAGAAACACCGCCTCACCAAGCGAGACCCTTCATGTTGCTAACCTCAGCAACAACACAACAGAAGAGCAGATTGTTCGCCACTTGGGCAGCCAAGGGGCAATCGAGAAGGTGAAGGTGTATGACCATGCAGGAAAGAAGATGGCGTTGGTGAAGTTTAAGAACATCAATGAAGCAGTGGAATGCATGTGCATGGCACATAACACGCTCCTTGATGAGAAATCAATCAAATTGACGTTCACACGCAATACAATCTAACAAAAACCACTTCACTACGGCGACTGATCGTTAGACAAGTTTTCTGTTCTTACGTTGTCCTATTCGGGAACAAATTGCACAAATGATATCGCCTTTTTTGGAAAGAAGAGCTTGTTCAGCCTCCCAGGAACGATCAGTTCTCGAGTAAAAGAACTTGGATGAAGTGAAAAAAGAATTTGGTGGGTGAGAGATGATCATCACGAATGACGACAATATATCTCAAAATAAGGACGAAATAAGATCGAACATATCAAGTTATGTTCAAAGATGATGCGGGTGTTCAACTGCTTGAACATAAGAAGTAAAACTTGTTGCATGAACCTGTGCCATTGCAGATGGAAGTTCCTCATCTCTCACCATTGTTGAAAGCAACTGGTGATCAAAGATGTATTGTTCAATTCGATTGAGGATGAGATAGCACAGACAGAACACGGCAAAGAAGTCTATCCACGCATGCTTCATCGTTTCCCAGAAACCGGGCGTGTAGTAAATCTTCAAAGGAGAAATATGAACTGTCGCGCGAAAAGTGAAGCAGGATGTCGGAGTGGTGGTGTGAGTGATGAGTGGAGTTGATGTTGGGACGAATTGTGCCGAAACTGAAAGAAGGATGATGGAATGAGAAATATACCAGGATCAGTTGCTAGTCTGTTTTGAACATATTCCGGGGAGAGAAGGTTTGTTGTGATAGAGGCCTGAAAGTGACAGAAATCGAGTAAAATCATTATGGGACGACATGGAGTAAAGGAAAAAGATGAAGTGAAATATTCAAAGTAATATGAATGACACGTAGAAGAAGCATACAGATGTGTTGATGAACGGAGTATTATTGAAGTGAGTGTACAGTGGAAGAGGTTTGAGAGAGGTGAACTCAATTTGACCCTATAAAGCAGAAAAATGAGATGATATATGAAATAGAGGAATGTTGAAGGTGTGTGTTGTAAATTAAGGAGAACAAAACGTGAATAAAGAGAAATAAATGCAGAACAAACTTCTGTCGTGACCGCAGTCGCTCCATTTCCTTGATAGGACATAACAACTGCGACATCGGTTGACAATTTCACATTATTCTAAACCCAAAGAGCCAGAGAGAGTATTTCAATGCAGAAGACAAGTGGCAGACAATAAACTGAAGTTTGGGGTAGTAGACGAAGGTTGCACTCATCCAAGGCGTGACTGGCGGCACAGGAACACATGTTCTTGCGTCAATATTTAAATAGTCGATCCGATTGTCCTGGTTCTCATCAAAAACTCCTTCAGAAACGAATGACGAGACTCCACCCATTGGATGAAGAAGAGAGAGGGCGGTGATGCTGGTGTCGAAAAATTCATTTGTGCCATCTGAAAGAACGACAGCCCATTGATTTGTTGGAAAAATGAGAGGAGGTTCGTTGTACGACTTTTCTCGAATCCAAAAGCCTGAAATACCATAATAAGATCAGAAATTGATTGATTAACATGAAGAGATATTGAAAGTTAGTTCAAAAATGTTGTGAACACACTTGGCATAGAGAACAAAATGATGAATGGAATTGCGATTTCGAGGGCAAGAAAGATGAAATCAATCCATCCGATCATTGAAAAGCGCCCTGCATAGAACCGACGGAAAACTGGACGACGAAACAATTGTGGAGCCATTCCCAGAAGTTCGGTTGGGGGACAGATCGTCAGTTGAAACGCTTGAATCGATGGTTCGAGATACACTCGTCGAATTCTAAGATGATAAGTACTGGTTCATGAGTTGCCATTGAAGAAGACGAGATGTTGCGGAAATTCAAAATTATGTAATGTCATCAAACTTTAAATCAAAGTAAGGTTAGATCTAATGGCGAGCTTCCTTGTTGACGCCCACCCTCACACAACAGTATTATTCCCGGATCCCTCGCTCGCTCTTTGTGAGGATTATGTTCATTTTTCCATTGATCACAACCCCCTCTGCGTGAAACCTCGCAACTTTCAACACTACAAGAAAGGTTCTGACCAGGCAAACCAAATACCACGCCTTCTCCCAAAACACAATTTTTCAGAGGCTGCAATTGTTCCAGTCCAAGATTCAACGATTCCATCCTCTCAAACACTCTGCAATCTCTCCCATTATCTTGGAAATTCAGTCGCGTTCTCCCTCCACAATAAATCTCTTCTTCACACCTCCTCCTCCCTCTCACCGCTACCCTCCCAGCCAACTCTATCATCAATCCGATTCCTTGGAGACGGTCTCCTTTCCTCAACAGCACAAGCCCCATGTTACCCAACATGGAAACCCACTACGGACAAAGAACTGAAGACCAGTCACCATATATCATCCATCGCGTACACTGTACTCACAGTCACTGTCAACAAAGTCAATCTTCGTGTTATCGAGGTTCTGGAAGCCCTGCTCTTCCTCCACCGAGCTGTGGATTCAGGACACGTGAAATTCCCGTTCTCTCTCACCGAAAATAACTTCTCTATGGCTTTATTATGTGCTCTAATGGTCGCCCATAAGATTAACACCGACAGGCCCTCCTCCAACCGCTTTTTTGCGAGCCTCTTCTCCGTCTGTCTTGGTGATCTTAATCGGAGCGAAATTTACCTTCTGAGGACACTAGGATGGCATGTGGGGACGACTGAATACGAATACGGCATTCTCCATGCTATTTGGATCTTATTACACCATTCAGTTTGATCAGCCCTGGTCAGACAGATCTCCCGATAGTATCTTCAATTTGGGATGATCCCCTTTCATACATTATTTTGTTAACTATCGTTTCTTTACAAGCTCGGTGCTTGCACTGAGTGTTTTTGTGTGTATCTCTCTTTACATGCTTCCTTGCTCATTTCTCCCTCTCTTGTTGATTCTATTCAAATATTCATCTCTGAAATGATTCTGTGGAACCTTTATTACACGGTCAAACAGCATCTCCC
This sequence comes from Blattamonas nauphoetae, assembly GCA_033064195.1. Taxonomy (NCBI): domain Eukaryota; phylum Preaxostyla; order Oxymonadida; genus Blattamonas; species Blattamonas nauphoetae. The sequence goes on along the minus strand of JARBJD010000120.1, from coordinate 10,824 downwards.
CCTTCATTTTGCTTTCGACCTCGGACACATCCAGATCGGTCTGTCCAATCCGAGTTGACGGCCACAATGAGTTCAAACAAAAGAAATTTATAGCGAATTACCGTTCGGCTTTTCAATAAACAGAGGGGAGCAGATAACATCGAGTGAGGAGATGAAATAGTGATGATTCGTCTAGACTTCCACAAGACGCTGTCGTGGTGCCTTCGTCAGCATCGTCAAAATCAACCAGAAAAACCACTCCACCTCTATTTGTGCCGAGTTCTTCCGCAGAGCCTCTAAATTCGAAGTTAAATGAATGGGATGTTTTGCTCGTTTAGGCTGTGTAACCACGAGGGATAGGAAGAGAGTGGCGGGTGTGTGGTGAATGGACGTCCTAACCATGTCGGGAGGAGTTGGATCAGAGACAGGATGAGGCGTGAAAGTTGGGTCGAGAGAAGATGGTCGGAACAATCTGTGATGTGTTGATGGATCGGCGAGAATCAAGATTGGAGAGATGAGATGACGTGGGGAAGGTGAAGGCTGTCACAATCACAAAGAGAAGAAAGGGTGTTGTCCAAAAGAAGCCAGAACGGTTCGAAACGATCGCTGGCTCGTGTCTGTGTCTATTCCTGTTTTGGGATGTTCATGTCCAGCAGGCTGTTCCATTTAATCGAGGAGAAGGCAATCCAAGGTCTGAAAGCGACAGGTTTGTCGTTTCGGAGCTTTTCCTCAATCGCATCTTCGATACCCTCCATTCTCAAACTTCGAAAGATTGTTGCCCCTGATCGACGGATATATTTGCTTTGTTTTTTCCATTCCTGCTGGATTTCGACCATGAAATACAACAAATACCAGATTGCCCTATCATTTTCGAAGTATGTGTAACAACTCGGGATTGTGAGAAAGACAGGTATTGTTCGAACCAATTCCATTGTCGGTTGATAATATGGCGATATTCGGAAGAGTTGAGCGAGAAGAGCCAGAAAACACTCCGATTGTTCACCATCGACGATCGAAAAGCGGTTTTCGTACAAATGCCAAATATAATTCTCCGAAGGGAAGAGAACTTGCTTTAAAATGGTCTCGTGAACAGCTTGTTCTTCAACGTGAACTTCAATTTTGAGATGTGCGAGACCATTCGAGGTTAACAGCCAGAATGAACTGGAAATGACACGAATGAGACAGGTGTGGATGACTTCTGCTTCAGCAAATGAAAGAGACAGTGGATTAAGAGTGGTGATGAGCTGAGGGATCAGATCGGCTTTGACGAGGGTAAGGCGGAAGTTTGTTGAACATTTCAAAAATAGATTTTCGAGCATCTTCATTGAAGCTGTAGTGATGACCTGACTGGTTGAAGAAATGAGCACCACAAAGGATTGTACAAAGGTTGTTACAGAGTCATCAGAGTTCGATGAAAGTGTGTTGAGAAAAGCATTTGCAGAGGTCTTTTCGAACGAAAGCAGAGATTCGAGAAGTTTCACCGCTTTCGCTTCTAGAGAGACATCAAGTGCAGGCTGTACCTTCAGAGTGGCAACGAGAGATCGATAGACAATCTCCCGTTCCTGAACAGATTCAAGATCTTCTTGGTCCCAAATCAAGAATGGATCACAGTCTAGAAAAAATGACAAGCAGTGGGAAGAGATACCAGTGCAAGAAGAGTCAGAGGAGGAGTTCATTTTCGTGCTTAAGACTGACATTCCTTCGGATTTGGTATCCAATCATTTGTTATGGGTCATGAAAGAAGGCGTGAAACAATGAGACTGAGATGAAGAAACTGTCCAAAATGAAGAACAAAACATCGCATCGTGATGAATGAGACGATACAGGAATGAAGAACAAGTCTTGAACGAGATGAAACGAAGGTATTGACACTGGACGAATGGTCAAGTCTCCATGATGAGGTACAGGTGAGTTGGTGGGGATGCGATGGAGAAGAGAAGCAGGAAGAGTGAGTTGGGGGAACCACAATTCTGGTTTCAAATCCGAAGAGAGCGTTATCCTGCAGAAGATGCAAAACATGACATTCACACCACAACAGACTTGACGAGAAGAGAAAGAAGCGTCAAGAAGAATGGGAGATGGACGAAAGTGGGAAGGAGGGGTCTTTCGATTGTTGATCGTGAACACGTTTCGATGAAGTCAGATGAGACACAGACGAATGAGTCGAAGTCGGAAGGAAGTCAGCAGATCGAACCAGTTGGTCCGGCCGACAGGGTTCGAAACCTGCCACGGGCGGTCTTTCTTCCGTTGACTTCGCGTTGATGCACCCCTTTGCCCCGTTGAACACGCGTTGTCGGTACGTTGTTGAACTCCATTCGTGTGCATAGAAGAATTTGATCGTAACAAAGCACCCCTGTGAGAATATATGCCTATTCTTCATTCCTCATTTCACTTATCTATTTTCAAATGTCGCTTTCTAATGAGAATGTACCTCTTTATGGGCAGATCTAACGATCCTGTCGTCCACTGTGATTCGATGATTCTGATAGACAAAACACACTCTCCAGAATCGGTGAAGACGATTCTTGTTCGGAGAGTTCAATTGACTACGAACTTATTGTTCAATTCAAAAAAGATAATTTAACGTCTGTCTTATATACTTTCATTGAAATAGACCAACATTAAATGAATATGGTCTTCTTTCTTCAACCATCCAGGTCCTTGTTTAGGAGGATTGGTGATTGTCTCCAACTTCACATCGTGTTTTTTCTCACTCATGTGGATCGTCGAAGAAACCCTCAATTCCGAACAGCATTGAAACATTACATGCAAGATAACCTCATCATGTCGTTCTTTTTGCCTTTTCGTGATCAACAGAGAGATACTTGAAAAACTTGAATCTGGAAAACCAAGGTCATTTTCTTCATATCATTGACTTCGTATGACTTCTTTCCAACTCAGTACACTTTCATTTGTCTCGTAGCTTCTAACAAATCAATTCAAAAAAGGATACGGAAATGATATGTCCACGTTGGACATTTTGAACCCTGCCGGCCGAGCAGAGGGTTGGATAAGCGGTCCCCAATGTGCGGGCCAACGTTCCAGCGGGTGTGATTGAGCAGCCAGCCGAAGTTGCGGAAGAGTCGACGACAGTGCCGAGTGAGCAGCGGAAGGTGTCAGTGTGTGTGGAGATGAACATTCTGTTGTGGTTGCGAGAGGGATCCACTCGAAGCCCTTCCGACAAGCGGCTCCAAATATCAACACCTGCCTCCCCAGAAGCGCCACACTCCCACATCAAATCCGTCCACTTGCTGTCTCCACTTCGTATTTAGCGTTTGACAAGTTGAGGGCGAGTTCAGACACTTTCCGAGACGTCCAGAACGGCCGAACCTCGTCCCCATCCAACGCAGGCTTTCCTGACATTCACATCCTCCACGATGACCCTGCTAGCAGCATCACCGATTGGGGTTTTGGGGAAGGCAGAGGCTGGGAAGGAGAAGGGAGTGGCGAAGACGAAGTTCTGGTTGGGCGAGTCTTCCGAAGCGAGGAAGATGTGCCAGATGGACAGCATCGATTGGTCGGTCTCGCTCAGGCCAGCACAGACGAGAAGTAGGTCGCGCTCCTTGCTGTCAATTTCCATTGTTTTCGTCCAAATAGTGCGTTGCTCTCGAGCGGCCAGTGACGGTTCAGGGAGAGAGTGGATGACGAGAATTCAATAATGTTGCGCTTGTGTTGATTTAACGAGAATCAGGAAGAAGGAGGATGCTGTCGAACAATCGTGAAACAACGACGCCGATACAGACTGCGAGGAATGGTGATGGTTAAGTATAGGCGCAGATCCGATTTTCGCTACGCGCAGATCTAAAAAAGGGATACACGCAGATCCAAATGGATACGTGCAGATCCAAAAGATTTCTTGTTTTTTTTGGGTTTACCCTTGCCATTTCTTTTTATTCCACTCTGGAAGATCACAATACATTTTTACTCTCACATGCCTTTTCTCAACTCTGTGTTTGTCACGTCGTCAATCGAGATTGTTGATCGAACCAAAACCCGTTCTATGATTCTCGTCTCAGTTGGTTTCGATGGGTTGGCAACTTAAAATGAACACGAAGAAAGGGGAGATCATCATTCCACCAAGTATTTTATCCACAGTATGCACTATTTCCTTCTCAGATTACTCATATACCCTCCTTCCAAAACCCGTCACTTTCCAAAACCCGTCACACTTTTGACGGGTCATCTTTTTGTTGTTTCCACCTCTCATTTTCATCTCAAAATTGTTTTTATTCAACTTTTTTTTGAAATGAAATCAATTGAAAACAAATTGAGAAAAAAGTCGGGATAGTAATACCTCCTTGTTCTGGTCAAGGTGATCAACCCTGAATTTTGTTGTGGGTGATCCTTCTCGACCAGTTATCGTAAAGACCTCTCGTTTTCACTAAATCGAATGTTTTGGTGGAATTGAAGCTTTTCTGCCATTTTCAATCTTTTTAAGCAACAGACATTTCCGTCTTTTCATCATTTTGCGCCCAACGATCAAAAATGCAACCTTTCAGTCACTACAACTTCTTCACTTGTCACAAATTTTTGTAAAAATCATTCGGAGAGCATCATCCTCTTGGTCAAATGATAATTTCTTCAAAAAGTTAAGATAGATGCCAAATTTGTGTGTAAACTGTCGAAAACACGAGGTTTTGGAAAAGTTGAGAATTAAGAGTTGTTCAGAAAAGAATGAAAATGGCAGAAAAGCTTCAATTCCACCAAAACATTCGATTTAGTAGTCTTACGATAACTGGTCGAGAAGGATCACCCACAACAAAATTCAGGGTTGATCACCTTGACCAGAACAAGGAGGTATTACTATCCCGACTTTTTTCTCAATTTGTTTTCAATTGATTTCATTTCAAAAAAAAGTTGAATAAAAACAATTTTGAGATGAAAATGAGAGGTGGAAACAACAAAAAGATGACCCGTCAAAAGTGTGACGGGTTTTGGAAAGTGACGGGTTTTGGAAGGAGGGTACACCAAACTTCATCATAAAATCATAGCAACACGTGAAATGACACTTAGGAGAAGAGCCTTCTGACCCTCCAATTTCAGTCCGTTTTCAGATTCCGGGAAAGGTGAATCACTTCACGTGTTGCTATGATTTTATGATGAAGTTTGGTGTATATGAGTAATCTGAGAAGGAAATAGAGCATACTGTGGATAAAATACTTGGTGGAATGATGATCTCCCCTTTCTTCGTGTTCATTTTAAGTTGCCAACCCATCGAAACCAACTGCTCCACTCCATATCCTCCCTCGATCTTGGGTAGGCTGATCTTTCATTCAGACAGAATGACCTAATTTCACCATTTTCTTGGACATGGATCACCCCCAGGCTCTTGTCAATGTCCTCTCGATCTTCTGATTTTGTCTATTAGCAAGAAGTGGACGCCGAAGAATCAACCCAACTCAGTCGGATCCTCTTCGAGTTGTATGATGGAGCTTGCCTTCCGACTCTTCCACAGCGACTGGAACCATCGATCTATCCCAGTGAATGTTCTCTGAAACATTATGAAGGATCTGGAAATGCAATCTTCTTCAAAAGAAAGCGAATGAGAATGATTGATCTTCCTTTGCCGCTCACCCATTTTGAAGAGACCATCCGTCTTGCAGAACCTCCCACAACCGAAGAGGATTGCGATTCTGACACTCCCACTCCCCTCCCCAAACAAACAAACAAACACAACAAAACAGACTCAAATATCCCAACCATCCTCCCATCTACAAAAAATAGGTTCGGGATGACTCAGATGCAGTCACTCGGGCTGATCCTCCAACCCAATCACGACACATTTCCCAATTATTTCCATCAGCCTTTAGTCAACCATCGCGATCAAGATGTTGCGATTGTCGAGTTTGGTGAAGGACTAACGAAGGATCGGACACTCAGAGAACACAATTTCAAGAAAGAGATGAGACAGAGGGACATGGATCCACAAACATTTGCCTTATCCGATGAGCTTGACAGGCTAAAAGAGCGGACGAAGATTCGAGATCGAATGCTGGAGAAGATGACGAGGACGAGATTGAATACGACAGACATGGAACCACTGAATTTGAATTCAGTCCAGGCACTGATCTGAGTGAAGCACTCAGAAAAGGCTCTTGTATTGTGTTAGAAGATCTTTATCACCACACTCCTGCCCGTTCCATCAAAATCCCACGTGCAATCTCATCCCCACAACCTTTCACATACAAACGGCTCAGCCCCCTCAACTTCCGCCAAATACGGTTCAGCGATGTTCAGAGTGCGGCAAGGACCCAACACGTGTCCAATGCTTTCTTCATCACGAGTACGAACCTGTTTGGTGATGCGACTTTTGGGGAAGATGTCCGTCTCTGCCAATCGATCACTCTTCTGCGTTCAAGTTATTTTGCGATGGAGCAGAACGATAAATTAAAGGACTTACAAGCTAAGCCTGCTCCTATCAGCGCGGATTAGATCTTCACAAAAAGGGCCTGATTACCAACGAAGAAGTCGAGGAGCGAGCGACTTACCAAAAGAAGGAAGAAACACGAATGATGAAACGAAATAAAAAGGGTATCCGTTCAATGGAACGCGCGCAAACGATAGATCTCCAACGCGAGCCCCATCAAGTTGGGATGCTCTCGCAACAGTATAGATGCAAAACAGAAGCCAATGCCGGTTGTATTCCGATGTTGAACCGCATATTTCACTCCGCTTTATCCGCCAACCTTGACCAGAACACATTTTCCGCCTCGCGATGAAAATATCCTGGATCCGCTCTCTCCCTCAACGGATCGATCCAATTGGCCAACTATACCTTCACCCCCACTTTACCACCTTCAGCTGATATCAATTCAGGTCCTGTCACCCTCACCAATAGCCATCTCCAAAATGCACCACTTCAGATCCACCCACCTCTTCAATTCACACCCTATCTCCTCTCCAAATCTCCTAAACCGCCATCTAACCCCCTTTCACTCTTTTCTATCTTCTTGATGCCGTGAATGTTGTCATACTCTCCAGTGATGCATCTCCACATTCGATGGCTCCAACACAACGCATGCCATGGTAAGTGTCATTACAGTCGGGGTGGTCCACATATACGTGGAACAAAAACCAGAATTATTGATATCTCATCCAGAACAACATCTCTACATGGCAAACAGCGACAGCTACACCTTTCCGAACCCCTCAGATCAATTCAACATCTTTTTTCAATCTCCTTGTTTTTCTGAAGGATGCTCGAGAGTAAATCTATCAATATTGAAATTTTCTGAGACAGAAAAGTGACATATAACCGAAATGAAGAAAAAAAGTGTTAGATCTGCGCGTATCCATTTGGATCTGCGTGTATCCTTTTTTTTAGATCTGCGCGTATCCAAAATTGGATCTGCGCCTATACTTAACATGGTGATGAGGGACAGACTCCATTTTGTGAGTGGTGGGACGACGGAGGGAGTACGATTGGAGAATACAAATCGTTCTGGCAAAGGATGAGGTGATGCCAGAGCGGAAAACGAAGACATATGAATTGTGGTTCCCAAAAGATGTCAGAAGGAGGGAGCACGTGACTGGCGATTCGGGTGTGTCGCTTTCAAAGTTTTAGAATGTTCATGCCCTGCAAATTGCTCCATTCCGTCGAATCGCCAACGCAGAATCGTCCTGAGGGCGCGTGTTGTTCGTTGAGCAGCTTTTTCTCAATCACATCCTCGAAGCCCTCCATTCTCAAACACCAAAAGATTGCTGTCCACGGTCGACGGAGATCTCTGCTTTGTTTGTTCCATTGTCGCTGGATGTTGATCATATAGTCCAGAAAAGTCCAGATCGAGCTCTCAGTTTCGAAGAATGTGAGACAACTCGGGATCGTGAGAATGACGGGTATTGTCAGAATCAAATCCATTGTGGGGAGATAATAAGGAGATATTCGGACGAGTTTTGCGAGAAGAGCCAGAAAAGCCATCGATTGGTCGCCATCGATGATTGAAAATCGGTTTTCGCACAAATGGTGAATATACTTCTCGGATGGAACGAGAACTTGCTTTAAAACTGTCTCACGAACAGCTTGTTGTTCGTCGTCATCTTCAACTTCGAGATGTGTGAGACCATACGGAGTTGTTAGCCAGACAGAATTGTCGATGATTTCTAAGAGGTTGATGTGGATATCGACTGCTTCTGCGAATGAAAGAGACAGTGGATTTAGAGTGATGATGAGTTGAGGGATCAGATCAGCGTTTACAAGGTCAAGTTGGACTTGAGGAGAACAGGCAAAGAAGAGAGTTTTCAGCATCTCCATCGAAGCGGTGATAATTCCCCGATAGGCAGAAGAAATGAGCACCACAATGGATTGCATGAAAGTGGTCTTAGAATCATCAGAGAATGATGAAATCTTGACGAGAAAAGCATCTGCTGATTCTCGATCATCTGGATTCACATATTCTAGAAGTCTCACGGCTTTAGCTTCAAGAGAGTCATCAAGTACAGGCTGGAGCTGCAGAGTCGCAACGAGAGATCGAAAGATAATTGCTTGTTCGTGTCCAGAGTCAAGCGGACCTTCGTTCCATTTCAAGAACGGAGTACAATTTCCTGAAAGTAACAACTTAGGGGAGGACAAGTCAGAGTGTGCTTGACTTGAGGAGGAATCTGAGTTGTTGTCTATCGCGGTCATTCTGACTTTCTGATAGAGAAAACTTTTATTATGGGTCAGGACAAAGAGTCAAAGAAAGAGATTGAGATGAAGCAATCATCCAAAGGAACAGAAAATCAGCCAACGAAGACTGTGGCAAGAACAGGGAGGTTTGAAGTGATCGTGACAGAGTCCTAGACCGCCCTGTTCGCTGGGTTAGTGCAATCGCCACAAGTATATTCAACGTTGAGAGAGCCAGCCGTTGGTGTCCACGTGAATTCCTCACATTTGTCGACGATGGAGTGTGTGGAGTGACGTCTTCATCAGATCGGTTGAGCTTGGATGAACCAATCAGGCGAGAGGCGGGAGGAGATCGTGCTGCAGTGTGATGACGAAATGTGACAAAGGCGGGTGATTGGGGAAGGGGATGATGAAAGGAGCGACGCGCGATTCTGACGACGTTGCTTGACATCTGATTGTCCACCAAACCGCAGGGCCGGCCTCGTTGCTGGCAGGAGAGTCGCATTCAGCGCGGAGAGCGAAAGACGAAGGGAAGATGGACAGGGCAGACACACAGGGGAGAGTTGGGGTGGAAGGGATTGATTTGGACGAGTCGGGAAAGATGGCAGAGAGAAGAGATGTTGTCAGGAAACTCGCAACTCATCAAATTCATCATTTCTCTTCGATGATTTCTGCACACCGATGGAGGCTCTTGTCCAGCTTGCGGGGACAGGGAGGGTGCGGTGAGAGTGTGGTGATGATGGTGGGAGAAAGAGGATCGTTCTGGCGAATGGTGAGGCGATGCCAGAGCCAATAATGACGACCCACAAACAGTGTTGTCGAATGAAGTCAGAAAGAAGGAGCACGAGACTTGTTATTCGAGTGTGTCGCTACCAAAGGTCTGGAAGGTTCATGCCCTGCAGGTTGCAGCATTCTAAATATCTGTCAAGAATAACTCCTCCAAAGTCTGTGTGTTTGTGGTTTCGCAGCTTTCCCTCAAACACATCTTCGATACCCTCTATTCTCAAATTTCGAAAGATTCCTGTCCCTGATCGACGGATATCTCTGCTTTGTTTGTTCCATTCCTGCTGGATATCGACCACAAAATATAGAAAAGTGGAGATTGAGTAGTCATTTTCGTAGAATGTCAGGCAACTCGGGATCGTGAGGAAGACAGGCAGATCAAGAACCAAATGGGTCAATATTTTGACATCATAGAAAGTTCGAGCACCCCCATCAAATCCTCCTCTCGGCTTTCTTTTTTCGAATTTGTTGATTTCAACCCATTTGCTCTTTTCACCTCAAATAACTGATAAATAGTGTTTTTTCGATCTATTCACACCAGTAGACCAGTCTGTTGTGTGTTTTACGAAAATATGGGTTGATCTTCATTTGGTCTGCTCCCTTCTTTCAACCATCTTCCTCACTGCACTGGATGTGGTAGGAAGGGTGAATGTCTGCTTCACCACCAATAAAACTTCTTCTCTCATTCTCTCCTCTGTTCTCCTAACTCGTACTCAATTGTAGCTTGGATGAATGAATTCGGTTTTATTCGGTTTTAGTGATGTAGTCTCTCAAACAAGTGATTTTGCTTTGGTGAATTTTTGAAAGAAAAGTTTATTTTGTGACGAAACAACAATATGTGTGAATAGAAAATGAAGATGGAAAGAGGTGTGAAATAATGAGTGGAGGATGGCGAATGGTCGAGAAGAGACAGTTTGATGGCGGAGGAGGAACGAGGGGACGATTGGAGGATGACGGGGAGTAGTGGAGATGAGTTGGAGATGATGAGGAGAAATGGGTGAGTGGAAGTCGAGGGAGGGGCGAGGAAGGACGAGCCGGGTGAGTAGAGGCGAGTGGAGGAGAAGGAGGTGAGTGGAGGATAAGGGAGGTGAGTGGAGAGAGACGGTGATGAGTGGAGGTGAGTGGAGGACGAGGGAGGCAAGTTGAGGTAAGTGGAGGAGAAGGAGGTGAGTGGAGGAGAAGGAGGCAAGTTGAGGTGGAGGGAGGAGAAGGGAGGAGTGGAGGACGAGGGAGGTGGAGTGGAGAGCGACGGTGATGAGTGGAGGTGGAGTGGAGGGCGACGGTGATGAGTGGAGGTGAGTGGAGAGCGACGGTGATGAGTGAGGTGAGTGGAGGACGAGGAGGCAAGTTGAGGTAAGGAGGAGAAGGAGGTGAGTGAGGAGAAGGGAGGTGAGTGGAGGCGAGGGAGGCAAGTTGAGGTGAATGGAGGCGACGGTGATGAGTGGAGGAGTGGAGGGCGA
>JARBJD010000119.1:0-205796 GCA_033064195.1 Blattamonas nauphoetae | reverse complement strand
TCCTAACCTTCCTAAACTCCTAACCCCTAACCTTAACTCCTAACCTCGTTAACTCCTAACTCCTAACCCTAACTCCTAACCCTAACCCTAACCCTTCTAACCCTAACCTCTAACCCTAACCCTAAACTCCTAACTCCTTTAACTCCTAACTCCTAACTCCTAACCCTAACTTCTAACTCCTAACTCCTAACCTTTTCTAACCCTAACCCTAACCTCTAACCCTAACCCTAACTCCTAACTCCTAACTCCCTAACTCACCCTAACTCCTAACCCTAACCCTAACCCTAACCTCCTAACCCTAACCCTAACCCTAAATCCTAACCTCTAACTCCTAACTCTAACCCTAACTCCTAACCCTAACTCCTAACTCCTAACCCTAACCCTAACTCCCTAACTCCTAACTCCTAACTCCTAACCTTTAACCCTAACCCTAACCCTAACCCTAACCTAACTCCTAACCCTAACCCTAACCCTAACCTCTAACCCTAACCTCTAACTCCTAACCCTAACTCCTAACTCCTAACCCTAACCCTAACCCTAACCCTAACTCCTAACCCTTCCTAACCCTAACTCCTAACTCCTAACTCCTAACCTCTAACTCCTAACCCTAACCCTAACCCTAACCCTAACCCCTAACCCTAACCCTAACCCTAACCCTAACCCTAACTCCTAACTCCTAACTCCTAACCCTAACTCCTAACCTTCCTAACCCTAACTCCTAACCCTAACTCCTAACTCCTAACTCCTAACCCTAACCCTAACCCTAACCCTAACCCTAACCTCCTAACCCTAACCCTAACCTAACCTCCTAACCCTAACCCTAACCCTAACCCTAACTCCTAACCCTAACCCTAACCTCTAACCCTAACCCTAACCCTAACCCTAACCCTAACCTCCTAACCCTAACTTAACTCCTAACCCTAACTCCTAACTCCTAACCCTAACCCTAACCCTAACCCTAACTCCTAACCCTAACTCCTAACCCTAACCCTAACCCTAACCCTAACCCTAACCCTAACTCCTAACTCCTAACCCCTAACCCTAACCCTAACCCTAACCCCTAACCCTAACCCTAACCCTAACCCTAACCCTAACCCCTAACTCCTAACCCTAACCCTAACCTCTAACCCTAACCCTAACTCCTAACCCTAACCCCTAACTCCTAACCCTAACCCTAACCCTAACCCTAACCCTAACCCTAGCCTAACCCTAACCCTAACCCTAACCCTAACCCTAACCCTAACCCTAACCCTAACCCTAACCCTAACCCTAACCCTAACCCTAACTCCTAACCCCTAACCCTAACCCTAACCCTAACCCTAACCCTAACCCTAACCTCCTAACCCTAACCCTAACCCTAACCCTAACCCTAACCCTAACCCTAACCCTAACCCTAACCCTAACCCTAACCCTAACCCTAACCCTAACCCTAACCCTAACCCTAACCCTAACCCTAACCCTAACCCTCACCTTTGGGCTCGACTTGACAATCGCCCAAGACATCCCAAATGCCCTCCACCGGGGTCTCCTCCCCGACCCTCGAACAGCTGTCAACCAGGCTGAAGAGGGCAAGTTCAAACACTACAAGAAACTTGGACAAGAACACAAGGTGATTGGCATTGGGATCAGTGAGAATGGTCAGCTTGGGAACAACATGGAACTGTTTTTGGACTTTATGAAGAAGGTGGCCCGAGATGGGCACAAATCAGCCCAAGTCTACCACTTCCTCCAAATGACCTCTCTTGTCCTGGAACAAAGCAGATGCATCATGGAACGTCGTGTCTGTCAAAAACTCACATGGAGTCTTCAGAATTTTTCAGTTCAACAAGATGCCCAAAATGGGCTCAACACCCAACCTTCACCAAGCACAACATATTTACTCAGTGCGGTGAATCTTCATTCTCAACAACCGAATCTTGCTTTGCCCTCTCTGGGGCCGAATCTTGCTTCGCCCTCTCAGGGCCCACCCTCAACCTCACCTTCTTCTTCACCTCCCTCTGGACCACCTCAAGTGCCCCGCTCAGGGCCATCTCGAAATTCTTCAAATCATCAACTTACGCTCAACCTCCCGGCAAATAACCAATCAGTAGAAAACACACTCCCACCCTCACCCGGCCAACTTCCATCATTTTCACTCCTCGTTTTTATTATGTTCCACAACCCAACTCTGAACATAAAGTTTCTCAACCGCCCCTCGTGGCTCTAACTTCATCTTCAGAGTCTCCCTCTCAACCTTCTATTCCTGGCCCTTCTGAGGGCTCAATGGTTATCATGACCTCCACGTCACCAGAAGAGCACATTGTCGAGACCATGGAAGGGGCAGTTCCGATCACGAATTGGCCCAATCCGGGGACAGTGATCTCGTTAATGCAGGAATGGAAGTTGATCGTTCCGACAGTGATTTGCCCATTTCGGGGCCCAATCTCGAAAATCCAATGTCTTTGACCAGGACCCGCCGTGAACCTGATTCAACCAACTTTTCACACAGGGAGTTGTCGGAGCGAAGGACTGACGAGAAACCCGAAATATCATTCGAGGAACTTTTTCGGAAGACAATCCACCCATTTGTGATTTTTCCATTCAACCCCAATTTGGGCCAACTCCAATGGATCCCGATGCCACCCAATTGCCCCTCCAAGGGTCGACTCAAAAAGATGCCGAAGTTGGTCAGAAGATGATTGTTGAACTCCCTTCCAATGATGCCGAAGTCATTCAAGAGATCATCTTCGGGTTACCCCCAACCGATGTCAATGTTGATCAAGAGCCCGCCCCAGGGCTGACTCCAAGTGATGCCGAAGTCGGTCTCTTGCCCATTCCTGGGTCGACCACACAGGATGCCGAAGTCAGCCAGATGCCCCCTCCTGGGCTGACCCTCACTGATATCGACATTGACATTGAGCCCTCTCTGGAGCAAATCACTTTTGGCTCAGACACTCTTCCGATCTCCTTTACCCTCCACCTTCAATTTCACTCAACCCAATTCCGGGCTCCTCACAGCCCACCAGAACACCCCAAACTCAAATACCGCCCGCGGCTGTTCTGATTGAGTTGGATTCCGACGACGACCACAACGACCTTGGCCAGCCCCAAAATGGCTCAAAAAGGAAAACTTTCGTTGACTTGACAATTGATGAGGAAGTCACTTCACACAAGTGCCCCTCCAAGGGCAACTTCCCACCAAGGACTCTCAGACCGAAACGCAAGCTACCCAATCCAAAACAAGATGACAAGTCAATAGCTCCGAACTTTGCCAGACCAAAGCGGGCTAGATACAAGAAGCAAGTCCCGCGAACAGGACGAAGGAAGAAATCGACTCCCCCTTCCTCTTTCTCATCTTCTTGTGACGACTCTCTCTCCCAGGAAGATGACCCCACATGGGCTCCCGACAGCCCCCGAACGGACCCCCCACCCAAGTGCCGTGGACAACCGAAGACTCAGCCCAAAGCTGGTGCAAGGAAGCGGCAGCCCCCAGATGGGTCCCGACCAGTGGTAAGAGAAACTGGTGCGGGCAGACTCAAGGGCCCCTCCAAGGGCGAGTAACTTTTATTATTTTGTTCTTTCGCTTTTCGGTACTGATTCAGCACTTCAGCATCCGCCATTAAACCCTAACCCTAACCCTAACCCTAACCCTAACCCTAACCCTGAATGGTCTCACATGTTTGTCAAAAGTTGTCTACGTTCCAATCCAACACACAATGTTCCATGCAGACTCTATTGACGACTTTACTCCAGAGTTCATTGCTGAATTCGGTCTATTCTGACCTCAGAACTTCGTTCGCTTTAATTTGGCGTAACTTCAATAATGTTTCAGATATTTTTATTTCATTTAAATGTCATCACTGAAAATAGTAGAACCGTTTGATCCTGAGCAGAAAGAGTTCACAAACATCCACGACTTTCAGAAATACTTGGAGAAGAATAGAAAAGAACTGAATGAGTACACAACTCAGAAACTGAATAGGATGATTCAAATTGATAGATACAGAATCACAAAAATACGAGGTGAAATTGCACTGAGGAAACGATATGTCGATGCTTCCACTTCTCCTAATTCACTATCGATTGATCAAAGATTATCCGACATTGAAGAATCAATTCGAACGCTGACAGACACTCTCAGCATGAGGCTTCGAAGTCTTGACGAGACTATTGGAAATCTCATTCAAGAACTAACGGACAGTTCGGTTTAAACCATCCTTGTTGATCTCTGTCAGTGCAACTCCATCTGTATTGTATCGAAGAATAATTGCTTCACATTTTTGTTTTCGTTGGTACACGTTCCAGAATTGTCGAATATCAATTGGTGAGTTCAACTGTGGATAGACTCGACTGATTCGTTCTTTGTTGAATCCTCCAAAGATCCACATTGCATCAATGTTTGACTTCATGTCAGCTGACAAACTGAAGAGTTCATGCATTGTCAGAAAGAATGTGAACTTTGGTTGTCGATTCTCCAATAATAAGTCCATCATTGTCATTCTATTTTTGGATGTTCTACGTTCACCAAGAATTCGACAACAGTCATCAAGAAGTATAATCGTTTGGAGATTCTTCACAGAGAAGTCATCAATGTATAGAGCATCAAAGAGATCATCTCTACATTCATCAGTAATTCTATCTTGCCACTGGTTGTCTATGATCTCTTCATAAGCTGCTTTCGATTCAGAGAGTTCCAACAGAAATGGAAGTGCATCATCGTATTTGACTTTCACATATGGAACGTTCAGTATTGGTTTGAATTTGTCGAAGGTTGGATCAATATTCTTATCAGTGACGAAGACAAAGAGGTGAAACAGTTCATTTCTGACCTGAACATTTTGGAGCTTGGCAACTTCTCGAAGAGCATTAAATGTTTTTCCACTTCCTCTATTTCCAACGAGGACATTGACACTGTTGCGATTGAAATTCAAGTCTGGATATATTTGTGATTGAACTTCATGAGAAACATTCCGATATGATGCTTCACTCAATTTAGCATTCACGTATGCTGTAAGTGATATTGGAGATTTCTTCATTTGTGATTTAACTCTAATTAAAATATACTTTTGGTTTTTTTATTTTGTATGAAAACACACAATGTCACAAAAGATAGTGTACGTTCAACCACAAAGAAAAGCACAAGCGAAGAAACCAAGAATGAGATACGCAGCAGAGACTCAAGCAGCATTGAAACGAATCTATGCCGATGATGATATTCAAACCAGACGCAATGATGCTCTGTGTAGTCTTCCATCAGCTCGTGAGTATATTGCGAGAACTGGACGAAATTGGACTGCAAAAATAGAACAATATGGACAAATTCCTGATGTGATGGTCTACGATAATGATACTGGAGATTTGATTGCAGTCAATGGTGCCATGTTATCTCCATACAACAGTAGACCAGTCAAAGAGACATACTATGCAATGAATCCAACACCAGATATGCGAAGACAGAAACCGTACGCATCGTTTAATCAAAACCATGGAAGGAAAATCAAAGCTGTACATCGGAATTTCCTCAAAAATGGAACATACGATTTGCCAACCAATTATCGAGACATCAGTTATGCAGATATGAAAACACAAAGATCTCAACAACCATATACACTTATGAAGAGAGCTGTTGGTGAACACATGACAAACACGTTGGTACTAACTCGTGCAAATCGAAGCAATCCAGCTGATCCCAGCAAGAATGTGTTAGACAATATGGTGTTCAATTCAATTCAATCACAGATTGCATCACTGATGTGGGATCAATGGCTTCATGATCATGTTCAGGACTACAATCCCAGTATGAAACAAAAGAAAGCATTCAAAGATCAGATTTATCCAGTGTTTCTCCAAATGATCACTCAAGATACAACGTATTTATCGGAATACTGTACTCGCTATTCAACTCACATATCAACAGAAGTTAATAAACTGAAAGCCAAAGCATTCAAAACAGTCACAGATGATGATATCAGTGGATTCCAATCTGAAATGCCTGGATATTATCAATATGCTCAGTAACAGAAAGAAAAGAGTGATTAAAAACATTAATATATATTTTTTATTTTTATAGAAAGTGATGCAACCAATTCTAAGTTGTCAATTTACAAAACACACAAGTTCTTCTTCAGTACCAACATCAATCACCAACAATGTCATCATCGACAATAAAGGATCCAATTCTGGAAGATCGAGACTCGAAGATCGTAATGACCAGAGCGCAAATGTGGAGCTTGAAAATGAACGAGGTGCTTATGATCCACCACTCGAGACATATCCATCAGCCCCCATTCAAAGCCGTTCAATACCACTTAGGGAGTACACTTCCAACATTTCAGCATTTAAAGATCAGATATTACTCGTCTACAAGAATGCCTTCGCTTGTGAAAAGAAATTGTTGAATAATCTCATTGAACCTTCGAAGAAACTGATCACAAACCAAAGTGATTTATGTGCACTGATTGCGACTCTCACTGGAATCAATGATGTGGTGATTGAATTGGATGACCTGTCTGATAAGTGCATATGTCTGAATAAACTCCCAGTGTTTAGAACCATTTTCAAGATCCTCGTCGGTGGAAAAGACATGAGTATTGCCTACAATGAAGCATACAACACTATTCTCAATTATGGCATTTCTCTGACGAAAGCAATTCCTCGCTAAAATTATAAATGAATTGTATTTTTTATTTTTCTATAAATGGCACCAGGAAGTTTCAACAAACTCAAAAATATCGGCAAGCAATTCTTTCAATTCATCAAACCTCTAGCTCCAACATTGCTTCAAGTCGGTGGTGGATTGCTCTCTCAAACGAACAGTAAATTTGGACAAACAGCAGGTGGAATACTGAATGGATTAGGAGGAATGATGGACGTTTATCAACAAAATAAGGCGATCAATCGAGCACCTCAACAACCACTCGACCCCAGTCGGGTTCGAAGCCTTGCAGAGGCAAGATAGATGATTGAGTACGAACCACCTCGAAATGGACGATTCTCAAATGATGATATGCCACTCTCGTCAAATTCCAAAATTCAATTCAAAGGATAATAATTCACTAGTATTCGAATATTTTTATTTTCCTAAAATGGCACCAGGTTGGTTATCAAAATTAGCAGCAGTTGGAAAAAATATACTCAGAGTTGGAGCTCCATTTCTGAATCTCATCCCCTTCGTTGGACCTCTGATTTCTAAGGTAGCACAGACAGGTGTTGAGATGATTCCAGATGTGAAATCGGATCAGCAAATCCATGCAGAAAAGATGGCACAACATGAGCAAGCGATCAATGAAGGAAACACAGCAGTTGCGAATAAACTAAGAGGAGAAATACTGAGACATGAAGAAAAGCTGAAACCAAAAAAGAAAAAGTAGCTGTACATAAAACATTATTTGATTTTTTATTTTTGATAAAATGAATTCGCATATAACACATCTGACAAACAAAAGAACTGGAGCATCATCATTAACTGGAAATACAACTGGATCAATCAAGTATACCAGAGATGACATTGGTCAAATACAACAACAACTCATGTCTGAGCATCACATTAACTACCTTCTGAATGATGGAGCACACAGCACTTCTATTCAAGAATTGAAACCATCAGAGAACTCACGCTTCTATAAAGGACAGGAAATAATCATTCCATTGACTGGTAATCAAGACATCTGTCAAATCGATGATTCCTTCATTACGTTCACGATGACAGCAACTCTGAAAGTCAACAACTGGAAACAAACTGCAGGTAAAATTGGCTCGTACATGAATGAGAGGATATTCATATTCGTTGGACTCAAACATTCGGCATCAATCTTTCGTGACCTTACTGTTCTTCACAACAATCAGAGAATCATCAGCACAACAAACAATGATGTCTCAGTGGAGTCTCACATATACAACATGATAAAACCATAGTCAATTAGAGAATCGAAAACATTGTCACACACCTTGGCAAAATGCCTGGAATCATGACGAATCAGTCGCTGGTGTTTATATTCCACTTTTTGATTTCACAACAACATCTGGAACAGGAGTGTTTCAAGACACTATCGATGTGCCAATTCGTGTGTCTATTAATCTTGAAGATCTTCTCATATTCTCAGGCATGACTGACTATCCTCGATGTCTCTTTGGAGATCTGAAATTGAGTGTGCACATCAATGAAGATGCATTCGTTTGTTGTCCTGTATATCCTGAACTGACTTTGAAAAATACACTCTCGAAATTGATCAGTGACCACACAACACAGTTACCACCCATCCGAAGTTCAATTGTCTATTGTAGTCGTGATCGTCCAACCTTCCTTCCATATCTCGTCCCCCCATGTACAAAGAACTTCGTTCAAATCGGTCAATCATTTAAGATCATGGCAGTAAAACAAGATTGTGTATATACACATCCGACTGGTATTACATCGGAACCTTCCCCTGATGAACAATACATTTCTCTCAACATTATGGATTATCGCATTGATGATGTGTATTGCATGAGTTCTGGATACAAAATGAAGGAAATTGCGAAAGAGAATCTGAAGAAGATGTATCAGAATCGTCCCGGAACAATACCAGCTGAAAAGATCTCATTCTATCCATTTCAGAAAACACCGACTCCATCAGGAATTGATTGTACTCAGCAAATGGTTCTCGTTAATGCCAAGGATATCATGCTTCTATTCCGTCACTACGATACTGAAGTCACATGTTTCCACAATCCAATGCAGAAGAATATCCAAGTGAATCTACTCAACAAATACTATCCAGAACAACCGACAACAACTATTGGAGCTCGTTTCTATCAGTTCGCATTATCAACTCTCAATCTCGATTCCTATCTAGCTGTTCCAGATGATTTGGAGCGATCACTTACAGATTCTCTCGTTGAAGAGAAACTCACTGGTGATCAGAATTATCCCAATGAGACAATGACAAGAGTACGACCAATTCATGACAATTCTGATTTTCTTTTATGCTTCTCAACCCAGAGAAGTGGTTGCCCAACAAACTGTAATGATTCGATCAGTTCCAGAGGTCAGAATGTTCCAGTCACTTTGAGATCTCAGCCAATTTATCAAGGAGTGATTGACACGTACTACAATGTTCTTGATCCAAGTCAAAAAATTCCTGAAAGAGATGGTATGATGACAACATTTACTCATCCTCCAGCGCCTATTTTAGCAACAACTGCAACAACGTGGTGGGTATTACGATACAGCAATGGTGAACCAAAAGTTGAGTACTATCCTAATCACACATTGAAAGCGTTACACAAGGAGCTTGGCATTTTACCACATTGAAAAAGTACAAAAGAAAATTATGATACCGTCGTTGAACAAGCCGTCCAGTTGGACAACCCGTCCACATTTGGTATGAAGTCAAACTTTCGTCTCATTTTTCTCTTCATATACTTCTCTTTTCCCATATTTCCATTTCATTACTGTTTCATTCACTTATTTCAACAAATTTTTTGGTGAATTGAATTTTTTAATCTCTTCTTGATCTTGTTCTCATTGATCTCCCCTCAAGTCTTTTCTCAGTCAACTGCTTCATAGAACGAGTCTGGATCTCTGACTTCTTTGTTGACAGTTTCATTGCAGGTTGCGCTTTTCGTTTCTCGTCATGTTTCCGTTTTGGCTTTTCTCTCTGTTTGACAGTGGACTTCCGGAGGATGATCTTCTTTGGTTTGAACTGTCTTGCTTTCTTCCTTTCTTCTTTTCTTTTGAATTGCCTCCTTCTTCATCATTTTCTCAATCATCTCTTTGTACTCAGAAGAATTCCAGGTCTCACCACTTTTCTACAGCCACAAAGATTCATCATCAATATTTGACAGGTTTGTCTGTATTGATTGTGATTTTTCGTCAGCCTCAAAAGGAATACGATCGATGAGTGGCTGCGAATTTAAATCAGAGATTCCACATCTCTGAAAGGCCAACTCGATCGTGCTGATCGAGAAGGCCTTCTCGACGGCGCGCGGCAAAGCATAAGCGATTGCTTCTCGATGAGCTTGTTGAGTGAACGGGCATGGAGGTGTGTAGAATCGTTGGTACATGTTTTTGAGGCTTTGGAAGACTTTGTCGTCCAATGGTTGGGTCAGATTTGTTGTGTTGGGGAAGCGTTTATATCATGATATTGTTTTCTATTGCAGTTTTGGAAAGATTAGACGAAAAGTGCGATGCACAGTTGTCGAGGAGAAGGAGTGCGGTCTTTCCAGCGAGATGAGGAGCCATTCTTTTTTGTTGATGGCAGGGATGATGGTTTCCTGTAGGATGGTCGAGAATATGGTCCCATTCACATATCCATTGGAAAAACAATGAGGAACAATATCAAACTTGTGAAGTGAGTGAAACTCACTTGGTTCTTTGGCGAGAGGATACACTAGACAATGCGGAAGAGTGGTTCCATCTGCGCAAATCGTGCTTGCTAGAGTGAAGTTGGGGATCTTTTGAGTCTGAATTTGAACGGGTGGTGGGGTCCCAGCTTGATGAATGACAGTTTGAGCTTTTCTTTCCGTCATTGAGAAGCCAGTCTCATCGTAGTTAAAAATTAGCTCCTGTTGGACTTGGTATTCTGTGACAACGTCTTTCAAAAGGGAAATCCAAGTGTTCATATTCTCAGCGTTCGCTGATTGAATTTTTGAGAGATCCATCCTTATTGGTTTGGAGAAAATGAGATCGGGGTTGGAGTCGCAAAAAGTCCAGGCCCATGATCTATCCAGTGTGGTTTCCCGTGCAGTAGCGCTAGGTGAAGTGCGCATGATCTTCTGAATCTGGAAAATTAAAAAGAAAAGACCATACTCGTGTTTGGACTTGTGATCTAGTGATCGGAGTTTTTGTTGAACTTTTGCTTCATCCATCCGACTAACAGATTCATCTCCCTTGGAGGGACTTTCGATTGCCGTCCTGATTGTCGGATAGCTCGGCCTTCACGAAATGCTCTTCTTGCCCTCGAGAGCGAACGGCTGTGGATTCCCGTGATGGTTTGTATGATCCCGCCACGGATTTTCATCACTTTTTCGAGTTTGAGAAGATATAGGAGCTTTTCTTCAGATTTGATCTTCTTTTTCTTCAGAAGACTCTCCACTTCACGGAGATTCCTCCACCAATCAGCTGAACGTTGTTTCGTTGTCTTATTCTGAAAGAGGAGAAATGATTGAAGGAGATGGAGAAACAAGAAGTCGAATTTGTCACGAAATACCATGAATGTGCGGATGATAGGGTATCGTGATCACTGGATGACGAGAAACGGGACAAGCAAAATATAGGGGAGATCAATGAGAACAAGATCAAGAAGAGATTAAAAAATTCAATTCACCAAAAAATTTGTTGAAATAAGTGAATGAAACAGTAATGAAATGGAAATATGGGAAAAGAGAAGTATATGAAGAGAAAAATGAGACGAAAGTTTGACTTCATACCAAATGTGGACGGGTTGTCCAACTGGACGGCTTGTTCAACGACGGTATTGTATTTTTTATTTTTCTATAAATGAGAAGTTTCAGATCTAATCAATCAAAACCAACATCGACATTAATTGAGCAAATCGAAGTGCAATCATACTTGCCAAAACAATGGGATTCAGAACCTCACATCTACTCCATCCAAGAAGTGCATCCAACAAATCCTCCCATGCCATGCAGAATTGGAGACGAGATTGAAGTTCCATTGTGCTATGATGGTCATGATGTGACTGAGTTTGCGAAGAGTCATTTGCGTATCGATCTAACTGCTACTGTTCCTTTTTACCAGCCATTCGATGGAGCTAAATTTGGAATGATTGGACAATATGGAATGTTCTACGGATATAAATCATCATCAGATGCAATTCGAGACATGAGACTCGTCGACAGTAAAGGAAACATCATTGACAATTCACTACAGAATAATCATGTTCACGAATCATTTCTGTATCACACTTTCAAGTCTTTTGAAGAGAAAAACAACATGAAGCATTGCTACAGTCTTTTTGAAAATGGTCAGAGAATGGATCCAAGTGTGTGTGGATTCTATTTTGTTCCAACACTCAATGGAAACAAAGCACCTTTCACTGCGACAATTCCACTGGTTATTCCATTTGTGAACCTCCTCCCATTGAGTACCTTTGATCAGTATCCTAATTCCATCTTTGGCAATTTACGTTTGAGATTTCACTTGACAACAGATTCACTTGTGTATTGTCCCGTTCGAGTTTCAACTGTTGTTAGAAAAACACTTGAGGTGGTCAGAGATCTATTTCCAGACAAAAATATTACTACTATAGTTGATCAAGATGGAATGCAACAACTGGGTGAGAATGAATACTCCACTCTGACACAAGAATTTACCCAAATTGGAAATCCAGTGATTCAATACGATCAAACTGCTCATCATACAGCCACAACTGTGAATGAAGTTAGAACGAAGGTATCCACTTCAACTGTCTGGTCTTCATCAGTGGATAAAGTCACATCAGTTTGCTACGGATATCAAATCACTGATGCAACGAAACAATCCCTCTTCAACACATATTCCAAAACTGTTTATGTCATGAAAGCAGAAAGAATTGACACACAGTCATTTCAATCACAAGCGACTGCAATGGAAGTGAGATCAAACATCAGCATCAAACTCAACAATCTCATGAATCTGATGTGCTTATTCCCTGAAAGACCAAACGAATGTACAGTCTTCAGAAATCCTCACTACGTTGGTCAATTCGAAATGCTTGGAATCAACTTTCCCAATTTCCCAATGTCAACAATATCACCAGAGTTTTATCAAATGATGATGGTGAATGGTGACTTCATTGGTTGTTCCGCAACGGAAGAGTTTGAGAATTCAATTTGTATGTCACGTATTGCTAGCCACAATGGAGGGTCGTTTAAGAGAACTAGAGCAGTTACGGATGCTACTTCATTCACATTCATGGTTCCAACAGATAGAAGTGAAATTGCTGGTGGTGAAGAAGATATTTCGACAGCTGAATCAGTGAATATTGTCTACAGAGGAACACCGATCAATCAAGGTGAACTCGATCCATATTTCACGTCAACTCCGGAAGGTCCTCCTCCACCAATTCTCGCACTACATCAAGCAACATACTGGCTGTTCTGGATTGAGAATGGACAACCACGAGTGCGATATGTTATTGATCGTCGTCTCCAAGAAGCATATGAAGAAGTGAAGAGAGGTTATTAAGAATCAAATATGATATTTTATTTTTGTTGAAATCACAAATGGTGAAACGCTATTTCTCAATTCAGAATTCTCACACTGCTCAACTCCCTCCTGATTTTACCAATTCCAGAAAACAAAAGTGCATCTACTTCCTCGACTGCAAACTCATTCATGTGAAGGAAGAGATTAGTGATGCATCGACTGTCATCTCAAAAGATATTCCTCAGCACATCACAATCCATGGTGATTGGATTCAGACTGACGCATTCAATGACTCGTTTGTTGCTTTCTGTAATGAACAGATTGCGAAGCGAAAGAAGTGGGAACTAACTACTTGACAATCAGTAGTGAAGATCTGGTTCAAAGACAGTTCTGGTGAATCAATTGAGATGGAAACTAAAGAGACAATCAATGGAAAAATAACCAAAGAGTACTATGAGTTTCTGGTTGATCTCATGTTGGAGTATTAGTCATTGTGTCGATCAGTGAATTATATTTTTGTACAAGTTCATTGATGAGTGTCTGTTGTTGTCCGACAATGTTGCTCAGTTCCTGAATGGCTTTCACGCAGAAGCAAGAGAGTTCTGCAAAATCAACTTGAAGGCAATCTGGATTAGAATCATTCACGACTTCAGGGAAAATTTCTTGGATCTGTTGAGCAATCACACCAATATGCTTCTTCTCTCTTTCCTTCTTCAGACATTCACATTTCTCTTTGCAGTTCTTCAAGTGTTCATCATCTGTCTCATTCTCTATTTGCTTTGTCACTTTGTTGATCTTCGAGTCGAATGTGTTGAACTGATACTGCACAATTTCCACTTTATTCAGTTGTTCAAGAACATCGGGGTACGGTTCAATATTTCTTTTCACTCTTCTGTCTGACAACTGAGAAAAACTTCCTGTTGTAGATATTGAAAACACTCCTGAACCAGCGTCCTCATCGTAGTATTACAAAGCTGGTGAGTCACACGGTGACCACATAATGATACCATCACCATTGAACTGAATTCCAGAAGTTTCTGAAAGCGATTGTGAAATTGAAATGCCAGACTTAAATGTTGAAGCTGGATATGTTCCAGGATACTTCGGAAGTGATCCCTCTGATATGTTCCACTTCGCTCCATTCACATTGATCAATCCTCCAATTTCTGGTGTCGTGATTGATCCATTTGTGCTCACCACTTTTTGGATTGAAGATATCGCTGTCTTGTGTGCTTCTGTTGTCTTCTGTAGTGTGTCTATCACTGCCGAATTCTCGTTGGTTGTTGAGAGATTTTGATCAATCATTTTCTCAATCATTTGTGAATTGTATTTTTGTCGATTCATTTCTGTTTGCTCTTTCATTGAAAATACAATTCTTGATTCCCTCATGAATATACGTCTCCGGCACATTATTTCCGACATACTCAGAGACTAGTGAACAGTTCTCTTCTCTCATTGATTCAATTAATGCTTGTTCTGAACATACTCGACGTCTTTCCTTGTACATTTCAGTTGGATTCATTTAATACAAATTAAAAAAGTCAAAATTAGATTTTCTTCCGTTGTTTTCTCAGTTTTGGATTTCAGACTCAGATCGAGGATCAATGGGTTCGATCTCTGATTTTTCACAAGTGCTTGTTTCGTTCCGATTCTTCGCGTTTTGGAATCTCCTGAACTCCAGGATCATCATGGTATGCTCCGTTTTTTGAAGATTTCGGACTTTTGCAGAGTTATTCGAGGTTTCAGGATCGGTCGTGGATCTCGGAACTTTTATGTAAAAACGAGTATGCCACTCTCCTTTTCTTCTTTTTTCAGCTCTGTTTCACTCGTTTATGGTTGAATTGACACTTCATTTTCACAAGTTATGTTTTCATTTTTGACCTCACTTCAGTCTTCATTTTCTCGTTGTTTCCTCTTTTTAACCACTTCATTCATGTTTCTTTCACTGTAACTTTTTCTCGAATACAACACACTAATTCCCGTTTACTGAGTTTTCCGGACTTTTGCAGAGATCCGTCATTCAACGGCTCACTTCATATCTCGGAATTTTTCCGTAATCTTCATCATATCACGTACATTTTTGAATCATTTTTGTTCTTTTTAAGCGAAACAAACCGGAACACAGACCTAATTTTCACTATTGGTGTCACATTTCACACCGTTTTTGACGATCGCCATTTCACCATCTGATATGACTCTTACCCGTTTCATTGTTGGTTGTTTCACCTTCTTTTTATCCAATTCAGTGAAAAAATCAATGAAAAACTGAACATAATGATGTGCGCGTGAGGTGTGAACGACGGAAAAATGGGTTGTGAAATGAGGTAAATGGGAGAGTCTTATGAACGAATAAGTGGTGAAATGGAACAAGAAAGATGAGTGATGAAATGCGTTGAAACTCAAATTTGACAAGACAAACGTGCGGACAAGATATGGGGAAAAACACGTAAAACCAAGATTAAGGAAAAAGTACCGAACAAAAGTGTTCAAAAATTCAGCCACTCCCTCCTCAGAAGGTGAGAAAGGGAGGATGATGTGTGAAAACGCATACAAAAAAGATGGTGATTGAAAGTGAGGTGAAAATGTGGTGAATCAAAGGTGTGTGCAAAAAAAGAGAACGAATGAAGTGGGAAAACAGGAAATCTCAAAAAAGCGTCGCTATGACGCGAATGTGCATAATTTAGAAGATCTAACGCTAAAAATGAAAATTGGCAAAAAAGTGTCCGAAGGATCGCGACGTGAAAAGGTTCATACCTAAAGTCGCCAGAAGGCGTTCTTATCCAATCTAACACAAAAAGGCGTCATAAGAGGACGATTCCTGAGCGAAAGATGATGGAAGACAGGGTCCATACCTCATCTCGAAAATTTCGACTCGTAAAAATCCTCAATGGGTCGGATCAAACTTTTGTTTCAGAAAGTGCTTTTTATCGAAAATCCTACCTTTCAAAATGATTTCCGTCATAATCAAACGTGTTTGAACACAATTTGAGACATAAAGGTGTTCATAGTGGCGAAATCCGAACATCGACTTTTTCGTCACTTTTTCGACCTAAGTTCGGTACACAGTTCGACGAATTCTCAACCGATTTTAATCAGGATTGTTTTGATCGATGACCGACAGTGTCCCCGAGATTTTAGAATTTTTTGCAGAATTTTTCGAAATGGTTCTCACATTGGATTTCGTTGATTTGTGGTCAAAAATAGATTTTCAGTATTTTCATGACCTTTCATGGTACTTTCTCAAGTGAGGACGGTCTCCAAAATACAACCAATTGTCTAGTCGAACGTACAACTCATTCTTTGTTCGTAAATCACGATATTTGAATGGCTCAAGCACCTTTGTGTATGTTCCAATGAGTTCACAATTCTCTTTTTTCAATTCATTTTCAACAAACGACTGTGTGTATCTTCTTCGTTTGTTCTGATGAGTTCTGAATCCTTTCATCCATTTTGATGGGATCACCATCCATTCAATTCCTTCGTGTCGATATGTTACTGGAGTACTAGAATGAGTGTATTCAGAAATGAGTTCACAATTCTCATTTTTCATTGATTCAATAAGCTTCTCTTTTGTACAACAATTTGTTGCCCGAAGATATCTCTGACGATTTGTATGTGGTCTAGATCCTTTCACGAAAGCGTTGACATACACTCGATAAATCTCATCTGGTTTATCTTCGAGATAATATTCGAAAGTGCTCGCCGTGAGATATGTAGTTCCTTGTCGATTGATAGTTGGAGGTGATTTCATTTTCAAATTTTCTTTTTCCAAAATTTCCAGTAGTTGTGTTGGTGTCAATGCGCTGCTCATTTTGTACAAATTAAATAATTGAATAAAAAAAGAAATCGACGTTGTTTTCTGAAAGTACTCAAAATTTGCTTCAAAAAAGACGCTTCAAAACATGGTCATTTTTTGGCAATTATTTTCGAATTTACAGCCAAATATTGACACCTCTGAAATGTCAATATTTTCAGTAGTAAGTGAGATGGAAATTAGAATGAGTCATTTTAAAAACAATCAATTGGCTTTGAGATTCACATTGATTTCTCGTTCCAATTCTCCTAGGAGTATCACCTATGCCAGTTTGGTTCCCATTTCGTCTATATCACTACTACGGACAATCATGGTTCACTTGGTCTTGATCAAAAACCATCAATACAGATTCGAAGCTTACATCTCATTCCCCTCATCTCAATAATACTGATTTGGTCTTACAATCATCTCACCTTCGGTTCAGATGCAATCATTCCCGAAGAACGATGAAACGCAAGTTTTTTTATTGTCAACATCACGAAAACAAATGATTTTCTGGTCTCAAATTTGTTCCTCTCCTCCCACTCGAGACGACAACAGAACCATTTCCTTCTGTCGAGTTTCGGAGGTTTTGATCGATACCACAAGAAATTATACTGCCCGACACGACAACTTGATCCGACTGGAAAACGGGTGTATTTTTCTGAATAAAGAGACAATATGTTTGAATTTTCTATCAATGATAGTTGAGAGAGTTCGACACATTGTGACAAAAAATGAGAAGACAAAAAATGCTGAGTGAGGCGAAAACTGTAGGAGAAAAAAAAATGATTGTCATGTACTTCGCGACATGACACGTGATCCACTTCATCCAGCTCGATTCTTCTAATATTGTTCTTTCAAAAAATTCCCAGAAATGTCTCACTCAAGGTAGTTGAAGTGTGTGTAAAATGAATTTTCAACTCTCTCTTGTTCTGTCAAAAACAAAAATTACAGTCGGATCAGGTCGTCGTGTCGGGCAGTATATGGTCTCGAATAAGCAGGATTGGTAAAACAAGTCACAACGAATCTCAAAAATGTGTCTTAACTAAAAGTGAGAACACAATCATTGAAAATGGCACGAAACAACCAGATCCATAGGAGAAAAGAACCAAGCAAAAGGATTCAAAGTTGAATTCAGTTAGAAAAGCTTCGTAGCAATCTGGAGGAAGAAATTAAGAAGTAGGATGATAAAAAATTGTTAAGTGCCTCTAGTATCGATTCGAGAACAAAGATACCTCGACGGAATGACAGAGAAATAATGAGTGATGTGGTCTGTCTCCGCTGAGGACAACGAGTTGAGACATGGTTGAGATTGAAGAGAGAATAAACGAAAGACCGGCCGTAGAATGGGTTGGCGTGAACTGAAACGAAGTTGAGTGATCGTGGAGACGGGAGTTTTGACAAGTAGTCATGAGTGACGCATGATGGTTGATAGATTTGTTGGTCAAGCGTTGACTGTTGATCAACAAACTGTGGTTTTTGATTGGTGATCACTGAAAGTGATCAAGTTGTAACGCAAATCAGAGTTAGCCATCATGTTAGAGATGAGAAGAGGGGATTTGCTGATAGACATGTAACGTAGTGAAGTGTTGGGTGATGTGAGTGGTGATCGTGGCGTCTAATTGAAGTGACTTGATGAAAAATAGTGATTGGTGCTGCGCTCATTCTACGTTCACGAGAGCAACAAACTCGTTCTTTTGGAGGGTTCGTTTGGTGTTAGTATTCCGCGATGGGCTGTGCAGTGACGGTGGACTGAAAGCGTCTGCGATGTCTTCCAATGTCGGACGCTCCTTTGGGTTCAGCGCCAGACAGCTTTCGATCAGAGTGACAAGCGACTCCGACTCAATCCCTGTCATCGGCGGCTGGATTCCAAGACTGATCTGGCGCTGTGCGTTGAGTGCATCATACTCGCTGAACGGTACTTGTAGTGTCTCCATCTCCCACAGGAGCAGACCGAGACTGAACACTGCAGCTTTCGAGGGGTCGAATGTTGTTGTCTCCTGAGCAACTTCCGGCGCCTTCCATCGATCTCCCTCGTTCTCGCCCTTCTCTAACATCGGCTTGGATTCTCCGACTGCCTGGGAGGGGTGCGGGTGCTGTGGAACTTGCAGTTGGACAACACCCGCCGAGTCGAAAAAAACGAAGTGTGGACTGAGATTGGTGAGGATGGTCGCATTCGGGTTGTCCTTCATCGAAGCGATGAGACCAGCAATGATCTGTTTCCTGACTGACCCCACATCAACAAGCACACCGTTCAGAGGGTTGTGAAGTCGGTTGTAGAGCGTGTCTTGTCTTTGGGGGATGACGGCTTCTTTCACTTGTTCTGAACTTGCCACCAGAACATTGAAATGGGCTGATTCTTTCTGTTCATTCTGTGGCTGATTTTTTGTGTATCCAGACACTTCATGTGACGGAGTCTCGAAGTGAGAGTGGACTCCGTAAGTGGTATCTGCGAAGGAATCCTGCGTGTCTATCTTTTCGATATCCATCATCGATTCGTCTAGTTCTTGAGCAGCAAGAGGCTTTTTTTGGTTCTCAGCATCTTTCTTCTTCCGATGGCGACGAAGGAGGACGATCAAGATCAGAAAGAACACAATGACGGCGACGATTGCTCCGATGACAGGACCAAGCCATTTCATCGTGTTGATTGTCTGCGATTTCCGTTCATCTGTGGCACTCAATTTGGCACAGAACGATTCTGTCTGCTCTCCATATCCATAAACAAGTCGAGCGCGCCATTCGTGAGTCGGATTCAAAGAGATTGCTGACATTGCCAGTGATAGTGTGATCATCTTCTCTTCTGTCCATTCTCCTCCAAGTGTCGAGAGGTCCAGATTAACACTCTTTGGGTCTTTGACTTCGTGCTCGAACACCTGGAGAAGGAGACCGCAACGAATAAACATCGTTCCAGTTAGTGTCAGTGCGAATGTCTGGGTCTTCTTGGTGAATGTGCATTTCGTGGACGATGTATTCAATGTTGGGATGAACAAGGGAGCAGAGAATTGTTTCATCTGACGAGTGACCAAACAATCCTCATCGTTGGAGATCCAGTGCGCAGTCGTGTCTTGTCCATCTCCAGCGTGCACGCTCTCGATTTCTAAGACGGAATGTCCCACACAACGCACATTTCGACGGAATGACGCAGATGGAGTTGACAATGGTGTGTTGAGCGTGAAAGTGCAGCCAGAGAGAGTGATGTTTGAGTCGGCTATCAGAAGTCCACCTTGATGAAGAGAGGAGAAGCGAGTTCCAGTGATCGTGCCGACGGTGTCATTGAGAGTCAGGAGACCACTCGACCATTCGCACGATGGGTTTTCTTCTTCATTTTGGGATGCTTTTGATCCGACGAAGTCTGACTGGGACAGCAAGAAAGACGAGACATTCAATGTCGAGATTAATTCAGAGACTGATGATTCTCCCGTTTTTGGAGATGTGAAGTCGATCTTGGAAAGGTAGACAGATGGCGAGTTTGCTATCGAGAATGCAGGTGATTCCAGAGAGATGGAAGATATTGTGATCTCCTCCATCTTCACGTTTCCTTTCAGTGACCTCAGTAGAGCTCCAGTCTTCGTGGTGTTGATAGAAAACACGATGTTGTGGAGGGTTAAGTTGTCTCCGGTTATTTGGATGAGAGAGAATGGGATGGGTTGTGTGGAAATGATGGAACATGAAGAGACTTCCATCGTTCCGGTTTTGATGAAGAAGAGACTCAGGTCCGTCAGAGTGCTTGACGAGACATCGATTTCCAGTTTCGAGATGATCAACTGACCTGGATCATCTTCGTCATCACTCACAAATCGACCTGTCCGCAGCATGATCATCCTGCCTCGTCCGTTGTGGCCACTCAGCGCGACCGTCGAGTTTCCAACAGTCAGAATTCCTCCAATCTCTCCGATTGATATAATCTCGATTGTGTCGATGGATGTGAGTGACCTTCCAACATCAATCGAGTGGCATGGAAACTGAGAGTGACCACAGAGAGGATGGTCCACATTTCCAGTCGTGCTTGCAACATATAGTGTCGCCTCCGTGCTTGGGAAGAACTCGTAGAGGAGAGAATACGGTCTGAACTCCGAATCGATGGGTTTTGTTGAGTCATCCACAACAACTCCAGACCAGGGTGACGTTTTGTTGAATGTTCCAATCCAGCTTGAAGGGAGGAAGGTTGTCTGATCCCGACCCTTGAGTGAGATCCAGCGTTCCGAATCTGATGCTGTGCAACCTGAGAAGCTCGTGTTGAGGACAGAGACCGTTGCAGAATCAGAGATCGTTGCTGAAAGGACAGTGGGACCTTGTGATTCTTGAGTGATGTCGATGAACTGGCACTTCTCAATCGCCACATGACTTTTCGTCTCAAAGAGAGCACATTCTGACAGAGGAAGTTTAGAGAACTGACTCGTTGACACAGAAAGAAGGCCAGCATGGGTTTCAACGACGGAGTGTTTGCTGATCGATGATCCTTCAAAAATGATTGAGGTCAGAGACAAAGATCCTGAGTCTGAGAGAACGATGAGCGGGGCTGTTGAAGACGGAACAGAATCAACCAATTTGAACGAGTTCAGCGAAACAGACCCGTTTGTGATGGTCATCAGTGAACCTGTTCCAGTCCACTCCAAAGAGATCGTGTCGACACTGGCCGAGAGAATAATTTGACGCGAAGCAACAGTCAGCGTGGCTAATTCAGATATCGAAGTTTCCATTTCGATCAAGCGAAGAGCATACTTGTCTGCGGTCTCATTCTGTTCGCACAGCGAGAGCGCCTTCTTGACAGAGGAGCAGGAGACATCATGAAGATGGCAAGTGTCGTCGTTGGCGTTGAGGCTGTTCACTCCGAGGACAGAGAACGGGACAAGATCGTTCTCAGATGTCTGTCCAATCAGAAGATGATTCAAATCGCTGTCCGAATAACACTTCTGGATCGTGGCAGGTGTGAAAGTATTTTTCCACTCTTCCGTGGCGAGGATATCGTTCGACGTCGAGCCTTTGTTCAAACTGAAATAGCAGCTTGTCATCGTGACAGTGCCCATTCTCGATCCGAAAAAGCACAGCGTTGCTCCGTGTAGGTTTGAACAGCTAGTGAAGTGTGAATGAGTGATTGTCAGAGAAGCTGAAGAATCTTGGTCGCCTCCAACTTGGATCAGGCAGCATTCCGACGACGCCGTGTTCACGAAGGACGAGAAGGAGTGTGGCTGTGTGAGAGAACCTTTAATCTCAAGGGAACCTTTCGCGACAGACATCAGGGGACAGAGAAGAGAGGTTGGTGTCGTAACAGTTCCTGCATGAGAGAGTCTTGACGATGGATCGAATCGGAGAGCTCCTCCAGAGACAGCGAAGGGTGTATTGGTGACACTTGTCAATGGCAGGTTGATCTCAATCGATGTGAACGTCAGAGAACCAGTCGACACATCGAAAGATCCTCCATCCACATTCACTACTTTCTTGTCCACTGACGTCACGAGCAGCGAGATCCCATCAATCGCCAGAGAACTGTTCAAGATCCCAGAATCCACAATGACGATCTCCATTTCCGGAGATTCCTCACTCACGAGACGCTCCATGGCTCTCGTCAGTGTTTCACACGGCAACAGAGAGACCCCACACGCCAACGAATCGTTTCCTGTCGATCCAACATACGACTTCGAGAGGTCCAGCAGGAATGTGATGAGAGGATGTGTCACACTTTGGATCCCGCCATCGTGGCCAGAGTAGAGTGGCAAATCATCTGTGCTGAACACGAACGGATTGAGGAAGGCGAATGACATTGTCGTCACTGTCGATTTCAGCGAAGGTGATGAAACGAACAAGAACGGCGCTGGATTAGTGTCTGAAACTGTTGGGAACGAGATCGAGTCGAGAACCAACATCTGCTGAACACTTCTCAAAATTCATTCCATTCGTGCCTTTCATTTCGAGACAACCTGTCCCCACCAGAGAGACATGCAGAGCTCCTCCATTCCCTTTCGTTGAGCAGTCTGAAATTGTTCCAGAGTCGATGCTCACTTTCTTGCCTGTTGACACAACTGCTGATAGCACACTCCCATCTCCTTCTGTGTTCGTGATCGACGAGAAGGAGCTGTCTTCCAGCCGAAGATTCCCATCATTCAGAACAATCGCTGCAGTCGATGTTAGAGCGAGTGAGTGGACAGTTGTGGAGACGAGAGTGGTTGTTCCACCAACCAGAGACAGAATCGGATGAGCAGAACTCATGTTTTGGATCACACTGTTGTCTATCATCTGGAATGTCCCTCCGGAGACAGACACGACGGAGGATGTGAGTGAAGTTGGGGCGGTTGATGAACCGAAAGTGCATCCACTCAGCACCAGAGATCCAGCAGACACGGAGAACACAGACGATGATCTTGCTTGCGACAATTCCAGCGCAAACTGGAGCGTTGTGAGTGTGAGTTGAGTGTTGGCAGTGTCTGTTTTGATCTGTCCATTCGATGAGAGTGTGATGATTTGTGGTGTCGAAAGAGATATGATCGTTTCGGCTGCGAAGGCTGGTTTCAAAGAAGTGCTGAGAGACGCAGCTGACGAAATTACAATATCCTTTCCTGTCTCTTTCAGTCGATCATGACCGAAGTCGAGTGACGAGCAGGGCAGCTCGATTAGACCACAATTCGGGTGGTCTGTTCCAGTTTCAGTAACGCGAACTGATCCAGTCGTGTGAGGATACCAGTAGAACAGCAGAGACCCAGTAGACGGAGAAACTGCGTTCGTGTCGATTCCCCAGAACTCCTCGTGAACCTCACTCGTGAAAGCCACTTCCGATGTCGTGTTCGGTCGGATCGCATCGAGTGGGCCAGTTTGACTTCCTCCCAGAAATGACACCAAATCAGAACGCGTCAGATGAATCAAATTCCCATCCCCACTCGCCCTGCACAACGAGAAGGTCGTTGTTCCTGTTATTGCAAATGTCGCTGTCCCAGACAACTCAACATTCATCACTCCTCCATTTCCACTCGAACAGACACACGATGAGAACTGACATTCAGAAATCGACAGCGATCCTGAAGAGATGGTGGATGAGATCACACTTCCATCGCCATTACTTCGAGTCACATTCTCAATCGACATTCCAGAAAGGGTGAGAGAGCCTCCAGTTTGGGTGAAGAGAGGATGAGAAGAGACGAATCGGTTGGAGAAGTCGAGCGATGTGTTGTCGAGTTTGAGTGTTCCAGATGATAGCGAGAAGAGAGATGAGGTGTGCGCGGTTGACGAGGGGTTCACAAGAGTGCAAGTTGATTCAAACTCAACAATTCCATATTTAACATCGAACAGAGAGGTCGACAGAACAGGAACAGTCAGGATGAGTGATTCTAATCTCAGAGTCCCTGACGAGACAGTGAAACAGACTCCAGATCCAGCTGACAGGGTTCAGTGTGATCGTGCGTGTTGTTTTGAGGGATGTGAAGGAGTGAGAGAGTGTTTTGCAGGCCAGTTCGAAAAGACCACAGTTCGTGTGATCTTCTCCATCAGAGTGAACATGGACAGCACCAGAGGAGTCAATGTGAGGATACCAGAAGAACAGAAGCGACTCGGGCGATGTGCTGTTGCTAACAAATACGTTCTTCTCGGCTGTGGTGAGGAGCGAGCCAGAGAGTGTTGGTTTCAGGCCAATCAGAACTCCATCCGCGTCTGTCTTCAGATTTCTGCTTTTCACAAACACTTTCGATCCCAGAATCGCAGTGTTGACATCAGAACCAGAACCAAACACGAGTGACGAGAACGAGGTTGAGGCGGAAGTGCTGGCTGAAAGGTCCACGAAGAGAGCTCCTCCATTCACAGCAGAAGAACACGACGTGAACGAGGTGTGAGAGATCGCCAGTGTTCCAGACGACAGAAGAGCGATGTTCAATGCTCCTCCATTCCCTTTCGACGAACATGAAACAAACTCAGATGATTTCGTGTCGGTTTTGGTGATTTCCAGTTTCTGATTGGCCCCAATCGTCACTCTCATCACATTCGTGGATCCAGATTCGGTGCTGTCGACGAGTGACGAGAACGAGTTCCCTTTCAGCACCAAGTTTCCTCCTCCGGCAACAAATGATGATTTCATCTTCACATTGGAGAACGTGGATTCGGACACTGAGATCGATCCTCCGTATATCGAGATGAACGAACCGATCTGTTCGTCTTCGCCATCAAAACTGCAAGATGTCAACGCGGTTGTTTCGGACATCACAGAAATGATGCTTGCTGAATGATCGGTGTGTTGTGAAGAGAGAGCGAATGTGACTGATGTGATGCTCAGAGTGCCTGACGAAGAGATCACTGGCGATGACGTTTGTGACGACGGCAGAGTCAGGGTGAGAGACGAGAGAGACAATGTCGAGGTCGATGGAATAATCAGAAGACTGTTCGTCGATGTTTTCAGTTGGACAATCGAATCTGTGTGTGATGCTCCAGTGATAACAAGACTTTGCGTCTGAACCAACACAATCCCCGCTTCAATCGATTCTCCGACAGCAACAACAATCTCGCCTTCAAAGTCATATCCAAGTCGATCAACCAGTCTGCCCACCGAACGGCACTTCTTCATCGGAATCCAGCAGAATGGTTCATCCAGCCCTTCATTTCCGTCCACAGCAATCTGATACGATGGTCTTTGAGTCAGTTCATGTCCGTCTTTCTGAGAAGCTCTTGGTGACACGCTTGTGCTGAGTGACGATGGGATTGTTGAGATTTGCGAAAGGGCTGAGGGATCGACGATCAGATCAGAAAATGATGCCCCAACACATTTCTCGAAATACAATCCACTCAGCGACAGAGACGCTGCTGGAATGATTGTCAACGGGGCTGATTGTGTTGTCTCCAAGTTGAGGAAGAAGAGATCAGTCAGCGAGATGGAACCAGATGTCTCCCATCTCAGAAGCGCTCCAGCTCCCACTTTCAGTGAAGAGAAATGTGTGTTTGTCACGGAGAGCGATCCTGTTGTGGTCGAAATGATATGTGATGACGTCGCGTCTCCGCTCTCTTTACCGACGAAGGAGCACGATTCGATGCTGACTTGTCCAGTCCCCTCGTGTCTCACAACGGTTTGCCCAGCAACGATGAATGACATGAACTTCAGATCCAAATTATAGCCGTCTGTAATTTTTATGAAAGTGTCGGTGAGATCTGAAAGATTGAATATCGGGTT
Source organism: Blattamonas nauphoetae (assembly GCA_033064195.1). Classification (NCBI taxonomy): domain Eukaryota; phylum Preaxostyla; order Oxymonadida; genus Blattamonas; species Blattamonas nauphoetae. Next base: position 179,750 of record JARBJD010000119.1, on the reverse strand, counting down.
CTCGTTTCCGAATGAAGAAATTTTTGCATTTTTTGTGTCCACTGTGAAACCGATTGATTCTGTGAACTGACCAGCCTCAACCAGCACCTCTCCAGTTGATGAACTCAGTTGATTGGCTCCCACATAGCCCAGCGTTTTGCAGGGCAGGAAATAATTCATCCCACACCCTCCTTCGTTGCTCGCCTCTGCTCGTGTGCTGACGATGAGTGAGGGTTCTGGGAAGATATCAGAGAGGAGACTGCCATTTGGGAAGCAGATGGTATGATAATCGAATTGAGTCGCATAGTTGATTGCGATTCGTGGATTTTGCGAATTCGAGAAGCAGTTTGTGAAGGCACCAGGGCGTGCAAGGGTGTTGTTCCAATCTGCCCTGTCCTCATAGAAGAAGAGGTCATTGCCAGCTGAGCAGTAATGAGTCATGTTGTTGATGTTGGGTTTCGTCAACGTGGCCGTGTTGTTGAAGAAGATGCAGCTGAACCAGTTGATCATCGGCGTTCCGCTTGTGGCTGAGTACAGAATTGCCCCTCCTCGTCTGGCTGTGTTCGAGTTGAAGAGGATGTTGGAGTGGGTGGAGTCTCTCTCATATGGAAGGTCGGAATTGAGTCGATACCCGTGCTATGCGAACAATTCGTGAACGACACACTCATCTTTCCTGCAAACCAGAACGAGCAAGCACCAGCACGGAATTCGGAATGACATTGGTCGAACATCGTCGTATTGACAAAGAAAGAGTGTACCCCATTTCCAAAAAAGAACACGCCCCCGCCACTCCCAGAAGAAGGGTTTGTGCAGTTGCATTTCCGGAAGGTGCAGGAAGAGAGGGACAGCGAGCCTTTATTGTCCGCATTGATCGCTCCACCGTTCGTGTTCGATGATGCCTCAGTCCATGTGCAGTTGATGAAGGTGTGGGATGCTATGGGATCGGTGTGAGTCATTGAGGGGTTGTTCTCGGTGGTGGCGACGGTGTTTGTGAGACATCGGAGGATGCTTGTGTTTGCCACGAAGAAGGAGGAGAAGAGACTCATCCCAGGGACCAATCCGCCTGTGAGAACATTCTGGCTGTCTTTCATGCACGTTCCGATGATGCTGACATTCCCTGGTTGTTCTGATATTGGCGACATTCATGTTCAACAGAGTCACATTCGAGACTTCTGTGGATACAAAGAGTGGTCCGTCTTCAGAAACGTCCATATCCGAGAGGGAAGACGAGCTGAATGTGACGATTGACTCTGACGAGATAGATGTGACAAGAGAAGGGGTCGGCATATTTTGATATATCAAATCAAATGAGCAACAGTGTACGATAAGTGAGCCTGAGTTGCATTCCAGTGGAGAAACAGAATTGGGGATTGAGATTCGGCAACTGTCGAGGCGGCAGAGAGAGAAATCTTGGACTCTCAAAGATCGGCTGATAGTCGGGTTGAACCAGAAGTGTGACAGTGTGGTTGTTGAGTTTTCAACATCAATCAGACTTCCTGAAGCAAAATGACCTTCGACAATTTGAGTTTTGGATTCATGTAAGCCGGATAGATCGTAGTTTCTGGATAGCAAGGAGAGAGTATCTGATTGATATATGTTGTGCTGAAAGTTAAATATGGTCATTTTATCCCATTCGTTCGAGTTTGAGAGCGAAAAAAGTGCTTTCTCCAATGATGGAAGAACATCCGGTGGTTGGCTAATGGTGAGGGAGAGTGAGACCAGGAGAGTGAGGAATAACATGAAATCGAATGTCTCCAGCTTTGGATCTTTCGTTTCCAATCGAAATGAAGAAGATCAGGCCAAAATTAGTATCGACGTCCCGATGGCCAGTTCTCTCTGATGTTCCGTCGAGATTTTGGGATAAAGGAGAGCTGAAATGTCTAAACTGTGTAATGATATGTGAAAATGGCGAAATGATGAAATGATGCCCACTGATCTTGGACAACAATGAAAAGCGTGTGAAAACGTGTGGTGAGATCATGAGGTGCCAATTCAATTGGCGGTGAGGTAAAAATGAAGATGGTATTTGAATAATGAAGAGCTTAAGTAATCTCGAAAAGCCGAAGCATCCCATTTCGGGCATTCCAAAATGGTTGAGTGAAATGAATGGGATCGACAGAGGAGGAAGGAAGGAGAAGAAGAAGAATGGCAGATAAAAGAACAAGAGAAATGAGAGCATCAATCAATCAAGACAGAAACGAAGACGGAAGCGAGGAGGCACATTGACGTGAAATGAAGAGGGGATGATTTCAGTGGAAAGAAGAGTGTGCCACTCGATTGATGCTCTGCTGAGTGACATGATTGTGTGTGGACGAGAGAGTTACCTGTGACGTGTAGTACGCAGTGACTCTGTCGTGTTTGTGTGTGAGTGGTGTGATGATCTGATCATCTTCTCCCACGGCGAGGGCAGGCCTGTCTTGTGACGTGAAGATCGGAGACTCACGATGTGTGTGTCGGAGTGAGTGATACCCGATCCTTGATTAGGGTGAGAGTGTGACGTGATTGACAGGAATTTCCAAACAGAGCGAGAAGTGTCAGGATAGTGAGGGTGCTTCTAAACTGGCCACAAGTGAAGAATGGAGACGTGGATTCTGAGTGACACGAATGCTTGTGCCGTCGTGATCTGACTCATCGAGGAATGGTGGTAGTGTTTTAGTGACGTGAAGTTGGATGCAGTGTGCGGGTGTTGGTGTGTCGTTATGTGGCCTACACGAACTCCAGCAGATTCGGTGCATCATCCGCTTTGAACGAAATCGACGCGATGCGTGAATCGAGCGAGTTCAGCTTTGGCCTGTTCTTGCCGTCCAGTGAGAGACACTCGGCGATCAGTGTGGACAGCTCTTCGCTCCCCACAAGCTCCATTTTAGGCAGACACCCTGTTCGCAGCTGCCGCGACGCATTCACTGCATCCATTTCCCCGAAGGGCACACAACCAGTCTCTATTTCATACAAGACGAGGCCAAGACTAAAAACTGCCGCTTGGTCTGGTTTCACCTCCTTCTTCTCTTCCCCCTGCTCCACAACTGTCTCCGGGGCTCGCCATCGCATCATCTCAAACCCCTCCCGCTGGTTGGAGGGTGTGGTCCGTGTCATGTTCGAGTCTGTCCCTGGCTGAGTCTGTGCTATCTGCGGTTGCTGAATGAGAGGAACTGCTGACTGGTCGGGGTTGGAGGCGTTCATGTCGAGATAGACCTGCCCTTCCTTGTCGAACAGAACAACGTGCGACGAGAATCGGGTGAACAATTCGAGGGCCGAGTTGATGTTGTAAAGTTTCATCAGTGCCCGCACGATCTGCTGAGCGGTCATTCCTTTTGAGATTGGCTGCTTCTGGTTGGAGTGAAGGCGGTTGTAGAGCGTGTCTCGTTTATTGATCTGGGCAACTTGAACGCCTTCTTCCGCCTTAACAACTTCAACATTTGAGAAGGACTTAGAATCTGGGAGGAGAGATTCGTGGTGTGGTTGGAATGCTGTTCTCTTCACTGAGGGGTCTTCCTTGTCGAAGGGTGCTTGTGACGGGACAGCGTTGACGAGAGACGTGGCTGGGTAGAGCAGATCATCATTCAGCACTTCAATCTTCTCGTCCTGCACTTCGTTCAACTCTTCTCTTCCTTGCGTTTCAGCTGCCTTCTTCTGGCGACGGCGACGGCAGAGCACGATGAGGAGGATGAGGATGAAGAGGAGCGCGAGGACTGCACACACAACTGGGATCACCCACTTCATTGCTTGCACAGCGTGTGACTTTCGCTCGTCCGACAGACTCTGTTTCACAAGGAACGATGACGACCGCTGTTCGTTTCCAGTCACGATCCTTCCCTTCCATTCGGCGCTCGCGTTGAGCTTCGAGTGAATTTCGGTGGGAGAGAGGGAGAGAATCACTTTCTCTTCGGTGAAAGAGGTCGTTGAGGATGGAGTGAGTGCTTTCAGGAAGGACGATGTGTGGTCAGACTCTTTTGAACTTTCGAAAAGCTCGATTTGGAGGCCACATGGAACCAGAAGACCAGCGACGAGTGTGACGGTCAGAGTCTTGTTCTTTTCCTGTTTGCTGCTCGATTTCTCAGCGTCGAATGCGGGCTGAAAGAATGGCGAGGTCACTTTCTCTTCTTTCAATCTAATCTCACAATTCTCTCCCAAAATCCACAGCGATGTGTTGTTCACTCCATCTCCTCCATTCAGATCTTCAAACGACACGTTTCCATCTTTGCATCGAATGTTCCGATGCACAGACGGGAAGTCCGAACTTCCGGCTGAATTGATGATGAACGCCGAAGTTGTCACAGAAACTCTGCTCCCATTCACACTCAGCGCTCCTTGTCCAAGTTTCTTGAACTCCGATGCGCGGATGGTGGTCGGCGTTGAGTTGATGCTGATGAGACCTGTCGACCACGAGCAGAGGGTGTCTTCGTTGAGTTGGGTAGATTTGTCGGAAGCACCGCTGAATGTACACGATTGGAGAGTGAAAGAATCACTGCTGTCGATTTGGATGAGTTCGGTTGATGAGAGTTCGGATGCGGTGAGGTTGGTAATGGTGCACGATGCAACTTCAGAGAAGACGAATGAAGGTGATGTGATGGCGACGGCATTCAGAGTGAGATCGACGAGAGAGAACGACCCTCCATTCATTGACACCAGATTTCCCACAGTTTTGATGGTTGGCGAGAGGTGCAACTTGCTTAACTCAGTCGTTCCATTTGAGATCTCAAGAAATGTGGACTGGTCTGGCAGTTCTGATTCGAAAGTGATGTCCACGAACGACATTTTGGCCCTTTCAAGCTTGATCAATGTCTGACTGACTGCAGGCACGTCATGTTGGCTTGTTGGAGCAAGCTTGTCCATCACAATACTTTCAAAGGTGAGTTGAGAATCCTGGCAGAGAAGGAATGGAAGAACAGCTGCTGTGTTGACCACCACGCGTGCATTCTTCACATGAAAATGTCCATCAAGTACTTCCAATGCCGATCTGTCAGCATTCCCAGCCACTTTCAGTGTCATCCCATCAAAGATGACCTCCTCTCCGCTGTCGATCACGAACCCTCCCTTCTGCGTCAGCACAATCACAGAACTGCTCAGCTTCCCGTGAATTCGATACTCTTCGTTCAGGTCGATCAGCTTGTCCACTGTGACTGTGTCGTGAATGTTGATCTGGACTTGATTTTTCGAGTCAGCGATGGAAAGTCCATACTCCATCTCTCCACACCAAACTGAGAAGAATCCACATTTTGAGATGAGATAGCCAGCATCAGACACTCCCACAGGTCCTGTCCCTTCTTTCAGATAGAACACGACGGATCCGCTGAGTTCAGTCTGCTCATCCACACTCCACAGCCAGTTGTCGGACGCGAGGGATTCGTACGAGCCAGCAAATCGAGGATCCCCTGTGTCGATCCACGCAGAGAAATTGTTGCCGACGATGCAGACGAAGTGGGAAGAGTCAGCGTTTGATGAGGAAGGCTGTTTGAAGATCAAGTTTGTGAGTGAGAATGGCGTGTTGTGGGTTGGGTTTGTGAGAGCGAGGAAGGAGATGAGGAGACCCGTTGCCAAACCAGTTTCTGAGGCAAGAGTGTCGAGAGTGACGCCATCCACATGCAGTTGCATACCATCTTTGATGGTTGAGGCGAGAACTGCGCCTTCGCCTTGGCGTCGTGTGATTCCTTTGAAAGACCCTTCGGAGAGAGACAAATTCGATCCGGCGTGTTTGATCAGAGCTGAGTCTGCCAAAGTGAATTTCGAGAATGTGCAGCGATCGATTGTGATGGGGGCAGTGGTGACAGAAATCAGAGGATGGGTGAGTGTCTGAACTTGGGCCGACTGAGTGAAGGAGATCGATTGGAGTGTGAGAGAGTTGGAAGTCAAGGCGATGGTTGCATCTCCTCCGATTGTCACTGTGTTGAGTGGCGAGGCTGATGTCAGTGTGTGAGCGCCGAACACTGCCGAAATAGTCTCGTTCAGGAGGAATGCTGAATCAATGATTGTTTTCTTCTCTGCCGTGGTCTTCTGAATGGCGGATGAGAGGATAGAACAAGGAAGAGCAGTCGATCCACACAAGTTATGAGCATCCCCGTTTGAGTGGACGTGCGTGGAGGCTTCTGTGTCAAGATGAGGATACCAATAAAACAGCAACGATCCAGTTGTGCCTGTTTCTGTGTCCATTCCAAACCATTTCGATTTCTCCTCATTTCCAAAGAGACCAGTGTTTGTGGGAAGTGATGGTTTGATCGAGGACAGATGATTTGTTTTCAGGAATGCGATGAGATCTGAAGACGAGATGGATCCGAGATTTCCCTCGTTCTTGCTACTCGTGCACGTAGTGAACGTGTTGTCTGAAATTGAGATCGTTCCAGAGCCAGTGAGACTTATTGAGACAATTCCACCGATCTCAGTTGAGTTGCAATGAGACAATGTGCAATGCTCAATCAGAACTGAAGTTGAGACTGTTCCAGACACGACTGAGCCAGCAACAGTGCTTGAGAATCCAGTGAAAGTGCTTCCTGACAAAGCGAGAGACCCGATGTTTGTGATTGTGAAGAGCGAGCGATCGAAAGAGGGGACTGTCGTTGTGAACGAGAGAGATTCGACGGAGAGAGTGTAGGCGGCGATTGAGAAGCATCCATCGCTCTGAACATCCACAGCGAGGCCTACTGTGTTCGATGTGATCGTTGCAGTATTTGCGATCGTGACATCTTCGTTCAGCGAGTGTTTGGAGTCGAGAATGAACTTGGCGGCTGAATTAGTGTTGGTGAGAGCATGTGACAGCTTCAGACACGGAAGTGCCTGAACTCCACAGAGTGGATGGTCCGTTCCTGACGAATGAACATGTGTGGAAGGTTCATTGATGGTGTGCGTGAACCAATAATACAACAGAGATCCTGAACTTGCGTCTGATCCGGTGTTGCTTCCGAACCATTTCGACTTTTCCTCATCTCCATAAATACCATTTTCTGGAATTGAAGGCTTGATTCCATTGAGTCCACCTTTGGCCAAGGTCGTGGCCAAGTCTTCTCCAGCCAAATACACATTCTTTCCGTTCAATCCGTCACACGATGAGAATGTCACGTTTGCATCAGTGATCGTGATTGATCCTCCGTTCAGAGTGATGGCTAGAACGCCTCCATTTCCAGCTGACGTGCATGACGTGAAAGCTGAGTTTGCGATCGTGACAGAATTCGCGGTTCCAAGTGTAGACGAGAAGACAGCTCCATCTGTCGTGCATTTGAAGCCGGTGAATGTGCAGTGGTTGATATCGATCGATCCAGTCTGCGAGAGCACCAACAACGAGGAAGAACGACTGACAGATGATCCGTCCAAAACGAATGTCGAAAGAGACAATGTCGAGGCGGAGACAGACAGAGAGCCAGTGGCACCGACCAGCAATTTGGATGTCGCTGGATCGCCTTTGATGGTGGTCTCGGAAGAAATGGCGAGTCCATCTGAGTGCGACGCTTCTGTGTCGATGGAGAGAGTGAACGGTGTTGAGCCTGATAGATGAGTGTGTGCTTGGTTGAGCGTCAGACACTTCCACGTTGAAGAACCACACCCATTCTCGTTCCGCCCTCCTGTTCCAACATGGATTGTGCGCTGTCGATACGGGACGAGATCGTAGAGAAGCGAGATCGAGCGATAGGCGGAGTTTTCTTCTTCATTCGTATCAGTTCCCCAAAGAGTGTTGGGAGAGTCCCAAGTGAGACCAGCGATGGTTTTTGTCCAGTAATCAGGTGAGAGGATGGTTTTGAAAGTGTGGCCTTCGACGAAAACCCACTCGCCTTTCATTGCTGGACCGCATGAACAGTCTGAGAAAGTGGCATCGACGACGAGCGACGAGGAGGGGAACGACGGAGGGCAGGAAATGAACAGAACGCCTCCATTTCCGACAGCAGAACGGCAATCTGTGAATGAGGACGTTCCAGAAATCTGAATTTTGTCTGTGGTGGACGAGAGTGTGGAGTGGAGCACGCTTCCATCTCCAGTCGTTCTGGTGATGTTTTCAATCTTCATGTTTGAGATGGTGAGAGATCCCTTCGTCTGAACAATTAAGGAGGACGAGGCAAATGTCATCCTCTGGGCAGTCGTTAGTTGAGTTCCATCCAGAACGACTTCTCCTCCTCCAATCGACAGAAGTGAAGCTTGGTGAATGGCTGTGTCCGAGTTGATGAACGATGTGGAAGAATCAACATCCAATTTTCCTCCCGTGACAGACACAAACGGCTTCGATGCCAATGTCGGGACGGTCATCGTTGATCCAGTAAACGACAGTTGCCCATTCAAGAACGAAATAAAAGACACAGATAGACTTTTCGTCGATGCGAAGACGGTGCACGAAGACACAACGAGAGAGCCTGCTGAAACTGTGAGGAGTTCAGCTGTTCGGTCAACAGTCAGTGTTCCAACTTCGATTGGAAGAGAAGACAGTGTCAGCGCTGATCCAGAATTGCTCACTTCAAGTTGGCCAGCTTCAGAAAGCGTGAGGACAAACGATCCGCTTTTGGTGAATGTCCAGGCTCTTGGGAGAGATGTTAGTTTCGTAGAGAGTTCGATGCTGGAGTCGATCATCAATGTGGTGGCGGATTGAATCTTGTTCAGAGAGTCGGGGAGGGTTTGGCAAGGGAGAGCTTCTTTCCCACAAAGCGAGTGAGTGTGTCCAGATGAGTGAACATGCATCGTCGTATCCAATGTGCTGAAGGGATACCAGTACAAAAGAAGCGATCCTTCCGAGCTCGACGATTCGAATCCATAAAACTCGTTCAGAGCAGCATCAGCAGCCGCCTTTGAGGAAAGTGTGGGTTTGATCGAGTCCAGAGGGCCAGTTCCTTCATTTGGTGTGAGGAACGAAATAAGGTCTGGCCGAGAGAGATACAAACTGTTGCCGTTTCCACTCGCTGTGCATGATGTGAACGAGGATGCTCCAGTGATCGAGAAGAGAGCCGAGGCTGACAGACTCACAAAAAGCGCTCCTCCATTCCCTGCGGAACATGAACACAATTTAAAGGCTGTTGATTCAATCGAAAGTTCGTCAGAGTTTGTGGAGAGTGTTGCAGAGATCACGCTTCCATCGCCAGCTGTTCTGCTGATGTTCTCAAAATTCATGTTTGAGATCGTCAGAGATCCTTTTGTTTGTTCGATGAGCGATTTAGTCGAGATGTAGATCGGTTGGAAGATCACTTGTGTTCCGGTCATCTGCAGAGAGCCAGAAGCGAGAGAGAAGAGTGGCGCTTGATGTGTCGATGCGCTCGGTGGATTCTGGATCGTTACTGTCGATGCAATGGAGAGGACATTGGCCTTCACAACAAAGAGCGGTTTTGTGATGGCTGTCGGGAGGAGAATGGTGATATCTTCGAACGAGAGAGGACCAGCCTGGATAACGAACTGAGTGGTCTGATCTGACGACACTGTTTGAGCGAGCTTTGTCGTCAGAACGGATCCAAGTGCGAGCGAGTTGATCTCGCCTGTGAGTGTGTAGGGAGACAAGAACACCACTTTCTGATTCGATGTGTTCAGTTTAAAATGAACATTTTTAAACGTCTCGCACGGCAGTTTCTCCTTCCCACAACTCTCGTGGTCCCAGAAACTTCCATCCACATGCATGCTTCCTTCTGTGTAGGGATATCGCAGATACGCAAGAGGTCCACTTTTCACCACAGAGTCCTTTTCTTCGCCAACCACTCTACCCATCACAGCAGAAGTGAGAGTGTCCTCTGCTCCGATCAGCGATTCCCAGCTTTCGGTGACAGTCGATTCGACGTTGGTGCCTTTCAGGAAGATGTCGTGCTGACCGACTGTGCCCGCAGATGAGACTTGCACAGATGTCATCGAAACACAGTCTGCGACGAAAGATTGTTCGATGAAGACACTCCGCCCTTTCTGAGATGCTCCGCAGTTGCACGACGAGAAAGAGATTGACGAGAAGGCGATTGTTCCAGTCGACGTCGAATGGAGGACAGAGCCCGAACCTTCCGTGGCCATTCCAGAGAAATCGATTGTGTCGAGAGTGATGGACGAGGCTCCAGTGAGCTTGATTAGGCTGTTGGAGCTCGAGAATGACATCGAATTGAACGAAACACTTGTCAACGAGAGAGTCCCACCACTGATTGAGAAGAACGATGCCGAGCGTGTCGTTGTTGCTTGTGCAGGTAAAATCGAAAAATGAACATCGCTCACGGTGAGTGACCCAGACGCCTGAACAATCAGAGGCGAGTCGATCCCACCTGAGTGTTGGAAAGTGGTTGACGACTTTCCATTTCCAGAAACAATCAGTGTTTTTTCTTCAAGTGACACCGAAGACTCCAGAGATGTGCCTGCTGCAGCTGAGATCGGCCAAGTGTGACCTTTTCCAATGCGAGGTTCGAGACAGGAGAGTGAGACGCATCCTGTTGATTCCTTCCAACAGAAGACTCCAGCTGATCCGAGTGAAGGGTCGATTGTGAGAGCGTTTGGCTTGGGAATGAAGACTGTTGTTGTGTCGCTCTCGACAGATGAAATGGGGGCGTTAGTTGTGCTGAGTGAATTGGGGATAGGATTGGCGAGTGTGAGCGAAGAGATGACATGGAGAGACGAAGCGTCTGAACCCGAACAATCCTCGAAGATGAGATCGGAGAGTGTGAGGGCAGTTGTACAGGTGCTGATTGAGAGAGCTGCTTTCTGTGTTCGATCTGTAAGATGAGCAAAAGTGGTTGAAGTGATGGTCACAGTTGTCACGTTGTTGGTTGTGATCCCTCCAACACAGTCAGACACAGCGTTGCCATGAAGCTTTGCTTTGTTGACGATGAGTTCTCCTCCTTCGCTGAGTCTTTCGAACGAGATCAGAGGACCTGTTGTTCCACGTAGTCCAGTGAACACAGAATGCTGAATTTCGAGTTTTGTCACATGTCCTTCACATCTCACAATGCTGCCTTGGTTGAACTCAATTCCGACAAATTTCACATTCTTCAGAAGTGCCGTTCCTTCACTCATTTTGATGATGCTTGTCTGGACTATTGGAATCAGTTCGCCTTCGTTCTGGAATTCACATGATTCAATCGTCAGTGGTCCTGCTCCAACAACTTTCACAATGCTGGCTGTCTCGCACGGAACGAACGTGAAGAGGCTTAGCGAGAGTGTCCCAACACCAAGCTCCATGAATCTGTCTTCGCCATGTTGGGGAGCGAAGCTGACAACTGGATGCTCATCACCATTCGAAGAGAAAGCCGCTGGCTTCTCGGCGACATTGAATGAGATGGTCTCTTCATATCGACCTCCTTCAACGAGAACCGAGGTGAACGCGTTTGCCAGTCTGTCCCGACCAGTGAAGCCAATCGAGTGACATTTTGGATGAGAATCTGATCCACACCCAGGTAAGTCTTTCCCTGCTTCGGTGCTTACAACAACACCTGGTGTCGGGAGATGGATGTCCAAGAGGGTGTCATTTCCTCCTGTGAAAGCGGAGAAATCCACGACGAGAGGTGTCAGAGAAAGTACGATTCTTGGGAAGGCTGATGTGCTGAAGCAGTTCACGAAGGACGACTTGTCCTTCAGGATTCGTTCCCAGACAGAATTGTTATAAAACCGGATGTCGTTTCCAATTGCCATTGTCTTTGTTGTCCCTTCGACTGTTCCCTGTCGACTTCCGTTTGCGACGTTCGAGAAGAACGTGCAACTGAAAAAAGCAATTTCGGCGGCGTTGTCAGTAACACTCGAAAAAATGACATTCCCTTCTTTGCATTCACCATGTGCGAAGAGGAGATTGGAATAAGTGATCGAACCTGCCGCATTGTTGTTGTCCAGACACGACGCTGTTGATCTTGCTTTGCAATCCTCAAATCGGATGTTTGAGAGAATAGCTCCGATGGGCATTCCAGTCAACCCAATTCCCCCTCCCCAGGGTCCAACTGAATTATCTAGTATGACATCAGTTGCATAACATTCCGTAGTATTGCAGTATTGGATCACAAGGTAACTGGGCCAGATCACTCGAATTCCTCCTCCATAAATGGCTTCACATTTCGAGAAGATACTCCGCGTGACGGATGCTCTGTAACCGCCGTTGGTATTTGACACGAAGATTCCTCCACCATCACGTGGATAAGCGCCAGGAGTGCGTGGGCTTCGGCATCTGAGAAAAGTGCAATTATCAACGATAAGGTTCGCTCCAGACTCGCATCGAATTCCACCACCATGTGCATCTAACGATGTACAGTTCTCAAAGGTGCATTGTTGGTAGCGGTGGTCCACATTGACGACTTGGCCTGTCTTGTCTATTGTTGGACCAATTTGTTCTCCAGTTCGATTTGTGTATGTGCTGCGAGAGCGAGTGAATGATGTGTTGGCGGCGAGGAGAGATGTTCGGTCTTCTGTATCACGCACCACTCCTCCGAAGAGCACATTCTCGCAATCCGAAAAGTGCGTGTTTAGAACGGAAACATTATGGAAAAGTGGCGAAAATGCCGACTGGAGGAAAGTAGGACAGTGGCTGATGTTCGAAAATTGGCAGTGATCAGTCTGAGATGTCTGCACGCACGAGCAGGAGATGAACGAGCCAGGCGATGTCACCACGACATCAGAGAACGAGCAGCTGTGGAACGACACGGCACTCGACAACGATGCAGTGGTGGAGAGGGAAGGTGAATGATTCTGGGTCGAAGTGAAGTCGAATTCGGAGGTCACAACTTGAACTGTCGAATCACTGCATTCGATCGGCGACACGTCTTTTATCACCGATATCACCGAGTTGGAGACCGTGCATTCAGAGTGGTCAGTGACCGTTAGAATTCGGGCGGTCAGTGGTTGGAAAGCAAGGTTCGCGAATGATGCGGTTGAGTTGACAAGACGTAATAGCGTCCCTTTCACTTGCTCATTCTCGAAGATGGTTGGACGCGATTGGGCAGTCCCATTGATATCAATAATTTCTGAAGAAATTTCCACAGTTCTCGATTGGTATCGTGGATGTTGGAGGAAGATGGTTTGTGGAGATTCTTCGCGATTGGACACACGTGAATGGGATGAGATCGTTTCCCCAAGATCAGGAAGTTGGAGGTCATGAAGAGCTTGAGTGAGGATCGACGCCCACGTGAGAAAGAATAGCATTTGTTCACGATCAACCCAATAGCTGAACATTCTTGAAAGAAAGAACCCTCAATCACTGATTCAAGTACAAAATAATCATTCCAAAAGGGTTTGTTTGTGATGTCACAGCTTTAAAGTTCTCTTCTCCCGTTTTGCAAATGGATCTGTCATAAATACCCTTTTGCCTCGTCATCACTTTCCTCTTTCCAATGGGAAACGCAGCAAGCCGACGCATAGGGCAGGTTAAAGACAAGTCCGTGGCGCTTGACAATGAAGCTCACATCAAGCTCATTCGAAAACTACTGATAATTATTGATTCTTGTGTGGGAGTCCTTCACAGAGACGATTTCATTGATTTGGATCGTGATCTATATGATGCCGACCATTTTGACCTATCCCGTTTCCTCTACTTGTCATTCGATACTCTCCATCACAATTCGAATGAAAGGGAGAACTTGAAACCTTTCTTCTTCCGTTCTGCAATACTTTCCCTGTTTGGTCAATTAATTGTGAACGCAATGACATACATTAAGCGAGGTGTTTTGTCTCACGATCAGAAATGCCCGTTTCTCCATGTTATCACTGGTGCACCTGGAATCGGAAAAACGGCAAATCGATATCCGTTCATCACGTTGTTGATGGGTTTCGGAGTCAAGGTGTGATTTTTCAGAAATTCAGTTGTTTTAGACCATCACAACGAAGAGAGAAGGTGAATGTGGATTTGTATTCCGCCGAACTGACAAGACGAAAGCAGGTCGCGCGAAAGTGACTGTTCAGGATTCAGATGGGCAGAATATTGCTCTTAATGTCCAAACCTACCTTTATCATTACGACGTCTTCATGTTTGACAGGGACGAAGGAATTCGGACAATCTATCATCCCAAGGAAGGAGCGGCGTACGATCCAAGGAGACTTACGGACAGAAAGTCTGTCTGTCTGGGACAACTGATCGTTCCGAGTGTGGAATGCTTCCCTCACTTCCTCCGTCTCATCATCGGAAAGACCGATCATGTCAACGAGTACCGAACACGAACAGGGCATGACATCACCGTGACAGCACCGTCGTTCCTCAAGTGCGGTTCCCGAATTACTCAAAATTCGGTGTTGAAGATTCGAGGACAAGATCCGGTCACATGCACTCACCCGACAACACACATTCGCGAAGACATGCGAATCGAAGCAGGTTCGATCATCAAAGCTCACTCGACTTTGGAGGATTGCTCGTCACTCGTTTATGGATTCTCCGTCCAGAATAAACTCGAAAACACTGAATGGAATGTCATCGACGAGTTTGTGTTCTTTTTCGTCACCGTTCTCAGTCTCACAGTCTCAGGCACCACATGCATCCCTTTCAACCACCACTGTGTCCTCTTCGCTTCACCAGATGGCACAAAATGGAACAATACCTCTCCCTCGTCCAGTTGCATGGTGTACTTCATTGCTGAGTACATCATTCCAAAATTCTCGCTCCAAGAAGAAGCAGCCTTCCTGAACATGATGGGCGAAGCCTCCACCTATTCTTGGAGAGCACAGCCAACACTGTCAGATGGACTGCGCATGTTTTCGTTCGTTCCACGCTTCGTCATAGAGCCATTTCGGGCACAATTGACGTCGAAGTGGATCAACAACGCAGATGCGAAGACTGATGTTGGTCGAAAGAAGTTCTTTGCGTCGGATGCCTCGCACAACCTCGTTCACTTCACATGTCCACAATACGACTGTCACAACTGGGCAGTGCAGTTTGCAACCGACGAAGCTCGGCAATTCGTGTTGGAGATGTTCGGTCTGCAGACGACGAAGGATTACCGCAAGTTCCTCAAGTCGTTGTCCCCGCATCCTGACCCCACCCAAATCAACGGAGCTCTCTTCCACGACTTTGTTATGGATGCCATCGCTGACGGCCTCACAATCTCCTCTCCAACCCGACTTGCCTCCAGTGAACCTCTCGATTGTGGGCTCTTTCGTCTCCCCGAGATCATCGGAGAATCAAACATCCATCTCCGAAGCTCGACGAACATCAGTCGTGCGAATCTGCCCGATCTCTCTCGCATCGACCACGCAGAGCTCTCTCCGTTTGAACCAGAATACGACGTGCTCTTCCAACATTCGATTGACAAGCTCAACACACCCAAACAGGACAAACCAAAGAAAGGGAAGAACATGACGCCTCTGGACTTCAGATGCTTCACATACTCGCTGAACGCACTGGGCGGGAATGATGTCGGTTATGAATCGATCCTTCTTTTCTTCAAAGTCCACATGAACGAACAAGAGATGATCGTCGACGCCCTATCGGCCATTGTCATCAAACCAACTCTCGCGTACCAGCAAAGCATCAGTTCATCAGCATCGAATCTGATGTTCATGTGGCTGGGTCTGTTCTCCAACATCTACGGACTCCAGCCGAGTGTCGTCTTTCCGCACTTGTTCTTTGTGAAGAGCCCATTCGTCCAACTGCTCTCCTTGCATGGTGCCAACACGTCGAAGTTCTTCATGGACGAAAGGAACATTTGGGTTGTGGATGGCCACACACAAAATGTGGAAGCAGTGACTGTGGAACGCAGGGAACGATTGTTTGTGAATTCTGTTGTGTCGCTGATACCGAATACAAATCCACTGCACTTCCGGTGTTGCTTCTGTGGACTCGTCCTGAAAGAAGAATTTCCCAATCACATCTGCGAGCGCCTCAAATACGGTGGACCTGTCAAATCGTCAGAAAACCTCATCACTTCACCGTGGGTGACCTACTCGTCTGGAATTGGTTCGGCAGAGATTCTCGACCGTCACAATCCACGAAACGAATGGACACAGACGCCTGGAGCCCGATTGATGGAGGAAATTGTGTTTACTCTGATGAGAGAAGATGAACAGGACGACACAGACAGTGGTCAGCATCGGATTGAGTTGCATTATTCAGCAAATGGACGGATTCCAAACTGGAATGATACGCGTGACGAAATTGATGCGATCGACATTGTGCTCATCGCACCGATGAAAGAAAGGAACGATTTCCGCACACTTGCGGACGAAGCCACAGAATCTGAACCGGAACTGAGCACGTTTCGTGTTGTCTACGAGACTCCGATTCTCAACATTTTTTCGTACTTTCCACAACGACCACTCATTGTCAAGACGAATCCGCGCCTTGGTCTCGTTGATGTCCTCTCATTCGACCACATCGTTCGACGAGAGTCCAAAGAAAGTGATACAGCTCGACTAGTTCTGAATTGTATTTTAATTATTCAGAAATGAACATAATTGTTCAGAAATGTGTTTTGATTGTTCAGAAATGAACATGATTGTTCAGAAATGAATTTTAATTTTTCAGAAATGAACATGAATTATTCGTAAATGAACAGTGATTTTTCTGAAATGAACAATGATTATTCGGAAATGAACAGTGATTGTTCAGAAATGAACGGCTCTTTTTCGGATTTATTTTTGAGACCACTCGTTTTAGAAAAGACTGACAGAACGAAGGGAAACACTCTTGTGTGGTGAATTATTGATGAAGCAGTTTATTCTTCAGGTTCTTCCACTCGTGGTCCGTGGTCTGGTGGCATGATTGCATGCGGACTTGGAGCATGTGGGCCGTTCGAATCGCGGTTGAACTGTTCTTGTGTTCGATTGAGAGCCAAATCACCTCGGCGAGCGACAATTGGATGAAGTCTGAGAGACACAAATCTGATGGCCGCGGATATCTTCCGATGAGGAATTGCACTGAGAGATTCCGAAAGATGAATCCGCAGTTGATCCTCTGTTCTGACATGAGAAGGAATCGAACTCCCACCTTTCCACATGCCAAAGACGTACTCGATCGGATTCAACTCACATGAATTTGGTGGAGTGAACAGAGTTGTGTAATTTTTCGATCTGATGAGCTCTTTCACCTCATCCGTCTTGTGCAAGCCAACATTGTCCATAATCAGTGTGCAGCTTTCATTCGTTCTTCTTTGAAGGGACTCAAAAGTGAGAGGAGGAAATGTTGGAATTCAAGAGCAGACACAGTTCCTTGAACCCACGTCACATGAACAACACCCCACGCTTCAGAGATCGCTGTGATTGCAGTGAGATTTTCCGTTTGCAATCGACGAACTCGTTGAAGGCAACGCTGACCGATTGGAGCACGACCTTGATTTTGGAAGCAGGTCTTGTTGAAGGAAGTTTCGTCGATGTAGACAGCAAATCCACCTTGAGAGAATGTTGTTGCGTATCGCTGAAGATAGTCGAGTCTCGCGTCCTTTGTTTCCTCCGAATTGCGTTCGTGTTGGAGCAGTTCGACTTTCTTCACAGTGAACTTTGTACACCCGTGTTCCACCATTTTTGGTGAAGTTAGGTGAGCATTGATTGTCGACACTGCAACCGATGTTCCATGATTCTCCTCGACGAGAGTTTTGAGTTCTTCTCCCTTCAAGAGTGGGTTTTGAAGAATTGCATCATTCATTGATCGTGAAATTTCTGGAGTGATTTTTCGATAGACTGCTCCCCCACGAGGCTTGGGAGCAGGTTTTCCAGATGCGATGTTGTTGATTGTTCCTTTCGAGATGTTCCACTTTTCGACAATCAAATCGTACTTCTTCCCTTCCTTCACTTCATCGAGGACCAATTCGCGTTCACGAGGCGTGAGAATGGTGTATGATCGTCGGGGCTTTGGGGCAGGACGAGAAGTTGGACGACCACGTTTCATCTTCTGAGGAGCTGGTAGTTCAACAAACTCATGAGGATCTTGTGGAAGAAGAGGTTCAGGTGGGCTTGCACTATCAACTGCTTCAATTCTTTCTGGCAAGAGTCTTCGAAGTTCATCTTTCGATCGTTTGAGACTTGTTCGAATAAAATCCTGACTGAATCCGCCTGTGAGAAGCCCATCCTGCTGACTTTCCATCCCAGATTCACAATCAACAACTTCATCACCAAAGAACCATCCATCCGATTCGTTGAGAGATTGGTATTGTATTTGTCTTTCGGTGATCGATGAGTTTTGAGACTCGTCAGTCTCAGATTCATCATCGATGAGAGAAAAGGAGCGTTCCATGAAATTTCGCGATGATTTTCCAGAAAAATCTTCTCCGTTTATCATCTGATGTCGCAATTGGAAATGGCTACGCGTAATTTTTTTAGACAATTTATAGTGGTGTCACCAATACGTTCGATGTCAACAATTCGTGCTTTTTTCTGGAATTATCACTTTTGGTCAAACTAAGAAAAAAATAAAATTTTAGAATTTTCTTCCCACTGGATCCCAAAAAATCCTCACAATAGCTCTTTTCAACCACTTTTTTCATGTGTTCTCGTCATAACTTCACAACCTGTGAACCGATTTTGATGAAATTTTCCACTGAAACGTTTGTTTGGTGAAATGAACATTTTGAAAAAAAATTGGAACAAAAATCATGGGTATCTGGGACGATATGAAAAAAGGCTGTTTTTCGCCCAGAAAAATATCATGGGAAAAATTTTTTTATTTTTTTGAGTGTCTTTTATCGATATGTTTACGAAAATAATGCTTTTTCTTCGGTCTCAAACGGATGTCTGGATATGGAAAAATGATCGTCGAAAGTTTGGAAAATGTGTGGCGTTTCGCTGTATAACGTGTTTTGAGGTTTTCTCAGGATCCAGTGGGAAGAAAATTCTAAAATTTTATTTTTTTCTTAGTTTGACTAAAAGTGATCATTCCAGAAAAAAGCACGAATTGTTGACATGGAACGTATTGGTGACGCCACTATTAAGG
Organism: Blattamonas nauphoetae; assembly: GCA_033064195.1. Classification (NCBI taxonomy): domain Eukaryota; phylum Preaxostyla; order Oxymonadida; genus Blattamonas; species Blattamonas nauphoetae. The sequence goes on along the minus strand of JARBJD010000119.1, from coordinate 161,014 downwards.
GTCCGATCAACCTTTTTTCATTTTTCAGAAGCCTGAATATAGCTTCTAAATTGCATCTGGACAACTCATTTTGATCCTTCATTTATGAAAAATTAGTATTCATTTCAGAAAAATCACTGTTCATTTGGGAAGAATCACTGTTCATTTCTGAACAATCTCTGTTCATTTCTGAACAATTATGTTCATTTCTGAAAAATTAAAGTACATTTCTGAACAATTATGTTCATTTCTGAATAATTAAAATCTATTTCTGAAAAAATTAAAATGCATTTCAGAACTAGTCGAGCTGTATTCCGATAGATCGAGACAATACTCCAGATTCTCATCTGCAAGCATCTTTGAACCTAATCAACCTCTGGAAAGGCAACAAAGCGATTGGGTTCACAAAAGTGAACGGAAAATTGTGTGTACGTTCAGTTGGTCTCTCCCAGCCCCTCAGCTTCGATTATTCCCGACTGTGTGAGCACCAATACATTCCACTCTCTCAAATGTTTGTCCCGATCGACTGTCTGCACAGATTGCCTGTCAACATAAACGGCACACGCACCATCCTTCCTTTTGAGATCAAATGCCTCCTCTCTGCTTGTTCCCCAAACGACAAGTTCTTTGTGAGTATAACTGGCTTTTGCGACATTCTCAAAAGTGGACAGCTGATACCTTTGGAAAATCTGAAGAAATTGATTCAAATGAAGAGCCTGAAAGAACCGACCAACTCGAAATGGCTGACTCCTTTGCTCTCTCACCGCCAAAGCCTGTCACAGCTCAGCATGAGTGATTTGCAGCTGTTGATGTCGTCTCTGAGTGGGTCATCTCTCATCGTTGCAGACATCCTCGACTTGTGCATCAATTATCTCTGTCGTCCCACTCAGATCACTCCTCGCGACTTGGCGTTCTTGGTGGATTATCTCGAAAATCAAGAAGCACGCAAGCGGGAGATTCTCGAAGACTTGGAATCGCAAGATGAAGACAAAAAGTCAGCCACACAGAATCATCTGAACGACCTGCTGTTTCGGGTGTCGCAACATTCTCCTTTTCTGCGCGTGGACAGCTCTTCCTTCATCGGGAGTCTCGATGGGCAACCGATACTCTGCGGGTCAATTCTGCAGGCAATTGAAGTCGTGGCAAAGTCAGTCGGATCAGCTACTTCTCTCTCATCAGGGTGTCTCAGTCTTATCTCGACACTGAAAGAAAGGAAGCAGACAACCGAAGACAATCTCATAATCATGGAAACCATACTCATGAATGCACTGAACATCGTGAAAGAGCAGTTTCGGCATCTTGTTGAACAGCTGATTCACAGAAACCAGTTTTATGCCTATCCCATCGAAGACCGAGATCTCCTGCTGGATTGGTTTCGCAGAAATCCATTGTTTGACAACTCGCTGAAGCAGTCATTGATTTCTTTCCTCACTGATGATGCGCAGGTTCCGACAAGTGGCCACGAGAATGGAGAGCATGTGTGTTCGGATCCACACATCGCCCTTCAAAATGCCTTTGGTGAAATCGATCGTGCCGAACAAGACCTGGACTTGCTGTTCATGATTCTCAGAGGAGAGGAGCAGAATGTGAGTGAAGAGCGACGAGATGAGCTCATCACAAAGTTGATCAATGTCCGGTCACGCATCGTACAGACAATGAGAGATGTGTTTGGATCACCAGCCTTGCGTCATCGATTCTCATGGAAAGATATCACTTCTCTTCTCTGTTCTCCGAACGGCACACAGTCGAGATCGTTGACTGCCATTCAGTTTTTGGGTGATACCTCTCCACAATTCAAACAAACAATTTCAATTGAGATCGTCGATCGTCTGGCTGCCCCTCCCAAAGTCAAACGGGATCCCAGTCCACCTATCCCTTTATATGAAAGTGATTCTGAAACAGAGTCAACGCCCACACCTGCCGGGAATCGACACTTGCAAGTCGCAAGGAAGGTGAATGACAACCGTTCAGGCAGCCAGTAACAAAGCCGATACTAATCACACACACCATTTTCTATTATGTTCATTCACTTCACTCAGAATTAAACGTCATTATTCAGCTCTACCAGTCCGTTTTGCTGAAAGGGATGTAAAAGAACAACTTGAGACCGAATATCAGAAAAAGTACCTCTCAATAAGGGTTGGATCAAAAACTTGACATCTCTCCAATTACACCCGATAGCAATGTGCATCATTGCCCTTCTCACTCCTATTCTTGTCCCTTTACATGTTTTATCATCGACACAGACAACTAGTCTCAATCACATCCTCGCAGAGGATCGAAACACAAATCCCCGAAACTGGAAGAATTCTGTCGTGCATGTTCACCTACCAACTGGTACCATGTGCTCAGATGAACTGGAAATTAAGTCAGCATCGTTATCATTCATCGGAAGGGATTCAGCCATTCTTCATTCGCGTTTTCAAAATCCATCACAATCGAACGAGCCACTTCACTTAACTCGTTCAGACATGGGAAATTGTCTATCCCCCACATCCACAGCTCTTTTTCTCCTCCAAAACTCTTCCCTTCTTATGAGTCATATCTCATTACATGCCGAAATGAGTCATGCAACAATTTCGCTCCTCGTATCCTCAACCATTTCGGTACACAATTGCTCAATCGCCTCCAATCAAGACTGCTCTCCTTTTTCCGTTGTCTCATTTCGAGGAGCACAACCCTCATCCCTGACATTCGTCAGCAGCACACATCTCTCATCACATAGCACTCTCCTTCCACTTGTCAGTTTTACCGGCCCTTTACCAAGTCACAAGCTTTTTACAGAAGACAATACAGATGATATATTGTCAGAAACCCCTGATTTATCGGTCTCAGTCGGAATTTCAGATCTCGATCTGAAACATGTCCACTTTCCTCTTTCCACTGGTCCACTGATCGACATTCGAACAAAAATCAACTCAAAAGAGTATTATCCAGTCACTTGTGCTCTCTCAACAAGCTCTTGCCAGTTTCACAACGCCACAAGTTCCACCGAAATAAAACACGAAGAACTCCAAGCAAGGTACGTTTCAGAGTGTCTGGTGAATTCTGCTGTGTCCTCCAGCACAAACCATCTTTATGGCACCGCCTGTGTGGACATAAACTCGGGTGGTTCGCACCTCAGCCTGAACACTTCGTTTTGGAGCTGCCACACCAATCTCGTTCCATCATCCACTACAAATTCGTCATACATCCTTCAACATCGTTCTGGAACCAGTGCATACTCCTTTAATGATACCCAAACATACACAAGCACGATGAAGTTTCAACGCTGCACATTCCACACAATGTCCGCAACTGAAAACGGGGCAGCCCTCAGATCACTCTTCTCACCCGCCCCCATCTTAATCACCGAGTGCTCGTTCTACAGATGCACTATTTCAAAAGATTTTGGCGGAGCAATTGCCATTGCATATGAAGACGATGCTCGAAAAGCGGTTACCCTCCAAACATGCTCGTTCATGGCCTGCAGTGCGAGTGACCACGGCGGGTCTGTGTATCTTCAGGCTCTGTCGGCAGTCACAACGACGTATTGCTATTTCTACCAAAACAAAGTGACAACCGACACGGCCCAGAGAGGGGACGGAGGAGCGATTGTCGTAAACACGGTGACCGGCCTCATTTCGTTTTCGAACTCCGTTTTCGAACAGAACTCTGCAACCTTCTCTGGAGGTGCACTTTCAGTGTGGGTCACCACTCGACTCAAGCTGACATCACTGATGTTCAGGATGAACAAAGCAGCATATGGTTATGATTTCTTTCTTTGGAATTCGGGGACGATCTACTCGTTCAGTTCAAACATAACATTCTGCGAGTCCACGTCCTACGACACTCGTCGAGCATTCTATTACGTCACTGCAGATGAACAGGGATATCAGAACGATGACTTTCCAACTCCAACACAGAGCACGTGTTTGGCTGGCCACACTCTCACAACCAACACAGATGGGAAGACAGCAACACTGTCTGTCGTCGTGTCCAACAAAATCACTGAAACTGCACTGGTCCTTCTCAGCAACATCGGAAATCGCACAGGGTCCTCTCCTCCAGCCATCCAGCGACTGGTTGTGTTGCAGTTCTCCTCATCGACGACCTCGACAAACTCCACTCTTCCGTACGGCACGAATGGCATCATTCAGTCGAGTGTGAGCCAGTATGGGATCATTGCGGCAGGAATCACAAAACGCAACATCGTCACATTCACAGCCACCATGGAGCCAGTTGAGACGGACACTGACGAAACAATGGTCGCGCTCATATTCTCCTTTACAAACCTTCCCTCTGAATCTTACACAACAGACATGTATGTCATCCTTGACGATCTCAATACCTCAACAACATACCGAGCTCGACTGGACCTGGATGAAGATCTCCTCGTCCACTCATCCGAACTGTACCCTCCACTCGAAGTGGGTTTTCGCTACGGCCACAGCTACCAAATCATTCGGGTGAGTGTGAATGGAGTGAATGCGATGCTTCCAGATTCTGGCTTTTCTTTCACACTTCTGGAAGAGCCACCGAGAGTGGAGAAAGCGATACCGAACCAACTGAATGGACACCGAACTGAAGTTACAGTCACACTGACAGGCCGCGCGTTCACACAGGAGCCACTCACAGTGAAAGTGAGTCGAGGGGGAACCACGATCGAGTCACTAAGTCAAATCTCTGTCACCGACAATGGCACACTCACCGTCATCTTCAACACCGACTTCCAACAAAGCAGCACTCACCTCGCATATGGCCAGCGCTACGTGGTCTCAGCCGTCTCCAATGCCACCGACTCTTTCTTCGTCAACTCGGATGTCAACTTCACTGTTCCCAACCCGCCCACTGTGAAAAGTATTGTCTCAACACTCGCAGGTAACTGTACTCACTTTCAGATCGCAATGACCGGAACAGACCTGCCAACGAGCGGTGTGTATGTCGTCACGCTCTCATCTGGATTCACTTTTGATGTCACATTCTCTTCAACTGGCGCCAAAAGTTCGTTTTTCGAAGGAAATGCGACGGGATCTCTCGACTTCAACACAACTTACGAAATCGAGTCGATCCTCCAAAACGATAACATCATCTTCTTCACACAATCCTCCTTCACCACATCGGAAGGCCCCACACTGAAGGGGATCACCGCAGAATTGAATCAGTCCAACCTGAATGAAGTTGTCCTGTCGCTGACTGGAGTCAGAATGGCTGTCAGTCAATACACTCTCCTTCTTCGCAAAGTCGGAACGTCGAATGCGTTTCAGCTCGTCGTGTATTTCTCATCGACGACAGACGGAACAGAAAGTGTGGAAGTGTACAACCAGACAGGGACACTCGAATACGACGTGGAATACGAAGTGATCAGCATGCATCTCTCCTCTCTCTCCGTCACCATCCTCACAACAATCACGTTTCCCACTCCTCCTGCCCCAACTCGCATCATTTCAGCGTCGTGCGCGTTGGGAGGCCAATTCGAGAAGCAAGCCCTCATCAATCTGAATGGTGTCGCCCTCCCCGCCGGGAAGACCATCTCCATCACCGTTTCCGAGCTGGACGAGAACGGGAATGTCATTCGAGCAGGGATTGCTCTTTCGTCGATCATCGATGGACAAGGTATGCTCGCCTCGACCCTTCTCAAAGAGGATGTCTTCCTTCCATCACCCGTCAAATTGAAGTACGGAACACAATATCTTCTGACAGATCTGTCTGTGGAGGACGTGCCATCAATCCTCGACAATGGTGTGATGTTTGAAGTCCCTCCAGAACCATCTCGACTCACAACAATCGTCTCATCTCCACTTTACTCAAATCAGGACAAGGAGCTTTCTCTCGATTTCATTGGGATCAAGCTGACTGGCAGTTACTCTCTCTTCTTCTCAGTGAACGGTTCGTCAACAGCACCGATGGAGAGAACGGTTCCGTTTGGGAGTGATGGGAAGGGAACGATGGAGGGAGTTCTGTTCAACACAGATCCGACGATGATCGAACTTCAGTACAACACAGCGTACGAAGTGATCGAAATGAAAGACTCCAACAAAAACCCCATCTTCATCGAGTCTTCTCTCAGCTTCTCAACGATTAAGGAGCCGACGAGATTGCTGGGTGTTGGAGAGCCAGTGGACAAGGATGACCGGAATGTGACGACGATCTCGCTGACAGGGCATGCAGCATTGGAAGGATCGTATGAGCTTGATTTGGAGAACAGCGAAGACTCGACAGAGAAAGTGACGATTGATGCGTCGTTCACAGCCACCGATGCAGGAGAGGCACAAGCGAAGCTTTATCCGACGCGACAGTTGAAATATGGAGAGACGTACAAAGTGACTGGAATGGTTGGAACGATGTCGAATCCTCCGAAGATTCATGTGGAAGCAGGTTTGACGATCACACTTGACTCCGAACCATCTCGACTCACATTCATGGGCCCAGCGACACCACAAAACAAACAGAAGGAAGTTTCGATATCTCTGATTGGGATCAAACTGACAAATGGACCATTCACGATTGCCTTGAATGGCTCCAAAACGATCACAGCGACATTCGCAGCAGATGGAGAGTCAGGTTCATCGACCGCGATTCTCTTCTCAACAACAGAAAGTGAAATTGAAGTGGAATATGACCAGACATACACTGTTCTTGGTGTGACAGACGAAGACTCGAAACCAGTGTTCATCCACTCTGGTCTCTCTTTCACCACTCCAGCTGAACCAACCCGCCTCGTATCGTTGTCGATTGTGGAATACGATTCGCTGAAGAAGAATGTTTTGGTCTCGATGGATGGAAGACAACTGGACATCTCATCGAAATATGAAGTTGATCTTTCTCGAGCATCGTCATGTGATTTCACCTTGTTGATGGAGTGGAACTCGTCTTCGTCGCGCTGGGAAGGATCGGCCTCTCTGTTCCCCACACTCACTGCTGATCTGGTGTTTGGAGGGAACTATTCGATTGTTGAGTTCCGCAAACAGTCCATCTCGACCCCTCTCTTCTTCGAGCCAAACTCGATCGAAATCATTCCTGAGCCACCTCGTCTGACCGCCATCTCCAGCATTCCCACCTACTCCAACCTCGACAAAGAAACCACCTTCACACTGCATGGAATTCTGCTCTCTGGAGACTTCATTCTAACTCTCACCAGAAACGCAAGCACTTCGTCGAACACTGACAACACGATTGACATTGACGTTTCGTTTTCTTCGTCGAGTGCGACGGTGTCGAGGGTTCTCTTTGACACAGATGCATCGAAAGTGAATTTTGAATACAACACACGTTATGAAGTGGATGATCTGAAGCAAGGAGCGGATTCGGTTCTGATCGAGCGTGGACTTGGGTTCACAACGATCAAGGAACCGACGAGATTGCTGGGAGTTGGAGAGCCAGTGGACAAGAACGATAAGAATGTGACGACGATCTCGCTGACAGGACATGCGGCTATGACTGGACAGTACGAGCTCGATTTGGAGAACAGCAAAGACTCGACAGAGAAAGTGACGATTGATGCGTCGTTCACAGCCACAGATGCAGGAGAGGCACAAGCGACGCTTTATCCGACGCGACAGTTGAAATATGGAGAGACATACAAAGTGACTGGAATGATTGGAACGATGTCGAATCCTCCGAAGATTCATGTGGAAGCAGGTTTGACGATCACTCTTGACCCCGAACCATCTCGACTCACATTCATGGGCCCAGCGACACCACAAAACAAACAGAAGGAAGTTTCGATATCTCTGATTGGGATCAAAATGACGAATGGACCCTTCACAATCGCGCTGAATGGCTCAAAAACGATCAAAGCGTCATTCGCAGCAGATGGAGAGTCAGGTTCATCGACCGCGATTCTCTTCTCAACAACAGAAAGTGAAATTGAAGTGGAATATGGACAAACATACACTGTGGTTGGTGTGACAGACAAAGATGACAATGAAGTGTTCTTCCACGCTGGTCTCTCTTTCACCACTCCAGCTGAGCAAACTCGTCTTGTCTCGTTCTCGATTGTGGACTATGATTCACTGAAGAAGAATGTTTTGGTGACGATGGATGGAAGACAACTGGACATCTCATCGAAATATGAAGTTGATCTTTCTCGAGCATTGTTGAAGGAGCACACCTTGACAATGGAGTGGAACTCGTCTTCGTCGCGATGGGAAGGATCAGCCTCACTGTTCCCCACACTCGTCGCCGATCTTGTGTTTGGAGGGAACTATTCAATCGTTGACCTTAGACAACAATCCGTTTCGACTCCTCTCTTCTTTGAGCCAAACTCGATCGAAATCATTCCTGAACCTCCTCGCCTCGTCTCCATCAACTCTGCAGACAACGACATCCTCACAACCGCCACACTCACTCTGAACAGCACCCAGCTCGTTGCAGGGACAGCCTATCGACTCACCTTCTCAGAAACACCTCGCTCATCTACGAACGCTGCAACCACTTCGGAAGTTCAGATTGACGTGACAGCCACCGAAACAGGAATGATGACGATTGAGCTGGGTCTCTACCCATCCTCGACAGCAATCCTGAAATACAGCCATTACTACAGCGTGGAATCGATGACTGAAAAAGCACAATCATCACCGGTTTTAATTGAGAAATCAGACTGCGTCTTTAGCACCCCGTACGAACCAACCCGAATCGAAAGTGGATCGGCGACACTGAACTCGCAGCGAGACACTGCGACGATTGTTGTGGCAGGACGAGAACTGCAAGTGGGGACATATTTCATCGTGATCGAAAGCGGAGGGAAATCGTTCTCAACAACAGCGACAACGACAACAAAAGGCGAGTTGTCGTTCACTGCTCCAACCGAATATTCGTCGGATCCTTCAACCGTTCTGTTTGGTCTGGTTTATTCGTTCAAAACAGTGAAACTGGATGGATCGGATGTGTTTGTGAACTCAGATGCCTCCGTCCGGATCCCCCTCCCTCCTCTCGTCACAAATGCTTCCTTCGCCTTCTCCGCCAGCTCCAACAGAAAAGGAACAATCAAACTGACCGGCACCGATCTCCCAACATCCTCTTCCTACCTCGTCACTACCACTCCAGCAGCCTCCTTCACTCTCACCTTCTCGTCTTCCACATCTGGCACCTCGGCTGATCTCTCGCTGGGCAACAATGGTGTGATGGACTTCAGCACAGTCTACACTCTCACATCGATCGTGAAAGTGGGTGATCCATCCGATGTGATTCACACATCAGGCGTTTTGACTTTTGAGACAGGCGAGAAGCCACGGCAATTGCAGGTGATTGTGAAAGACGGAGGACACAGTGACACTCTCGATTGCGGAGAGTATGCCAAACCATGCGACACAATCGCGAACGGGTGGAAGCGACGAGAAGCAGAAGGAGTCGAGCAGGAACTCGTCACTCTCCAAATCGACATCGTCGCTTCTTTTGGCGCCTGCATCGCCATCAACCGCGAGTCTCTCCAAATCGTCGGACTCCACTCCACCACTCCACGCGTCGTTGTGGACCACACTCTCTCGTGCACGTCAGCTGCCCAGCGAGGGGTTGTCTGGGTTGACACTGGACATCTCCGACTCGAATCGCTCGTCCTCGAGCTCCCCTCCTTCTCGCTGTCAACGTCGCCCGTGCCGCCTTTGTATGTTGTGATGGGAAGAGGCACCTTCAGCTGTGATTCTGTGACGATCACAAACCAGCACGGAGAGCGAGTCGGAATTGGGCTGGCGTCTCTTTCGGAAGGTCAATTGGATCTCTCTCGGCTGTCTGTGAAAAATCTCGTTTTCTCTGACAATGTAGCTCTCCTCGCGACGGACACAAACTCCAATCCGATAACATTTTCGTTGCAACACTCCCAATTTCGAAATGTGTCCACAACCAACAATCCGCTTTTTGTTCTCACTTCACAATCGGCGTTTTCTTCGTTTTCACTCGCTGACTCGTCCTTCATCAGCACATATCGAGTTCAGCACGTGCTTTCTGAACAACACACTCCTCTGATCTTGATCAGCCAAGCACACTCATCATTTGAGATGTCAAACTGCGTCTTCGAGCGAAGTGGGTGTGTGGATCAGCACGCCACATTCATCTCGTCCGTCCTCCACTTGACACACACTGCGAGTTCGACCTCCCTGCGTTTCTCTATTCTGTTGTCGTCGTGTCTCTTCGTAGATTCTTTTCCTTCCTCGGCTCAACTCAGTGCAGCAATCGTGATCTCCACAACCAAAACTCCATCCAGTGTGTCCTTCCCTCACAGCTGGTTTGAGTCAACAACATCATCCTCTCCTCCCTACACCAGAAACAGAGATGGGGTGCCTCTGATGAATTGGAAGCGGAAAGTGACTTTCCCTTCCTCGTCCTCCCCCATCGCTGTACTGGTCGAACGAGGAGCGCTTCTGCCTGCTGTCTCTCGCACTGGTTCTGTCTTCTGCAACACACAGTTCAAGGTCAGTGCGACGAAGACAGAAAAGCCATAACAATGACACAGACCCGTTTTCACACATTTTCGTCGACTTTCGTTGTCATCATTCGAAACAAAATTAGCCTCATTTGACATCCTGGCCTCACTTCCAAGGCCAATTCGCTTTTTTCTCATCAACAGCATCTGATTGCTCGGCTTTCTCACGTTTCTGTTTATCCGTGATACGACAGACCATCTAGGTTGAGAGCGTCATACCCACAATTAAGTTATTCTCAAACTGTCATTTTGATCTTCCGATTTGTGAATGGGGTGACACTCACTATTCGCACCGATCGTCCAAGTCGGTTTAGCAATCATTCGCTTCTCATTAAATCTTTTACCACCCTTTTTTTGAAAACGCAAGATAATGGGAGGAATTAACATCCATTCGATATCCGTTCGACGTGTGACCACCTCTGGTCATGTTTCGTCCGCATTGAAAGCCAGCTCGATTCTGAATTCCTCCGCGAGGTCAGTTATGTCCTGATTGGTGTCCACCTCGATCCCGACCACTCGAAGTTCGAAGCTATCGTCCCATCCTTCTTCTCTTATAAGCACTTCTCGTCTCTTCTGCCGTTCACGTTTCTCTTCATTCCAATCACAAGTTCTGATACACATGTTTTCGAAGATATCCTCAAAATGTTCTTCGTTCTCCATCTCGACCATCGTTCGCACTTCCCATTTCACAAGTTCCGACACAAAGTTGGAGTCATGTTCATCTGATTGAAGTTCCATGTTGTTGATGTGATTGTGGATTGAGCAGAGGTGATCTTCGAGTGATTGGTTGTTGTCATCACCTTCCAAAACGAGCTTGTTCGAGTTTATGAACATGAATGTGATGAATTGTTTGGCTGGTTCGAACAAAGGAGCACGAATGAGACGATATTGTTCAAACCACGTTTCTTCATCGTCTCCAATCGGATCAAAAAGGTGTGCGATGAAGTCAGTGAGTGCACAGAGTGTGTTGGATTCGGAGAGAGGAAGAGAAACAAAATCGACTGTTTCAAACATTCTCCCAACAAGATTCGCTTCAATGAACTTATCCCTCATCCATGGAAACACAATAATGACAGTTTTGAGGATCAGTAAAGTGTTTTCTCTGATTTCTGAGTGACGGCGCTTGAGGGAGTTGAAAATGAGGTCAGGGAAGGATGGATCGTCGAGGATGATCGTTTGGAAGGATGATTTGGTGGGAACGGTGGTTGCGCATGTCAAACCGATGAAGAAACACCAGCTTTCGCTCACAAACTCTTCACATTCATTTCGGAGTTGTGTTAGAGAATCAACCGTTGGTGAATCAACTGTTGAAACCAATGAATCTGTTGGAGAAGGGTCGGAGGGAAGAGAAGCGATGAGATCGTCGATGTTTGAAATGTGGGTGAGAATCTTTGTGAGAGTTTCTTTCGCAAAGAGAATCAAATCTTGGATGATCTCAGAATCAACCTGAATTGACGAGAAATGAGGAAACGAGACAAAACACACTTCGATGGACGGATTTGCATGGAAAAGGAAAATGGGGAGGTCGTACGAGAAGGAACAGAAGGAGATGGACCGTGTGATGATGTAAGGATCATCTTTCGTGAGTTTGATGTAGTTTGGGAGGTGTGAAGGATCAGTTGGGAGATTCCTTTCAAAATCTGAGAAAAGTGTTCGGAGTTTCTTTGTCAGAGCGTCCATGAATGAGAGGCCAGAATACAGTTGGTGAGGGGAAGACGATGGGAAGATGGGTGAGGGGAGATGCGTGAAAACAGGTGGATTTCGTTTGACAATACCGCGAAGTGCCAAAAGAGAATTGTAAGCCATTCTGAGATGTGGGAAGAGAGACAAACGGGCCAAAGTGGTCAGAACAATGTGAGAAGGCGACGATTCTTTCAAGCTACGGAATGTGGACTTGAAGAAATCCATATGTTGGAGAAAAAACGAGTCGACAATTGTGGGTTCATAGAAGAGTGACTCCATGCAGGAACAACACTGAAATCAAATGAGTAAGATGAAAGAAAACAACACACTGATTCTAATGCATGGCAGTTCGACCAATCTCCAAATTGCGTGACGACGAAAGAAGGGATTTCAGATGAAATCGATTTGTGAACGAATGATTGCGATTTTGAATCTGAAAGAAAGCAAGAAAGACATTCATCATCACGAAAAAGAAAACCACAAACAAAGAATATCTAGCAAATGCATCAGTTCAGTCTGAAAGAGACAATCAATAAAAGAGAAAAGGAGAGACCAGAAGTCCAGGTGAGTGTGTTCCACAACACAACGGAGACAGAAATGAACACCAATCATCAAAAGAGTCACCCGACACACTTTCTGAAATATTTCCAGCACATTCAGCAAACAAATCGATGAAGAACACAAAAACACACACCAGATGCCACTTTCTGCAATTCTCGGAGTGTGTCAACGATAATATCGTCATCATCACATTGCAATCCTTCGAGGAGTGATGAGAGGTTTGACTGAGAACGGGTGAGATGAATCATGAAGTTGACAAACTCGATTCCTTGCTGGTGAATTTATTATAAGACTCAGATCATGTTCCTCAGTCAATTCGGAGTGCATGACATCGTTTCCACGAATGACATTGACTGTCATCTCGGAATGTGCGTGTGAGAAATACGTGAGATCTCCTCGCCCAACATAAAAATTATTCTCATGATGTCTGTCTTCTTCATCGTTCTGTCCAAAATTTCTCACTCAGTCAATCTTCAAGGCGTGATTGATAATTTACCGGCAACTCCAACACATATGTTCTTTCAGAGAAGGTGCATGATGGCGTGAAGATCGAGCTGAAATCTTGGCCAATACATTTCGTTGGACACGTGCAGTGTGTCTTGGTTAAACCCGAAACAGCTTCTCACAGCCTCTTTGCTGTATTGAGCGATTTACACAGATTGGAAAACGCAAGTCTGTCGATGAACAAGGCCGACTCTTTTGTGACGATTTCATATGATTTGTCGTTCGACTTTGTGAAATGTGTGTGGATGGACAACGTTATTGCTTCGCCAATCGCAATTGTTGCGGGAGGAACAGTTGGATTCACCAACTTCGACATCTGTCACTCCGACTTCCGGTTCTTGGGTCTTGTAACAAGGAATAAAGGGTGCGATCAGACAATACATTTATTTAACTCCATTTCAGTTTTTCTCCACTTCACAAAACTGCAGTTCAGAACTTCTCAAATTGAATCAATGATTTAGTGATCGGTGTTCAGCTATAGTTGGTGAGAACTGTGGCTTGCGAACCCATAATTCACTCCGATCATCACCAAATTCAGACCTCACAACAGCTTTCACTTCAAATACTGTCCCTTGTTTCTCCTATCTCATTTTCGTAACTTGTTTCCCTTCATCATTAACCTAAATTCGCAAAACACCGACGATCTAACCTTACCTCAATTTGGCAAGACCCAAGAACCGGAAGCCGGAGTGACAGATGGAATCAACGACAGTCGAGGTTCCGCTTGTTGATTCCTCGAATGATGGATCGACAGTGCGCGTGAAGGCATCATCATTCAAAAAGATGCAGGTTACATCATCAAAGCCGATGTTATGCTCAACAAGACGAAAACAGTGGAAATCTCGTCTTCTTCGTTCAAAGACATCTCATACTTACCAGTGTTATCGAACGAAGAAACAGAAGCTGAAAAACCAACTAAACAGATCAACGAGATTGTTTCAGTCAACATCAGTTCCTCAAGTTTTAAGAACTGCGAAGCTGCACTGGAATTCAGCATTGTGCCGGCGCTGACAGCCCAATCTCTGAAAATCTCGTCGTCATCCTTCAAGGAATGTGGGTTGGTACAGGCAGTTCCGGAGTATGTGGCTGAAGAGACCCAACACATTCAAATCTCGGCTTCGTCATTCAAGAACCAGTATGTTGATTTGGAAGGCAGGGCGGGATTTCTGACGTTTGATTCGGAACAAGGCATGTTGGGAATTTCGTCACGCTGACACTGCTGTCGGGCCCGATCTATCTCCCATCTAATCTCTCTAGATGATGACAAAACTTTGCACCAAAATCTCATTCACTGGTTCTGGTGATCCTACCAGTCGTAGTAATCTGCCTCAGTCTTCACTTCAGCCTCTTCAAACACTCAAAACCCAAGACAGTTCGTTTCGACTTGGACATTGCAGAGATTCTCTCATCCCTTCCCTCCCGAGGAATCCTCCAGAGATTCACAGTTTTTCCGAAGCGAACAGTGCCCTTAAGCAGCTGGATAGTGCATCGTCGCCTCACAAGGAACCACGATGCATTTTTGACATCAACAAGATCAATCCTTCCCCGCTACTCAACCGAGTGACATCTTTTCTCATTTACCATCCAGCACCAGCTAATAGAACGGAAGATGAGCTCGATCACGAAATGGCCATCAGGGTCGTCCCAAAATTAGCAACACTCGTGAAAAAGGGAACTTACAGTGTCCACTACGATTTCCTCTCTTTCATACTCGTTCTTTTTCAACGCCTGTCGCTCATTGAACAGTCCTATCTCATGTGGATATGCTCTCTCTCACCTCTCCTGTCTCCCCTCGTCAACCCATGTAATATCGACGAACGAACAGGAAACTCGCCATCAGCTTCAGAATGGATGACACTCGCAATGACCGACGTTTCCCTCTCGTCACTAAGCTACATTTCGTCACTCATCAAGAATATGTCATCTTTCACTCATTCCAACTTCGTGGCAAATTACAACAGTCTTGTCTACAGCTTGATCGTCTTGTCCTCCTTCCAACCAGCTTGTCGTCGACAATCGGAGCCACCCCGACTCGATCACTGGCAGGTGGAGCACCGGGTGTCTGAAAAGAATACAAACAAGCCGACCACCCCGTGTCCTCGTCCATATCGCTCACAACTCAACAATCGTCGGATGTGGAACCATGACAGGAGTCGAATGCATTGTCGCCAGCATCAACCCAACTATTCTCGCCAATCAACCAGGAAACTCACCCACAACCACAGAGTGGATGGCTCTGGCTGTAAATGACATCGCCTCAAGCTCAATCATCACCTAAATTTTCAAGTATTTCAATGAATTTTTATCATCAAATAGTGGAATGTTTCAAAATTTTCAATCAGATCTGGTTAGATGAAGTTGGTACTACGATCCTCCCACCATGTTTTGATTCCTTCGCCGTTTCGCATCCTTTCTTCCTTCATCCATGGAAAATTCACAGACCCTCATCCTTCAAGAACTCCAGGGTATCAAGGACAAATTTCGAATTAAGGTTTCCGACACATTGTTCCATTTCATGTCTTTTCGATAGATCCTGAAAAATGGAGGATGGCCGATATCTTTTCGTGTTTCTATCCCTCCCCATGATTCTCTCCATCTTGATTTGGACACTTTTGAAGTTGTCTTCACTCTACAACAGGGTATTCATACAATTTCACACCTATTCTTTTCCAGGCTATCCTTCATTATCAGCCATTGACATCGCAGTTACAAACACTGATATCTCTGACAAAGTCAAAACACTTCTCGTTTCGGTCCTTTTGAATCAAGCCAGCTTTCATTCCTCTCTCTCCCATCCCATCGTTGCATCGTTGGTTGGTTGGCTCAATTCGCAAGCCGTTCTCAGTGCAATTGCCCCGTACACAGAATCATA
The DNA here is from genome assembly GCA_033064195.1 of Blattamonas nauphoetae. Taxonomy (NCBI): domain Eukaryota; phylum Preaxostyla; order Oxymonadida; genus Blattamonas; species Blattamonas nauphoetae. The sequence goes on along the minus strand of JARBJD010000119.1, from coordinate 145,016 downwards.
CTTCACAACCCAAGCTGATGGGTCAACGGAACGAAGAGTTACCTTTAAGACTGAAGTTGAAATCGCCATTCAACCACAAAGTGAGCCAAAGAAAAAGAAGAAAGGTAAGAAGAGCGTTAAGATTCAAGAACCAGAGCCACAGGACGTCACTGCCACCGTTTCTGAAGATAAGCCTGCTGAGATTGCTAAAGAAGACGTTTCTGAACCACCAACACAGATCGAACAACAAACCAACGAAAAGATCGAAGAGCTCCCTCGACCTGCCTCTCCCATCCAAGAAACTCCGACACCCCCACCTTCCAAGACCATAGAGAAAGAATCGACAACCCCGAAAAAGAAAGCTGAATCCGACGAAGATTTAGAATCTCGAATAGTTCGCCCGCAATACACGTCAAACCGCTATCCATCTCTCCCCATCCCCGTCCCGCCAACAGAAGAGAAGGAGATGCATCTCCTCGCCTGTGCATATCAGTTTGAGGTCATGGTTCCCTCGAGAATACGGCGAGCAGTGATCAAAACAAAATGGCCATCCGGCCGTGAAAAGCCCACATTTCCGAATAAATACACACTCATCTCAGACACAGCGACCGAACTTGAGTTTTCTCTCCCTCTCTTACCCTCCGATCCAGAATTCCCTTTCTTCCAGTATCCATCCCTCCAATTCAGCCACTTTTCCTTCATTCTTAACTTCAAGCTACATCGCCCACTCAGCTATGAGCAACTCTGCGAAGAATACGATGCGGGGGAGAGCACGTCTGTCACAAGCACCGTTCTGGCTGTCGTCGATTCATGGCTGACCCAACAGCATCTGGACACACTTTCGTTCATGCTCACCCAAATCGTTTATTCTTCCACGATCGACGCGTTTCGTGGAATGGTTTTAGAACCATTTCCACCTTTCAGACGGATTGTACGAATGTTCGAACGACAGCTGATCACAATTCTTCACCAAGTCGACACATCCCTTGCAAGTCAGCAAGAGGCGATGGCAGCGGACCACACGGACAGTATGGACGACATCGAAGGGGATATTGATGAAGATGGGGACGAGGCGAAAGCTGACCGCGAAACGTACCGCCGCTTCCTCGCACAGCATGCAATCAGCACTTCCGAGGAACAAGGAGGAGCTGAGGACGATTCTGACACGAGCGAGGACGACGAGAGCTCCGAATCTTCCGAAAGCGAAGACGAAAGCGATGAGGACTTCGAGAACGACGTGTTCGAGGTCAGAAAACACGCGCTGTCGAGCTTCGCAGACGGAAAGCAAAAAGAAGCCGAGCTGAAAGAATTCCTCCAAAACAAGCAGCAAACAGCCGAACACGACACTCACAGATCAGCGCGACAACGAAGACAGATCGCCAGTTTGGAATACGATCCAGGCGAGTCGCTGTGGGACAAGCGACTGAGAGAGTGGGAGGCACAGCGCGGGATTCGAAGGGACAACGATTCAGACAGGTCCGACTCCGACGACTCAAACGACGACTCGGAAGAGTTTGATGAGAGCGAGGAGCTGGCTGGCCCGCTCACGGGGATGAGTGCGAACCAGCCGCAGCGACCAGCGTGCACACTCAAACTGGATGGACTCGTGCTGAAGAACATCAGTTTAGTTCGGGTTGTCGCACTCTCGATTTCTGTGCAGTGTCAGCGATGTCTGAACACAGCCAAGATCCAACTCCCTGAAACACACTTCAACTCCTCTTTCGGATTTGAGTGTCAGAAGTGCCACAACTCCCTCCGCGTCACGTTCCACGCTGCACCAATCCACGAATTCAGCCAAGTGATGGGCTTCTTCACTGATTGCGCCCGCTGCATGCCTGTCGACTATCTCCCCTCGTCGTGGATGGGCACCTGCGAGAACTGCAACAAAGAGTCGTCGTTTGTGTCAGTCGCGATTGGTGGGCAGAGCAAGGCTCGTTCGTCTGGGTTTGCGAAAGACGGCGACACCTCTCTGCTGAACCAGTCGACCGGCCGCGTGTGCTTGAAATGCTTTGCGCAGATGACGTTTGTGTTTGAGGGAGTGATCTTTCTCGATGGACAAGGAAATCAGATTCAACAGGCTGTGCGAGACGCGTCGAAGGTGAAAGTGAAGAACCAGCTTTTGGGCTTCAAAGTGGGACAGCCTCTGCCGAAGAACGGGGCGTGTCGGCACTACACGCATTCGTACAGATGGTACAGGTTCCCGTGCTGTGGGAAGGTCTGGCATCAATTCTCTCTCCCCTCTCTCACCCATCCCTTCGTCCACTCTATCACTCATTCTCTATCCTCTTCTCGTTGCCCTCCCCTCTTTCTCTCTCTCATTCCCTCCACACTCCTCGTTTACTCTCTTTTCAGATCTATCCGTGTGATTCCTGCCACGACCGCGAAGAAAGCCATCCGATGCTGTGGGCCAAACGGATGATCTGCGGGTTCTGCAGCAAAGAACAGGCCGTCGCGAACGAATGCAAGAACTGCGGAAAGCCACTCACACGCACGCACACCACTGTGCACTGGGAAGGAGGGAAGGGATGCAGGGACCAGAACAGAATGTCGAAAAGAGACAACAAGAAGTTTGCGGGGAAGGAGAAGACGACATCTCGGAAGAAGCAGAAAGCTGAAGCTAAGAAGGGGAAGTGAAAGAAGAAACGAACTGGATTTTGCGTCTCGTTCGCTTTCTCAGACATTGTGAGTTTTTCAAATGGGACAGGTTGTTGTGCAAGTCGGAAAATGTGGAAGAAATGAGAGATGGACTCCAAAAGGGGCTTAACATGGATAGACCAATGTTATGGGGAACGAATCAATGATCGCCACGCTCTTCTTCATTCTTCACTCTACGTGGGCTCTTAAATCCAGACTTCCCAGTAATGAAGAACATTATCTCCTTGAGGTAGTTTACACAGCAGCATCGTGCATTGAGAACAAGTACTCGGGGTACAAAGTTAAAGACGATGTGAACCCGTTCACAATTGTGTCACTGCAACCGATGAAAACGCCGATGAATGGATCAACGTTTTGTGATCCGAGTTACCATTACACGGGTGAGGAAGTTGCAGAGATTGATACGATTAGTGCAGACTGGATGGAAGAACTGCCGACAGTGGAGAACAGCCGAGCAGAAGCAGCAGTGAAATATGGAACATGTGCACTTGATGCTTTGGGAGACATGTCTCAATATTTCAAGGAAGCAGTGAAGCTGCATCGATTCGCAAACCTGTCGAAAGCACTGGAAGACGCCAGAATCAAGCCCTCACCCTCTCCTGTTAGTGTGGTGAATGTGTGGAATGCATGGAAGGCCAAGCTGCGATTCAATGCACTGACAGAATGCAGATCGTTCGAAGGGCAGAGTATTCTGTACAAAGTGTTTATCGTCGTGAACAGTCAATTCCGTGTGATTGAGCCCCCGATTGAATATAAACGGAAGTACAATCAGCTCTGCCCGAATGTCATCCGTGTTCCAGCTATTCCGGATTATTGCCTTGCCGGGTGAATCCGATTATCTTTTTCACTACTTTGGAAAAGTCTATATGTTTCGTATTATCACTATGTTACTTCTGACAACTGTTTGTCACAAATTGCAGCATTGAAGTAGTGTTCTGCGTTCCATAGCGCAGGAAATCAGGAGAAAACAGGCTTCGAATCATAATGACTCATTGACACGAAGAATGAACGAAAATAACAAACAAACTCAGTGAAAACAAAGAGGTGAAACACATAGAGCAACTGACGAGCCAATAAACGCTCGCTAATCAAAAAACATCCGGCTCCTCATCTTCTTTCCCAGAAAGAGAATCTGGTGGGTCGGCGGGAAAGACAGTGTTGGGAGTCAACCGACCTGCATCCAAAGAAGGAGCAGACGCATATGGAGGCAGAGTAGCTGGTGTATAAAGTGCATGCTGAGTGGAATAAGTCGGTGGATGGTTGTTCAAGGAAGACAGTTCTGTTGACTCAGACACAATCAAATAGGGGGCACGGGCATCGATTCCATGTGGCGGTTCAGCACTTGTTTCAGCACGTCGGGCCAGCAGTTTTCGGAAATTGTTGGGAGCTGCGAGATCCTCCACCAATCCTGTTTGCACTGCCCATCCGTGATATTCGTGCACATAGTCAACCAACACTTGCAGTTCTTCGAATGAAAGGTATTGGTCGATGGGGACTTCACGTGGCCCAAAATGCACTTTGAGCTTCATTTTGGCGTGCGTCTGCTTTCCGTTGCGTGGGTCCAACAAAAGTCTCCCATCTTCATCAAACGGAGCCCATCTGGCTGAGACATGCGACATCTTCGTTGTTGTGGTGACTGTGGTCAGATCACAGAGTCTTTCGCGGCGAAGTGTTGATCTCGCAAAGCACAGATAAGATAAAAGCGACGGAGTGACCCTGATCATGCAAGCATCGTTCTCAGGATCGAGAGAGATTGTTGTCTTGGTGAGTTTCGCAAGTGGATTTCGCTGATATGGAAATAGAGGACACAGACAGCAGAAATGAAAAAAAAAGAGAATGTTAGATCAATTGAATAAGAAACTTTATAATGGATGAGAACAATAGAGGGACGAAATATGGTCTTCATTCGTGAAATAACAAACCGCGAGAACGACCAGGAGAATGAAAACAAAATCCAAAGTCTAAACAAAGATACGTCATCAGAAAGGAGACACACAACTGCCAAGTACCACGTACCACACCAGATCAGGAAAAACGTTCCTACTCCAACTGAACAGAGTGCCAAAATGAGAATAGCCAGGGGAAGTGGGCTGAACCAGGCTGGTGATATGAAAGAAATGAAACACACACTGTTCAGCAGGAGGGAATCTCGTGGGCGATGATAAATGCGAAGTTCAATCCTTTTCATAAAGTCAAAAAGAAATGAAGGGACGATCCATTCAAAACTCTCTTCACAACTCACCAATTGTCGAGTTCGACATGAAGGCGGCTGTGATGTTTTCAACGTCTAACATGAACGAGTCACGAGTGGTCTGGTTGGAGTTGAAGTTAAGCGAGACTCTTCTTCTGTTTTTATCTTTTCCAGCACAAAGGTTATTGCGAAGCTGGCTTATCGTTGTATTCTGAAAGTGTTCAGAATTTCGTCAATCTGTGAGCGGCCGGAGAGGTGGAGTATGAAGTACGTGTTGATCTGAGGTGGCGTGTGCGTTGAGATGTGGAATGTGTTGGAGTTGATTTCAACGGGTTGTGATGATCAATAAACTGAGTGATAGTGTTTTCATGATCCAGAAAGATGATATGGATGGCACGGTGTACACAGAGAAGATGAAACCATTTCATCGAGAAATTGTGAACTCGCGAGAGTCAGTGAACTCAAATTTGTCTTTGAGAGTGGTTGAGAATAGATGTATCTCGTGAATGACATCGAGATAATTGCTTCATAAGGACGAAAGGGCTATTGATGAATGATCTGCATGGGATAATTGGATGAAGTGAACTTATTATGGATCGAACCTTTATTTGGAAATGTCTGAACCTCACCCAAAACCAAAAGCGAAAAAACGATTTGAAGTCAAGGTTCCTGACCCATGTGTGATTGATTGTTCTCATTTTGGGTTCATCTCCACACGTTTTCTTTCGGTTGAGAACTCTCGATTCATTTTCTGATTCTTCTGTTTATCACCTCTCTGTCAGACATGTTTGTCAGAACACTGGGCCAGGGACGATTTGGATCTGTGCACGAAGTGTCAAAAACACCAACAGATGAACACTTTGCGATGAAGATTCTGACATTCTCGTCCGAAGCAGATTACAAGAAGAACGAACACGAAATCTCGAAACTTTCGAAGAACCAGCATCGGAATGTGGTTAGGTTTGTGCAGGCGATTGAAGGAGATCTGGCTCATTTTGTTGTTCTGGAGCTGTGTTCTCATTCGCTCCAAGACGAACTATCAGAACACAAGAAACTTGGGGGGAAGATGGATGTTGTGGTGTGTGATTCTATTTTCTTTATTTCCACTCTTTTTTTGCTATTTTGGGTTTGTTGTTCTTTGTGCTGTGTTTGTGATGTTTTGTGTTTTTTTTTGTGTTTCAGCGAGTGTATGGAGTGATGAGAGATGTTCTCAATGGAATTGCGTATCTGCATTTGCGTGGAGAGATCTATGGAGACCTGAAGGGCTCAAATGTTCTGATTGGGAAGGATGGGGTGGCGAAGCTTGGTTTGTTTTTCTCTCTCGATTTCTTCCTTTTTCATGACTTTTTTCCTTCTCTCAACTTTACTCTGTGATATTATTTTGTGTGTTCTTTGTGCTGTTTCAGGCGATTTTGGAGGTGTTGTGGGGGCAGGGACGATGAAAACAAGCAACCCTGCAGAAAGTGGGACGATGCAGTTTTGGGCGCCAGAATTGTTCAAAAAGGCGGATGGAGCAGAATCTTCGGTTGGATCGCGAGCGGGAGACATGTGGGCCTTTGGGCAGCTTCTTCTGGAAATGCTGACAGGTCGCTCGTGGATTGTTGGAGAGAGTGCTGTCGACATCCAGCAGTCAGTGTTGGAGTTTGACATTGGTAAGATTTGTGAAAGGGAGGGGATTGTGGGAGAAGTTCAGGTTCTTCTCTCTCTTCTCCTGAGTGAAGTGTGTCCTCCTTCATTCCCTCTCTTCATCTCATCATCAATTTTCTTTTTTCGTTCGTTCATGTCAGACTCCTTCCAAACGAATGTCGTCGGTGGAATTGGTCCGATCCAATCGTCTTCAGAGTATTTTGGGTCCAGAAACACCCCTCTCTCGCTTCTTCGCTGCGCAACTGGAAGCAGCAAACAACGAACTGAAATCGACTCGCCAACAACTTCTCCAACAACAGAGTCCAACTGTGAGCTCGCCTGACAACTCCAGAATCCAGTCGTTGGAAACGGAACTGTTGGCAGCGCAGGAAGAGATCCGAAGACTGAAGGAATCCGCCAGAACGCAGCGAGATGAGTCGAGTTCAGCCCAAACCACCACATTCACCCAAGCCTCCTTCGATTTCACAGATCCGTCCCACTTTCGCGTGGACAACAATATCATCACTCGCACTGATGCGGGAAAAAATGAAGACGGAAATACACGATACAGTTCAGTGTTTCTGACTGATGTCCTCGAGACTGGAGTGATTTCTGTCGAAATCACGCTTCACAGTCAGAACAGTGTGATCACACTTTTCTCTGTCATCATTTTCCTTCCAGACGGAGATCTCTACTTTGGTCTGATAGATTCCAACCGTCCAATTCCTGAAATTGGTTATCGGGTTGGATGTTATCTCGACAGTCTTTTTCTCTCTTCTCATATTCTCAGACTCTGCCGGTCTCAGTTACTATGGCTATCTCTGGTCATCATCGCATTCAAGCAAAGAGTGTTTCCCTTATCTGAGCCAAGGAGACAGTATTCGAATGGAAGTTGATCTCAACTCAACACCTCGAACACTGCAATTCTTTGTGAATGAGAAAGCAGGGAAGTATTTCATGTCAGGAATCCCTTCATCAGTGCGAATTGGAGTCTGATTCTCTATTATCTCATTGTTCACATTTTAAGTTTTCTATCCAGCATGAAAACTCGTCAATTAGAATCGACAATCTCTTACGCCTTCCCCGACCCACCCCAACATCAATGAGAATGAAGAAACTCAAATGGTAGAAGCACACCTTCTGTTGACATTTTCTGGTTTTTAATTGAGAAATCTGGAGTCTTTATTCACCACGGGTTCAGCATGTATGCCTCGCCGTTGGAATGACTGGACAAGTCTTGGAAAGTCCTGGAAGCCTTTTTTTACTCTGATTCCCAGATGTCCGTTGATTTCAACATACTGATCTCAGAAAAAGGAAAAAGAAACCTATGAATGAGTAGTGAAAGAGAACAAAGTGAATATCTTGGGTCAGTTTGTCGTACAAGTCGGAAAATAAGGAATAAATGAGAGATAGAGTTAAATCAGAGTTTAACAATTAAACTTGCTAATGTTATGGGAAATGAATCAATGATCGCCTCGCTCTTCTTCATTCTTCACTCTACGTGGGCTCTTAAATCCAGACTTCCCAGTAATGAAGAACATTATCTCCTTGAGGTAGTTTACACAGCAGCATCGTGCATTGAGAACAAGGACTCAGGGTACAAAGTTAAAGACGATGTGAACCCGTTCACAATTGTGTCACTGCAACCGATGAAAACGCCGATGAATGGATCAACGTTTTGTGATCCGAGTTACCATTACACGGGTGAGGAAGTTGCAGAGATTGATACGATTAGTGCAGACTGGATGGAAGAACTGCCGACAGTGGAGAACAGCCGAGCAGAAGCAGCAGTGAAATATGGAACATGTACACTTGATGCTTTGGGAGACATGTCTCAATATTTCAAGGAAGCAGTGAAACTGCATCGATTTGCAAACCTGTCGAAAGCACTGGAAGACGCCAGAATCAAGCCCTCACCCTCTCCTGTTAGTGTGGTGAATGTGTGGAATGCATGGAAGGCCAAGCTGCGATTCAATGCACTGACAGAATGCAGATCGTTCGAAGGGCAGAGTATTCTGTACAAAGTGTTTATCGTCGTGAACAGTCAATTCCGTGTGATTGAGCCCCCGATTGAATATAAACGGAAGTACAATCTGCTCTGTCCAAATGTGATCCGTGTTCCAGCTATTCCGGATTATTGCCTTGCCGGGTGAGTCCTTTTCTCTGTTTGACTTCTTTGAGATTCGTCTTTCTTCAGATAACTATTCTTCATTCTCCTTTATTTCCACATTACACTTCTCTCTGCCATTATTATCGCTTATCTCGTTTTATTTGACAGGAAAACATCAGTCATGTTCGGAAGAGGGTTGATCGTCAAGACATGTGAAATGGGGGCTCGACACTCGACCCCATGTTGCATATCTTCATCTTCTGTTTCTGGCGGCTTCGCTCACGAGCCATTGTTCCTATCTATCCACTCTGATTCCGTGACAAACATCGAACAGGCCTCAGCTGTCTTTCTGTCCCTTTTATCCTTCGCTCAGAATCAAATCCCCTTTGATCCTCCAATGATTGCCAAAGCAATCAGATTTCTCAATTTCTTGGTCTCGGATAGAAAACCTGAATTCACCCCTGACCAGTTGCTGCACTCGCTCGTCCCTGTCCCAAACAAGTCTTGTTCTGGATTAGCAGATTCTGTAATGGATCTCCATTCCATTGTGGATTCGAATTTTCAGGAATGCCTGTTGAGCTTTGTCCTGAATATTCTTCACCATGCCACGTATTCCCAAAGAATGGAAGTTGTTGAAACAGGACTCGTTAAACGCTTGTTTCTACGTTTCCAGGATCACTTCGGTCCGATTTCTGGTTCCATTGCTGATTCTCTGACCAGAATTCTCCGATATTCCATTATTCTCTGCAAACCGATGTTCATGGCAATTATCAAACCCAAAACCGACCGAAAAACAAAGAAATATCTCGACACAATTTACACCAAAGCGATCGGTCCTAGTCGTCAGTTTATCGACTTTATCTGCAAGTTCTACCGAACCCTCGCAGATTCTCCGGATTCACGCTATTTCGGATGGACACTGGGCGCTCTCCTCGAAATTGCGCCTCTGTCCTTCGACGCAACTCTGTTTGTTCGCTCATTGCCAGTGGCGTTGACCATTATAAGCAGCCTCGATCACTTCGAGACTGACTTCCTGATCATGTGGTCACTCGACCATGTTCGCGATGGAATGGTGGAATGGGACCACCAGAAAGATATTATCATGGGGCGCGGGAAACTTATGCTGTTTGATTTGAAATCTGAAGGAATCGCTGATATCACCATTCAGCGCTCGCATACCACATCCCAGACAGTCTACGGAACTACCATGCTTCGTGAATGCCGATCTGTGACAAGTCTTCTCGGTGGCAATGTCTGAACTGCGATCCAACTTGATCAAGAAACGTCTCTTTGAGAAAGTCTGTGTGTTGTGTAGTGTCCAAACCGGAAGAAGAAAAGCAATGTATCCACATCAATCTCGCCGAAGGAGACGACAGACGGAAGAAGTCAGTTGACCAAGAGCAGAAATCGGATCCAATTTGAAAAAACTGTTTTGTTCAGAGGAATTAACATCGCATGTCACCATCTTGCTTCTCACAACTGTTTGTCACAAATTGCAGCATTGAAATAGTGTTCTGCGTTCCATAGCACAGGGAACCAAGAGAAAATAGGATTCGAATCAGAACCACTCATTGGTACGAATAAATGAACGAAAATAATACAAAAACTCAGTTAAAACACAAACAGTTGAAAAAAAAACAGATCAACGAACGAGCTAATAAACGCTTACTCACCAAAAAACAGCTGGTTCCTCAACTCTTTCCCAGAAAGGGAATCTGGAGGATTAGCGAGATAGGAAGAGGCGGAATTCAACCAACCTGCATCCGAAGAAGGAGCAGACGCATATGGAGGCAGAGTAGCTGGTGCATAAAGTGCATGCTGAGTGGAATAAGTCGGTGGATGGTTGTTCAAGGAAGACAGTTCAGTTGACTCAGACACAATCAAATAGGGGGCACGGGCATCGATTCCATGTGGCGGTTCAGCACTTGTTTCAGCACGTCGGGCCAGCAGTTTTCGGAAATTGTCAGGAGCTGTTCGATCCTCCACCAATCCTGTTTGCACTGCCCATCCGTGATATTCGTGCACATAGTCAACCAACACTTGCAGTTCTTCGAATGAAAGATATTGGTCAATGGCGACTTCACTGTGGTCAGCTCACAGAGTCTTTCGTGGTGATCTAATCATCTACGAGAAGGACTGTCGAAATGACAAGAAGAAATTGGAACCATTCAAGGAACATGTTTTGAACGAGACCGAAAATCGATGTCTGGATGACAGACAGGTGATTGAAGTGTGGCATTGTGAGGGATCAAACCACGATAAGCAGATTACACGCATGCCTCCCAAACCAAAAGCTCAAAAACGATTTGAAGTCAAGGTTCCCGACCCATGTGTGATTGATTACTTTCATTTTATATTCATTTTTCATGATGTTTTCTTGTCTGCTGAGAACAATCCGTTTCTTGTTTTCATTCTTCGCCTTTTTCTTCTCAATGCTAGACAAATTCCTCCGAACACTGGGCCAAGGACGATTTGGATCGGTGCACGAAGTGTCAAAACCACCATCAGATGAACATTTTGCGATGAAAGTTCTGCCTTTCACGTGCGAGGCAGATTTCAAGAAGAATGAACACGAATTCTCAAAGTTGAGGGATATCAAGCATCGGAATGTGGTTGGATTTGTGGAGGCGATTGAAGGAGACAATACGCATTTTGTTGTTCTGGAACTGTGTTCTCACTCGCTTCATGATGAAATGAAAGAATGCAGAGATTTGGGAGCAAAGATGGATGTTGTGGTATGTGATTCTCTTCTCCTCATTTTTGCCTCATTTTTGATATGTTTGATGAATTCATGTTGTTTATACTGTGTTTTGTGATTGTTTGTTTTTTTGTGTTTCAGCGGGTGTATCGAGTGATGAAAGATATACTTGGTGGACTTGTGTATCTGCATTCGCGTGGACAGATTTATGGGGATCTGAAGGGTCCGAATGTTCTGATTGGGAAAGATGGGACCGCGAAACTTGGTTGTTTTCTCTCGATTTCTTCTTTTTTTGTTTTTCATGATTCTATTGGTTTTCTGATCTTTTCTCTGTTTTTTCTGATTTTTTTGTGACGTTTCAGGCGATTTTGGAGGAGTGGTTGGAGTTGGGACGATGAAAACAAGCAACCCGGCCGAATGTGGAACGATGCAGTATTGGGCGCCAGAATTCTTTAAACTGACGATGCAGTCAGATATCCAGATTGGATCGTCAGCGGGAGACATGTGGGCCTTTGGACTTCTTCTTCTAGAACTATTGACTTCTCGTTCTTGGATTGTTGGAGAGAGTTCAGTTGAGATTGAGCGATCAGTGTTGGGATTTGACATTGATCGGATTTGCGAGAGGGAAGGGATTGTGGGAGAGGAACAGACTCTGTTCTCTCTCCTTCTTTGCAAAGTGTGTATTCCTTCATTCCCTCTCTTCATCTCTTCTTCATTTTCTTTCTTCGTTCGTTCATGTTATCAGAATCCTTCGCAACGGATCTCGTCAGCCGAACTGATTCGATCCAATCGTCTTCAGAGTATTTTAGGTCCCGAAACACCCCTCTCTCGATTCTACGCTGAGAATCTCACAACCACACGCCAACAACTCCAAGAAGCAATGCAGGCAACAGCAAAAGAACCTGAAGCACTTCTCAGAGAACAAACACTTCAAACATCCAAACTCCAAATTCAGTCCTTGGAGAAAGCACAGTTAGAATTGCTGGTGCAACTGTCCAACACTCATGAACAATTGATCCAACTCCAACAAGCCCTTCGTAAAGAACAGGAGGAACACAAGATTACAAAGCAAATTCTCAACCAACACAATGAACAGCTCTTCATCGAATACTCTCCCTGCAGTCCCCAAAGTTGAGAACCAAAGACCGACATTTGTTGACATCACACAAGACGGCTTACTTCCTACCCCATCCATCAAACCGTCACCACAGGCAGACTCTCCAAATCCCAAAGGTGGGAGCCAAAGGCCGAAATCAATGACCATTCATCAAAACAAACCATCACCCACCCCATCCGTCACACCGTCACCACAGGCAGACTCTCCAAATCCCAAAGGTGGGAGTCAAAGACCGAAATCAATGACCATTCATCAAAACAAACCATCACCCACCCCGTCCGTCAAACCATCACCAAAGGTGGAACCTCCAATACCCATACCAGTGAACCCAAAACCGAATCCAGTCGTCGTACATTTGCGAAATGTGCCCAACCCTGTCCAAACCGCCACATTCACACAAGCCTCCTTCAATTTCACGGATCCGTCCCACTTTCGCGTGGACAACAATGTCATCACTCGCACTGATGTTGGACGCTATCCATCTGGTACTCCAATGTTCAGCTCATTGTTTCTGGCCGACACTTTCTCGGATGGAGTGATCTCTGTCGAACTCACGATTCTCTCTCTAAAAAGTTGGATCCCTTTCTTTTGCATCATCATTTTCAGATGGACTTGGGGGTATGGACTTTGGTTTGATGGACTCCAACAATCCGACCCCAAAACTTGGTGATCAACTTGGTGGCGATCGAGTCAACAGTCTGCTCTCCTCTCTTCTCATCTTCTCAGACTCTGTCAGTCTCAGCACATCTGGCTCTCTCAACTATAACGGTCCAACGTTTCAATCTGGTCGAGAATGCCACCCTCGTCTGAAGGAAGGAGATCGTGTTCGAATGGAAGTTGATCTCAACTCAAAACATCGGACATTGCAATTCTTTGTGAATGACAACTCTGGGCAGTGTTACATGTCAGAAATCCCTTCGTCAGTGAAAATTGGAGTCTGCATCTCTTTTCTCTCATTTTGTTCAGTTTACTGTCTCTAAGCTGGAAATCTCGTTCCGAATTGACAAGATTTCTCGTGACTTCCAACCTAAACCAATCCCACAGGGAATGAAGGAGGTGAAATGGTAGAAGCACCGAACTAGGGGTCGGAATTGTTTAAAGAATTACGTCTTCAATTGACATCCACATTCTAACATCTTTTAGAAATGTCAGATTGAATCATTCTCCATAAGATCACTCGTGAGATGATCGACTCTGAATTATCCGAATCACACAATTGAGTGTGAGGTGAATGTCTGACAGGATGTCGTCTGGATATAATACCTCGGTTTGAGTTGATCTTGAACGCAGTAAACCGACCCCATCTCAACAAATTCCATGTCGAAATATCAACCATTCCAGTCTGTCCTTCTGACATTATTATCATTCTAGCTTTCTGCTCCATCTCAAAAAAGTGTATTCCAACTTGGAACTCGATCAGTGGTAGATCTTGGCCAAAGATAGTGGAGATTGCCGACGGAGCTTTCATCGTTCACCAAACCCCCAGATCTGGAGGCAAACCATTCTTCTGCCACTTCGGAGAAATAAAGGACATGAATATATGGAAATGTGAACAGCATGCACCTCAGTATTGAACTCAGTGCGGATGATGTTCATAACCAACTTCTCGACTTGTATACCCTCCCAATGCTTGGATGCATCGATTTGCTGATGTCGTACGCATGGGTACTGATGTGCGTTATTCTGATGGGCTTCGTGAAGTATTCTTGGACCGATCACCAAATAAGAATGGGATTTTGTGAATGGATCAAACCACGATTCGGAAATGGAAATATTTACTCCCAAACCAAAAGCTCAAAAACGATTTGAAGTCAAGGTTCCCGACCCATGTGTGATTGATCACTTTCATTTTATATTCATTTTTCATGATGTTTTCTTGTCTGCTGAGAACAATCCGTTTCTTGTTTTCATTCTTCGCCTTTTTCTTCTCAATGCTAGACAAATTCCTCCGAACACTGGGCCAAGGACGATTTGGATCGGTGCACGAAGTGTCAAAACCACCATCAGATGAACATTTTGCGATGAAAGTTCTGCCTTTCACGTGCGAGGCAGATTTCAAGAAGAATGAGCACGAAATCTCGAAACTGAAGGATATCAAGCATCGGAATGTGGTTGATTTTGTGGAGGCGATTGAAGGAGACAATACGCATTTTGTAGTTCTGGAACTGTGTTCTCACTCGCTCCAAGACGAAATATCGGAACACAAGAAACTTGGTGGGAAGATGGATGTTGTGGTGTGTGAATCTCTTTTTCTCATTTATACCTCATTTTTGATATGTTTGATGAATTCATGCTGGTTGTTTTGTGTTTTATGTTTGTTTGTGTTTTTGTGTTTCAGCGAGTGTATCGAGTGATGCGAGATGTTCTTGGTGGACTTGTGTATCTGCATTCGCGTGGACAGATCTACGGGGATCTGAAGGGTCCGAATGTTCTGATTGGGAAAGATGGGACCGCGAAACTTGGTTTGTTGTTTTCTCTCGATTTCTTCTTTTTTTGGTTTTCATGATTCTCTTGGTTTTCTGATCTTTTCTCTTTTTTTTCTGATGTGTGTATTTTGTGATGTTTCAGGGGATTTTGGAGGTGTGGTTGGAGTCGGGACGATGATAACAAGCAACCCAGCAGAATGTGGAACGATGCAGTATTGGGCGCCAGAATTCTTTAAACTGACGATGCAGTCAGATTCCCAGATTGGGTCGTCAGCGGGCGATATGTGGGCCTTTGGGCTTCTTCTTCTGGAAATGCTGACAGGTCGTTCGTGGATTGTCGGACGGTGTTCAGTTGAGATTGAACGATCAGTGTTGGGATTTGACATTGATCGGATGTGCGAATCGGAAGGGATTGTGGGAGAAGTTCAGGTTCTTCTCTCTCTTCTTCTGAGCGATGTGTGTCTTTACTTCCTTCCCTCTCTTCATCTCTTCCTCATTTTCTATTTTTCGTTCCTGTTATCAGAATCCTTCACAACGAATCTCTTCAGCCGAACTGATTCGGTCAAATCGTCTTCAGAGTATCTTGCATCAGGAAACACCCCTCTCTCGCTTCTACGCTGAGAAACTCGCTGCAACACGCATAAAACTCCATGATGCATTGCATGCGACAGCAACAGAACATGAAGCACTTCTCAAAGAACAAGAAGCCATGATCCAACTCCAGCAAGCACTTCTCAACGAACAGGAGCAACATGTGAAGGCTCAACACCGTCTCAGCCAACAAGAACAAGAACATCAAACCGATAAAATCAGAATTCTGTCCTTGGAGAAAGCACATTTCGAATTGCAGATGCAACTGTCCAACACTCATGAACAACTGATTCAACACCAACAAGCCCTTCATAAAGAACAGGAGGAACACAGAATTACAAAGCAACTTCTCAACCAACAAATACAGCCGCGTCCAACCAACACAACGAACAGGTCTTCATCGAATCCTCTCCCTGCAGTCCCAACAATTGAGAACCAAAGACAGCCAATCGTTGACGTCACACCAAACCCCTTCCGACCCACCTCATCCATCACATGGTCATCAAAGGTCGAATCTCAAGTCCCCGCAGTTGATTGGCAAAGACTGCAACAACTTCACCTTAAATCAGACAGGTTCAACTTGTCACCAAAGGAGGAGGAGTATTTCTTCTCCCTACCAGTAAGACACATACTGAATCCAGTCGTCGTAACTCCGCGAGACGTGCCCAATTATGTCCAATCCACCTTATCATCCAATCCAAAATTCATCTGCCAAGATCCGTCCCACTTTCGCGTGGACAGCAATATCATCACTCGCACTGATGTTGGATGCTCTCCATCTGGTACTTCAATGTTCAGCTCATTGTTTCTGGCCGACGTTTTCAGAAATGGAGTGATATCTGTTGATTTCACGATTATCTCCTTGATAGGTTTGGCCTATCTTTTCTCCATCATTCTTTTCAAAAGACAATGGAGGTATCTTTTTTGGTCTGGTGGACTCCACATCTCCGCTTCCCAAAACTCATGAGGCTGTTGGATGTGATGTCAAAAGTCTGTTTTTCTCTCCTCTCATCTTCTCAGACTCTGTCAGTCTCGATAAATTCGGTCGTCTCGACTTAAACACGCCATTGTCAGACTCTTTTGAAGAATGTCACAATCATCTGAAAGAAGGCGATTGTGTGCGAATGGAAGTTGATCTTGACTCAACACCTCGAACTGTGCGATTCTTTGTGAATAGCGAAGCTGGAGAATGTTACATGTCAGGAATCCCTTCATCTGTGCGAATTGGAGTCTGATTGTCGATTCCCTCATTTTTTCTCTTTTTTCAGTTTTCTGTCATTGGACGGAACATCTCTTTCCGAATCGACAATCTCTTTCGCCTCCAACGACCCACCCCAACGTCAATGGGAATGATGAAACTCATATGGTAGAAACCGACCCATCTCCACAAATTTCATGTTGAAATATCAACCATTCCAGTCTGTCCTTCTGGCATTATTATCATTCTAGCTTTCTGCTCCATCTCAAAAAAGTGTATTCCAACTTGGAACTCGATCAGTGGTAGATCTTGGCCAAAGATAGTGGTGATTGACGACGGAGCTTTCATCGTTCACCAAACCCCCAGATCTGGAGGCAAACCATTCTTCTGCCACTTCGGAGAAATAAAGGACATGAATATATGGAAATGTGAACAGCATGCACCTCAGTATTGAACTCAGTGCGGATGATTTTCATCACCAGCTTCTCGACTTGTATACCCTCCCAATGCTTGGATGCATCAATTTTCTGAAACCATACACATGGGTACTGATGTGTGTTACTCTGATGGGCTTCGTGAAGTGGCATTGGACGGATCAGAAAGTAACCATCTCGAAAGTTACGATGTTCTGAGAGGATCTCTAATCATTATCTACCTTCTCTTCTTGTTTGAATGTTCTTCACTGTTTCTTTGTCATTGTTGAATAAACTCGTGCACTTTTCTTTTGATTCAACCAAAAAAGAAGAATGGGACATTTTGAATGGATCTTGATCCAGGGGTTCGTGAACCCCATCCTCCCCCTTTTCTCATTATTTTGGAGGGATGTGCCTCTGACATCTCCATTGTCGAGGCCACCTTGTCTAATGGATGGAGATCTCGATATCATCACATTCAATGCCCTTCCGATTCAGTATGTTATTTTTCTCTCTATATTCTACTAATTTTGGATCAACTGTCTTCCATTTCGCCTCTTTTGTGCTCAATCATCTTTTAGAACACAGACCAATCCGAACAGGACCAACTCAAAATCAGATTGAACTCACTTGTCGAACGAATCCTCCCATTTCATTCATCATATGATCCAACTCTTGTTTGCTCCTTCTTCTTTTGGTATCTCGACTTTTGCTCAGATATCTCAAGGAAAATCATCAACAAAAGGAAAAGGGAAAAAAGGATCGAAAACTGTGGAACAAAGCAAGCTACCGGATTCTAAACCGGAACCCACAGCCAAAAAGAAGAGTACAGCCGAAAAATCCAAGAAAAAGGCTCCATCCACAACTGCTCAATCCAAAGTGGAAGTCTTCGATGAGGAAACCGACACATATCCTGAACAGGCCAATTTTCCGGAGTTCTTCTTGTTAATCACGCAATTTCCAACAGACTTGAATGCACTTTTCACCCTGGAACAACTCCTGGAAGCAAAAGGGCTGAGTATTGGGGCAGTCATCAACATTCATTCGGTTCCTGTCGTGTCCGATGAATACCTCAACCGATTGCCGTATTCGTTTTCGGCCTCTCTCCTTCCACCGACTCCTGTTCCTTCAGACCCAACACAGGAGAAGAAGAAGGATAAAAAGGCAATTGAACCAGAAAAGAAAGCAGAAAAAGCGAAATCCAAACAAAGTGAGAGTGGAACAGATCCTGAATATTTCCTCTCTGAGGCCGGCCAAAAATTGTTGGATCTTGATATTCAGCACGATGAACTTGTCGGTGAGAGCATCTTGAAGACAATATCATCGACTGTCGATCGTGCTCCCTTAGTGTCTCTATATCAGCAAATCCATCTAATAAAGTCGAGTCTCCCCACAAGTACAGCATCATTCCTTCATATGACCTTTATCTTTGATTTGTGCCTGAGGGAAATTCTGTCAGGGACTCCACTCATCTCATCAGACTTGAAACTGCCAGTCCAAACCGAAACAGATGTCTCACCGTCTGGTGAAAGCACACAGAAGGTTCCTACACCTGATTTCAATCCTGAATCTACATCCAAAGTCCCTACGTCATCGCCTCAACCAAAATCCAAACTTTCAAAATCGTCAGTGGCAGAGAAGCAGCCAACCCCTGAAACGGTTGCAGGTGAACAACCAGCACGTATTGATGCCCTCCAACTTCTTTTTCAGCTCTCATCACCCTTTCCCGCCCTCAGCGACCCACCTTTCGGAAACTCATCCATTGCTGCCCCACAGCCAATCCTTTATCGGAGAAAAACTGGACTTCAGCTTTTAACTGAAGTTCATCAACTTTTATGCCCCAAACTGCTGCTCAAGTTGGAGTCTGACGACGTTCAGACAGAATCGTCCACTTTGATGCAGAATCTCATCCAAGAAAAAGAGAAAGCGTCTCTTGACCGTCTTGAACACCTACGAACTCTTGTTTTCTCCGAAATCCTCGAGAATCACCGTCAGAAAGCAGAAAACCCAGATGACATGGATGACGCTGAAGAAGAAGCCAAAGCGAAAGAAGAAACCGAAAAAGACATCCGAATCATCAACTCTGATCTCCCCCTCAATCATTTCTTATGGTCTGACTCGGGAAGGACTGTTCTCTCAACCGAACAACTCTCAGGAACTGAAAAACCAAAAGACGAATCGACGGAACAGGCTGAAGAAGGAAAAGTGAAAGGGACGAAAGGCACGAAGGGCGAAGGAAAAGGAAAGAAACGGGGGAAGTCAGCAGAACCGAAAGGAGAAGCGAAGAGCGAGGGAAAGCCCAAAGAGAAGAAAGAGCGTCCACCAACCGGCGACAAGAAGAAGAGACGAAGCAGACCAACCACGCCCAGCGAGCCTCCCCTCACTCCCACCACACAGCCAGACGACTCCTCCGAACTCACACAACAAGTCTTCAACGATGTGCTGGCTCTCGCTCAGCCTCCACCTTCCACCGAATCGCAGTTGAGCGGAGAGTTCTGTGCCGATCTTCAGACGTATCGAGCTGTTTCTCGAACAACCGAACAGCAACTCGTCCAAAATGTGAAGAAGCCAGGCGAAAAATCTGATCCTACTTCGACTCTTCCTCTTCGGACAGACGCAGCAGGACACGACGACTGGTTTGCGACGCGGAAGGTGGACGAGGCGCAGAGACAAGCAACGCCCTTCCAGGAATTGTTCGGAGTTGTTCCGAAACTGCCGCAACGAGAGTTTGAGATGGAGGAAGGGCTCGTCCTCGATTCGATCATCAAATCAGTCTCTAAAACTGCCAGTTCGGTATCTGATCGCCAATCGAGAGATTCGAAGCTGAGAGAGACCACACGCTCGTCCTTCGAACGAGGAATGTCAGCAAGTGGACGCCGCTCCTCATCTGCCGCTCGCTCGTCATCAACCACCACCGAACCAGCCTCATCTCGATCAACCACAAGCTCGAACAACCACTTCCGACAAACGATGCTCAACGCCATCTCAAATCGAACAGTTCCACCGGAAGCTGCCCCCAAACCGAAGGAATCAATCACTCGTCCGATGTTTCTCAGTCGAGGTGGACAGAACAGATCAAATGCAAGCTCCACGGCGAGTCTGGCGCAGAGTGAAGAGAAGATGGAGATGGCACGGCAGTTCTTCATTTCTGACGCCCCTCGACTGCTCGACACGAAACAGACGATGATTGTACCGTCGTTCGGACGCTCTCTCAAAATGCCTCCAACCTTCTTCAATCTCGTCATCTCGCCATCTCCAGCTGACAAGGCGCTCCCTGCCCCTCTCATCTCACTCGCTGAGCTCATCCGAAAATCCTCATCTGCCCCTCTCGGACAGCCGACACCTCCCAAATCGACAGAAGCAGCGTCCTTCACAGCTGCATTCCACAACCCGCACGCCTTCCCCGCACTTGTCGTGTCAGGCAAGTTCACCAAACCCAAACACCAAGCGACACTCGCTCCGATGGCTGCGCTTGTTCTGAACTCTCGTCGGTCGTTCTACACCGCCTCATCGAACAACGCTGTCTTCTTCAAACAGAAGAAAACAGAGGATGTGGCTGTCCCTCTCGCCATCCTCTGCTCTCTCCCGTCCTCGTCGGACATGCAACTCAACATCTCTCCAGGCGCATCGAACACATCCGTCTTTCCCTCCCTCTCCCACCTCACCCGCTCGATCGAATATGCCTTCTCCGCTTTTCAATCCTCCTTCCACTCCGCCCGATTCAAGCGCGAGGACGATGTTCGGAAGAAGACAGAGCAAGTTATCGAAGCACTCAGCACCCTCCCTTCCTACCTCTCCACAGTCAACGAGGAGCTCAAACAGGCAGCAGTAACCACTCCGAATGGGAAAGACAAGACGAAGAAGAGGCGGCTCTCTGCTCGGAACAGTCAGAGGCAGGTGCAGCAGGAAATGATCGCAAGGAACGAGGCTCTGATTGTGCACGGACCTGGTTTGCTGGCGAGCAACTTGACAGATGCGTGTGTTCCACTGCTCTCCCCTTTCACATTCCATGCACACACAGCAGCTGTGTTTGTCGCTGGAAAGTCGTTGTTTGATGGGAAAGCGAAGAAATTGGGGGTGTTGCGAGACAGCGGGGCGTTTCCGAACACGCTCACTCTCTCCAACGGCGTCTCTTTCATCCTCCCGCCAGGCATCTCGTCATCGCGCGGAATGAACTCGAACACGTTTCTGGGAATCCTCCAACTCCCCCCTCTTGTCTCCAAAGTGCCTTCACCACTGTCGATCCTCATCGCTCAGAACTCGACGCAGACATCGCTCAAGTCAGCCATCCTCAACTTCGCTGAAGCAGTCCGGCTCGTCTCAATCGACTCCGCCACAATCACCGAAGCGCAGCAGAAGCTCTTCCCACACTCCATCCAACCACCAGACATGCTCACACTCGCCGACATCGATGGAGATTTCGCGGAAGGACGGGATTTCTTCAGTCGCATTTCGGAGCGTGATTTGAGTGCTGTTCTTCGCGAGCAGGATTTGATGCACAGCTCGTCGGGGCGGATCGGGGGAGGGGTGAAGAGTGCCATGGCGAGGTATTTTGGGGAAGTGTATTCTGGTCCGGAAGACGACGAGGAGAGGGAGAATATGGGTGTGCTGGACGACATGTTCCTGCATCTGCTCCTTTGCGCGTCGTTTTCTGAAATGCTCACGAAACAGGCAGACCCGACACATCACACTTTTGCGTCCTCGTCCACATCGACGCTGCTGGGCGGAACGTTCGTGGCACCCGAATTCTTCTCCAAATTCTATCCGTCTTCCAACACAGCTCAGACAGCTGCTGCGTTCATCCCCAGCACGCCCGTCGCCCGCAACATGCGAGAAAGCACAGCTGAAAAGAACGAGATCCAGCAGTTCTCGTTCTCCAATCCGTCCATCCAGATCACTCTCCCGTCACGCAACGAGCAGACCAATCGGACAACGCTCGGCTCGTTTCTGTTCGTGTCGGAGAAAGAGAAGGAGCAGGAAGAAGTTGTCGAGCAGTTTCTTTCGCCTCCTCTCACCGCTGCCAGTCGAAGCAGACGATCTCCATCAACCATCCAAAACAGAGCAGTGTCCCCTCTCCGCAGTTCTCAGACACGCCCCAACATCCGATTCACGCCGTTTGGGATGGGCGAAAGGTGGGACGGGAAGCCCAACACAGCCAGCATCTACGACACGCCAGAGAAATCCACCAAAGCCAAGCGCGGAGGACCGAACTCGACAGCCAAACGCTCCCGCTTGGCCGAGACACCAACAGAAGCCCCGACGGATCGCCAGAACGACACCAACTTCAAACAACTCCGAGCAATCTACGCCCCTCCGCTCGTCGACTCGGCGGAATATGCGGTGACTGAGGAGTACACACAAGAGGCCCTGTCCCTCGCCATGTCGCGCCTGCTCATCAACGACTTTCCTGTTCGGACACAATTCTTTGCGCCGGAGGACAGTGTGTTGGTGGCGATTGGGTGTGTTCAGGAGAAGGAGGGCATTGGGGGGATCGACAGGACGTATTGGGTGAAGCGGGCATCTCCAACAGCGGCAGAGGTGAAGAAGAGGATGAAGACAAGATTCAGCAGCTACCTCACAACTGTCACACAATCCCCGCCTTCATCTCTGTCTGTTCTCCTCTCTCCCTCCCTCCTCGACACCTCCAATCCACTCAACGAACAGTTTGCCACGTTCTCCAATCCTCGCCAACAAGTCTTCATCAAACAGACAGTCGAGCGAGTCGGAGCGTCAATTGAGACGTCGGTGAGTGCCTTCCATCGGAGAGGTCACACTTTCTCGATGAGACGACGCGCTCGTCTTCAGATTGGTCTTCAACCGCCAACGGACATCCCACTCTCCGCAGACACACTCGCCATGTTCTCCAATCCCGATGAGGGACAGCAAGCAGCAACTCTCTCTCCAACTCTCCTGTCGTTTGCTCTCTCACTCCGCGAGATCCTCGAATCAGTCCCACTCGCTTCGGTCGGAACAGCGTATCAAATTGCTGTCAACGACCTCCGACGAGCTGAAAGGGAAATCAACCAAAACAAAGAAAGAGAACAGGCAAATCCTTCGCAGGGAGACCAACTCGAACAAGTCAAGTCATCCGCTCAGACGCATTTCATGTCAAATCGGGAATATCTCGCCATTTCGTTAAGAGGACCGCACAAAGACAGACTCGTCAGCGCCTTCCATCGATTCGGAATCCCATTTGAGATGGCTCCTTCGCCCATCGACAACACTTCTCCACTCAGCGTCGTTCTCTCGCCTCTCCTCTCCTCCGTCCACTCATACTTCAAACAGGAGACTGTCTCGTCTCACCTCCTCCCCGCCCTCTCATCGCAGATCAAGTCTCTCGCCTACCAAATCACATCCATCCAAAACCATTCTTTCGACGTGTCGTCAGCCCTCGCCCAAGTCAAGCAGACCATCGCCAACCAAATGAGTCCTGCAGCAGGAGAGGACATTTTCCGAAGTCAGTATGCGTCGTCTCAGCTGCACGCATCGCACATCGCGAAGTTGGTTGTCACAGCTGACGTGCAGTATCTCCACACACGATTGATGCGGAACCCTCTCCGCTCGCTGTTCATGTCTGTGTTCAGAGATGCCCTTCTGCCTGCCTCACACTCACTCACTGTCCGGCAATCCGTCATCTCACACATTCCTTCGTATTCTTTGAACAGCTCGTCGCCTGCCTCGATCGTCAGTGGGAATGCCTTCCACGAAGACACCCTCCCATCACCAACAGCACCAGTCCACTTCGAATACGTCTCCACTCCGTCCTTCACATCCACATTCTCAGACAAGACAACTGTGTCGATGAAGACACACAAGTCAGACAATCCCGATTCGATTCCGTACGACGTCACATACTCCACAGTCGGAGGTCAAGTTGTGTCGATCGACAGCGAGACAGGAACAGTTCGAGTGACAGCCGCGCCCATCGCTGGGGAAGGGACGGAGCAGACGGGGAGAGGATTCGGGCATCTTCTGATGCCAGACAGAACAGCGATCTCGACACAGACACTCCTCGACCACCGTCACAAATCGTGTCAAGCGTTTGTTGAAGCAGCACGAGCGTTTTCGATCGAGCAGGGGAAGGATGGGATTCTGCGGTATCGAAATGGAGAGAAGGTGTGTGGGATGCAGATTCCTGTTGAGGAAGAAGCTGAAGATGACGATCCCAAGGCAAAGAAAGGAAAGAAGGCGAAAGCGAAGAAAACTGAACCAGCACCGATCGCTCCCAAAACAGCAAAAACGTCGAGGAAAGGAAGGAACAGAGCGACAGCTGAGGAGACAGTTGACAATCCGTTCGAGACAACCACAGAAGAGGAGCAGGAAGTGTTTCGTCGTGTCTTCACTGCACACTTCACTCGCATTCTCCATTCTGCTGACCCTGCCTCAATCTCAAAGACATCCTCGTCAAACACCCTTCACAAAGGAGTGTCGACCACCACCCAGCCATCCAAGCAGAGACTGAGCAGAGGAGCGACATGGACACTTCCGGAAGAGCTCCATCGCTTCACCACTCCTCTTCCCGAAATGAGAGTGTGCGAGCCTGTCTACGAATGCACACGCAGTGTGAGTGGGATGGGAACGACTTCGGTCAAGATGAGCAGCGGTGAAGTGGCTGTGCTGTTGGCGAACGGCGATGTGTCGTTGTGCGATGGGAACGAGTGGATGAGCGTGAACTCGAAAGGCGAGCGTGTTGCGCGTCCTCTCTTCTCCTTCCCTCTCCTCCCACCCGACCTCGACTTTTCTGAAAGCGACGATCCTGACATCATCCTCCTCCGCGACTGCTTCAAAGATGTCTCTCTCCCGTCTGATCTTCCGATCGACCAAGCAGCGGAAGAGGGCAGCACCATCGCAAAACCTCAAACCAGAGAAGAGGACGATGCTCCGACGAGATTGGGAGATGAGGCAGACGAGAGCGATGAAGAACGGTCTCAACGATCGCTCCAGACGCTTCCTCACAAACTCAACACGATCACTCAGCACCTCCCAGCATTCTTCCCTCTCCCCGCCTCCTCCACACTCAATCAGTTCGCTCTTCCTCCGATCCGATCTGTCGAGGCCATCAACAGCGACGAGACAGCGAGTGTCCGCACGCGTGCTGACAGAGTGACAATTGTGCAGCACAACACGGGAGAGCGTGTTGTCCACCACGCGGATGGGACTCGAGTCTTCCACTCTTTCGCATTTGGTGACAGCCCGAAGCTGGTTGAAAAGTACGAACAAGAAACAGAGTCACTCGCACCGATGAAAGCGATGCTGTGTGTGGAGCACCCCAACTCGCCGCGCATCCTCATCTCGCTCGTCCAGAAGAAGATCGGGTCGTTCCTCAACCAGTTCAACAGGTCGGAGGACATCGCATCGTCGATCCAGGGTACTCGGCTGAACGAGACACCCACAATGAACTGGGTGCGAGAGATGGTGACAGTGTGTCTGTGTGATGGAACAACGCTCGAATGGTCGTCTGCGGAGAAGAAGATTGTGATCACAAAACCAGACAACACGCACATCCACTTCACTCCCGTCGGCAACGTGTCTGTCTACTGCGAACACCCGACGAAGAAGCCAGCAGCCAAGTTCGGCCCTCCCACGCGCCTGCCTCTCCTCTTCTTCAAGACAACGGACGGGTCGATGACTGTCAGGCCTTCAAAGCGAGCCACACCGATTCTGTCAGGTGTGACGACGAATCCCTCGTTCTCGTCCACGTCGAGCAACGATCAGCGACCGTCCAGTGCGACGTCTTCAAGTTCCTCACACGCCTCGCTTCTCCTCTCGCCTGTTTTGAAAGCATCGTCGTCCATTCCAGTCGCACCTGTCGTCACCGAAGTGACCGAAGCGTATGCCTCGAAACGCCCACAAACTGCCCGCCGAGTGTTCTTCACAGCGTTGGACGGGACAGCGTGTTGGGTGACAGCACGCACGATGAAGAACGCGACGCCTCCAAAGCGGGTACCTGGCGCGTTCTTCCCTTCGCTCTTCGGACAGAAAGGAATCGGAGTGGATCTGACTCTCGAGCCGCAGGAGAAGGATGCGACAGAGACGACTCTGATTGACTCCGTGCTGGCTATGCCTGGAATTGAAGATAGGGATTCGGTGGATTACATGGAGAAGAAGCTGAAAGAGATGAAGCTGAAGAAGGAGCGGATTGCGGAGCAGGAGATTGACGAAGCGAGAAAGGCAAAACGAAAAGCAGCACAACTCGCCCGAGCATCGTCCATCACTCCTGCCCAGACTCCAAAAGCAACCCCTCCAATCAAACCGACAGTGACGCCATTCTCCGAGCTCAGTCAGGACGACGAACCAGACAAGAAACAGAACATCGACCCGCGGACATCGGCGATCACTGCGGAACTGGAGATCTCCACTCAGCGCTGGATTGCTCGTCTGTCTGCCCTCCACGCACACCAAATCCAGCTCGCGCAGGACACACTCGTCACGACGTCGAAACAGATCGGGCAGACATCACTCGCATCGCTCCAGACGTCGCCGTTCATCCTCCCTCGTCTTTTCGTCATCAGACACAACGGCACGGGATTCGAGCTGCTCCGAAGGAAGGCTGTGTCTCGTCTGTATCCACGCCCAACCGATGCTCAGTCGAGAACCAGCCCGATCTTCACAAACTCGACTTCTCTCCTCAAACCAACAGCCAACCACAAACCAGTGAAAGTGCCTCGTCAATCACGACTCCTCTCGCATGCCTCTCTCATCGCTCTGACGCCAAGTCCACGACCATCTCCTTCGAACGGCGCGTC
This sequence comes from Blattamonas nauphoetae, assembly GCA_033064195.1. Classification (NCBI taxonomy): domain Eukaryota; phylum Preaxostyla; order Oxymonadida; genus Blattamonas; species Blattamonas nauphoetae. The sequence continues at coordinate 118,266 of JARBJD010000119.1, read as the reverse complement.
GTCTGATCGTCAGACTCAAGAAAAAACAGGAGTGATCAGTGCCCAACACTCGACAGACGATCTGCACAGTCAAAACCCACTCTTTGCATACTCGTCGCCGTACTCGGACGTGCAGAATCTGTTCTACGATCTGCTCAGCGCTGTCTCGAGCGATCGGAAGAGGGTGGCGTCTGAGCAAGAATCGATGCCGTACACGCCATCTCCGAAGTCACCAGACTTTGCATCGCCCGCGCTCTCGCTCAACACGAGCCTCATTTTGGACGAGGGAGTGTTGGAGGACGCGTTTGCGATGAAAAGGCCGACTCATCCGCAGCTTCTCCAGTTGGATCAGAGTGATGCGTTCCCTCTGCCCAAATCGAGCATCCACGCCGACTCTTTCGTCCTGACAGACATTCCCAATCTCCTCCAGCGAACACAGGAACCTCTGCCTGCTCTGCTCGGCCATGGTGAGGCTGGTCTCCAGCTGTCACTGCAACAGTTCTCGTCGATTCTGCCGACCGAAATGACACAATCGATTTCTGGCCAGAATCTGATCGACGTGAAAATGGAGAGACGAGCACCTCAACCAGAATCACGCCTGTCACAATCATCCACTCAGCAGCACGCGAACATCAGCACGTTCAATCCGATCCTCACTGACTTCTCCCGACGCGTCAATTTCTTCCCGCCGTCCAAGAAACTGCCTCCAGGCACACTCATCAGCCCATCCCGTCCGAACTGGGCACACATCCAAACACCAAACGCACACCGCATGCCGTTCTCCCACCTTCTCGAATCGTCGCATCAGAAAAAGAAGGTTGGACTGTCTTCGATGTCGTCGAAGAAGCAGTCTTCAGCGTCTCCCAAAATCAAACACAAGCTCGACGAAGCCATCCTTCGCAGTCCGATCGTGAAATCGATGCCAAGGAAGCTGACACCAGTCACCAGCTTCAGCCGCCCCAAGTCCCGCCACTCTGCGACATCCACTACTCTCTCGTCGGATGTCGTGGAAACGAAGAAAGGGCCGCTCGACGTGAAGGACGAAGCACCAACCAAGCCCAAGTTCTCTCCCGACTCGTTCGTGTTTGCTGATCGAAGGGAGACCGAACGAGGTGTGACAATCTGCCTCCCTCTCGTCAAAGTCGAGGAGGTCTCGTCGCCAGAAAGGAGGGCGATGGAGATCGCGCAGAATGCCAATCCCTTCGCAGACGGACAGCCAGCTCCGAAAACTCGATCCCATCCGCTCATCCCTCCGAGCTCGTCTGTCCAACACATCTCCATCCAACACTGTCCACAAACACTCGGCAATCCCCCCTGCGGCTGCAACCCCACTCGAGAAGAGAAGCCTGCTCCTATCGAGACTGTCCCATCAGCTAATCTGTTCTGCGTGACAACTGATCCAAACCCGCCCTGGTCGCCGTATCTGCCCGAACTCCTCCGTTTTGAGCCGCTGACGATCCGCGAGCACTTCCTTCCTCCGCACGTCCACGAACTCAATCTTCCTCCGACTGAGTTCAACCAGATTCTGAACGGCGAGAAGAAAATCCCCCTTCCACCCGCTCTCGATCCTCACACAAAGCCAGCCCAGTCGACTCTGATCATGACAAAGCTTGTGGAACACCCACCGCCTCCTCCTCTCCTCGTACTTCTCGTCTACGAGTTCCTCGTCGTGCTCGAGTTCGTCTCGCAGCTGCGAGGGTTCAAAGCGTTGAATCGGATGAACTTGGCACTCGACGCGTTTGTGGACAAGTTGTGGAGCTCGTTCGGAGAGAGTGTGGGGTGGGTGGGGGAGAGTGTGCTGCACGAAAGGCTGAAGTCGTCGATGCTCGTCCAGTTGCAGCGTCTGCTTGGCTTGGGAATGGGGAAGTCTGTTGGGAAGAAGGAGGACAAGAAGGAAGAGAAGAAAGGAAAGAACGCAAAGTCAGCACCAGAACCCGAACAAGATGATGCACCACAAACACCACCTTCCCTCTCCGCCACGTCAGTCGGGAACTTCAACTCGCCAAAGGCAGTTCAGGGAAAGAACACGCTCACCCCGCTCGCTGTCGCTCTGCAGCAGATCCCGTCTCTGAGCAAGACTCGGCTGAAGAACGATGATTTGTATCCGCTCGCTCTGAACGTGCTGTTTGAGAAGAAACCGCTTCTGAAAGCGATCCAGAAAGGAGTCCAGGCTGAGGAGTGGATCGTCACAGAATTGCTGAGCGGGGGATGGCGGAAGAAAGGCACTCGCGAGTCGTTTGTTGTGCCCTTCACATCCTTCCAGCAATCCAGCTGGTTCCAAACATCGTGTGTCCACTCCTTTGGTGGACTTCTCGAAATCACAGACGCTGTCAAGTCGCTGTATCCGGTACAGTCATCGCATTCCAAGCCACCCACAAACCTTCCCATCCTCTTCTCGACCCTCCCCACTCCGCCTGTCCGCAGAACTCAGCAGCCGTCTTCGTCGACGCAGGCCAAACCGACAGATGCGCAGAAGTCTCAGCAGTTGGCAGACAAACTGTTCGTCCGAAATGTTGTTGTGATCAGACACGAACGGGAGAAGACACTGCTCAACCAGGAAGTGTCCCGAAGAGCCGATTGGGGAGCAACACTCACAAACGAGATCCAAATTGAGTCGAAAGTGAGTCGGGCGGCGTCGAGGGCTGATCTCGGCGTGGATGGATACGGAGGCTTTGAGCGACTGATTGAGAACGAGCTGAGAGAGATCAAAGACAGACACTCGTCGGCCAAAGACAACAAAGCATCGAAGACACCTCATCAGCGCTCGATGTCTGTTTGGGACAACGTGCGAGGAGGGATGCAGCGGCAGGGAAGCTTTGTGATGCCCAATGCGCGGGCGAAGAAGAAGGAACTGGGCGTTCCTCGCACACCAAGCGGGTTCATCAACACGGGAAAGCAGAGTTTCGAGAGCATCCCACAATCGTCTCCCATTTCAGAGAAGGACGAGGAGAAGGATGTTTTCAGCGGTGATGATCTCGACGACCAGATCTCGCTCGAGATTGATGTGACAAGCGACTCAGACTCCAACACGGAGAAACACAAAATCACCGAAATTCCCGAGCCAGGTCGTGTTCTGAGCTATTTCGATTCGGTCGAAGGGAGACAGTTCAGGGGCGGAGATCCGACCGACAACAAGCGACCACTGACAAGTGGAGGGAGCATCGTTGAGCGAGTGAAGATGGAGCAGAGTGCGCGAGCCTTCCCTCCTCCCGACATGGCTGGATCACTTCGAGAGACACGGAAATCGGCAAAGCGGAAGGAAGTGCGTGGAGTGGGTGAAGTGCCGAGCACTCCAACCACCACTGCTCACGTCTCAATGCGACAGTTCGTTCCTCGAACACTTTCTGTCTCACCCCCGCCCGAGTCTGCACTTCGAGAGGAGCAGAGGCAGTTGGATGGGATGACGGAGAGAGGAGGGAAGAAGAGGGCTGGGTTTGATCCGACGAAGAGGAGACCATTGACAACACAGACGCGAGTGCTCCCATCTGGTACGAGAACAGGAATGATGTCACGAGGCATTGGAAGTGCTACAAACGCAACGAGACAGGTCAAGCAGACCAAAGGACAATCTTAGCCATATTATCACAGTGTCATCACTATTATTCTTGATTTGATTCTCTTTTCGATTACTTCATTGTTTTCGTTGTATTGATTTGAGCATTTCATCCATCTTTCTTATTGGTCATTTTTGCGTGATTCGATCGAAATCAACACAGCTCCATCGACAACTGTTGGACTCTTTTGATGATCAAACCATCATTTGCATTCTCTTCATTCACTCCAATGAACCTTGTAGTTCTGATATTGGTTCATGTTATCTGTCTCGAATCCACATGCACAGAGCAACATGATCAACCACTTTCTCTCCAGATAGTCTGTTCTCCTTCCACAGACATTTCACCCATTTCTGGAAATGAAGATGCCTTCATGCCTCAAATACACCTGCACCACGGAATATATCATTCGAATGCGTATACGGTGGATTCTATCTCCCTTTCACTGCATGGAACAGACACGAAAATCTGTCATACGTCGTCATTGGCCAAAGCTGAAACAACAAATGATCTCAACCAGGCCGACCAACCCGATGGAAATAGAAACACAACCCCATTCATATTTATGTTCTCGAATTCCACAATGTCGATATCCCACATCTCATTGGATTGTGGATGGCGGGGCACAAGTGTTGGAAGAATCTCGTCTTCAAGATTGACGATTGACAACTGCCCGATCATCTCGAACCCTGAATCGTCTCCATTTGTGATGAACAACGGATGGGATGACTTTGGAAGCTCAATTTTCTTTGTTGATTGTACTCACGAATCGATTGACAAGTCGAGCCTTCTCGCGTTGGTCAGCCTCACACCGTCCCACACAACCCACACACGTCACACAGACAGCGCCCAGGAAGTATCGTCAACATTGGTGAGCTGTTCCGACCTCTCGCTGTGCGACACGCATCTCGTGTTTGGAAGTGGTCCGTTGGTTGAGTTCTCGTCGTCGACGGAACAAGACACGGGATTGTGGAAGAATTTGGAGACAGTGCTGATTGGGAGTCGACTTGTGAACATGACAAGTGGTGTGTTGAAAGGGAGTGGGAATGGAGTGTTGGAAGGGTGGAGAGGATGCCAAAAGATTCTGGATTCGTGTGTGACTCAGAGCACGAACCATCTTTCTGGAACAGCATGCATTGACATGAACTTGGGAGGGAGTCTTCTGTGCTCGAACACGTCGTTCTCGCACTGCCACTCATCCCTCGAACCATCCTCCACTTATCCAGACTTCTCCCTCCAGCATCGGACAGGAACAGCCAAGTATTCATATGGTCGGACACACACCGAAGACATCGCCTTCCGTCGCTGCACATTCCTCTCGATCACCAGTGAATCTTCTGGAGGAGGCATCAGAACGTATGTGTCTCCCGCTCAACTCACTGTGTCGGAGTCCTCATTCTCGAAATGCTCAGCTCGAGATGGAGGAGCCATCGAAGCCAATCAAGTGACGGACGACGCCTCTCTCACCATTTCAACCTCGCTCTTCGTCGACTGTACAGCTCTTGAAGACGGAGGAGCTTTGCATCTCTACTTTTCACTCGCCTGCACAATCACAGATGTTGTCTTCTGTGACAACAGCGCCACTAACAGAGGAGGCGGTATCCATATGTACCGTCCTGATGGAATCTGGATGACGAACTGTGCAATCGAGAAGTGTGTCGCTGGTCCATCCGCAGGCTCAGGAGGAGGCATGTATATATCTTTGAACAACTCCCTCACATTGGACTTTATTCTCTTCAGAGAGTGCAGCGCTCAGAAAGGAAATGACATTTATTTTATTAACGTTAATTCGATATCTCAGCTTTCACAAAATATCACAAATTGTGATTCAACTTCCGAGAGGCCAAACGTCTACGATTACTCTTCACCTGACAGCACTCTGATTCCTGCTGTCCCCGACACCTCAACTTCAAGTCTTGTGAAGATTGAGAGCACACCAAGTGTGGACCAGACATCATCGACGATCCAAATGAAAGTGTCCAACATTGTGGATGGGAAGATGTTGGTTTTGGTGGACAACACGAACAACCACGAACCACCAAACGTCGACTCTCCCCCAACGATTGCTCGCCTTCTGACATTCGACTTCACCTGGTCGACTGAATCAGCGCCGCTCGAAGTGCTTTTTGGAGAATGGGGAGAACTGCAATACCAATCGAAGTATTGTGTGATTGGGTCGTGGATCGCGAAGACTCACCTCTCAACTTCATCCATTGTTCTGACGACACCGAATCCTCCTCGTATTGTGCAGATTATTTGTTCGCTGGGATCGGGAACAAACCACTGCTGGCTTCAATTGAAGGGTCGATCACTTCCAATTGGAAAATACACTGTGACACTCAACAATCCTGACCTGTCGTTCTCAGTTGAATTTGATGGAACGACAGGGGAAAATACTCTGAACATGTTCTCGTCTCGTCATTCGGAGAGATTGTTTGGGACTGGAAGCAAATTGTCGTTCTCGACGACATACGAAGTGTCCAAAATCATATTCGAAAGCAGCCCAGATTCTGTCATCCTCGACCCTCGTGCCCTCTCCTTCACGACACCAGCGACCCAACTTCGTCTGATTTCGGTCGGCCCAGTCAGTTTCAAAAGCGAATCAACGAAAGACATCGTTCTGATCCCTCTCATTGGTGGAAGTCTCAGCAAGGGTGAATATGTCCTCACACTCCTCTCTTCGTTGTCGGAATCAGTCTCTCTCCCAGTTACGTTCTCCACAAGCAACTCAGGAACAGTCCAAGTACTTGTGTATTCGAAAGATGTCAGTGAAATCAAACTGAAATATGGAACAACATACGTGATAGAAGAGATGATGATTGGGACAACGAAATGTCTGTTCGAAACGGCTTTCTCAATTCAAGTTCCTGCTGAACCGAAGCGAATTGAAAAAGGAAAAGTGACACAGAATACAGCGAAGGATGAAGCGACATTGAGACTGAAAGGAAGAGTGCTGACTGCTGGAAGCTACAAATTGAAACTCGATTCAGTGTCACGGGAGCTGACATCCGAAGCGAGTCTGAGCGATGATGGGGAACTGCTGTTCAAAGTGCCGATCAGCACTTCGCCAACCTCGATTCTGGCATTCGGGGAGACATACACGATCTCATCGTTGAAGATTGGGGATGAGAGTGTGGTTGTGAACTCCGATGTGACATTTACAGTCCCCAACCCCCCAATCGTGAAAACCGCACACGTTCATCCGAACTCGATCAACACGACGATGAGGCTTGGCTTGACAGGGACATCTCTCAAATTGGATGGATTCTACACTGTCACCCTCTCTCCGCCCTTCTCGTTGGACATTCTGTTCAACAGCTCAGAAACGGTCTCGTCGGCCGAACTGCTTCTTGGGCGTGCAGGTTGCCTTCAACACAACACAGAATACACGATTGTGTCGATCACTCGTGTTGAAGTTGAATTGGATGTGCTTCTGACAGAGGGAACTGTTTCGTTCACCACACCTACACTTCCCGTGCCTCTTGTGCTCCACGTGAATGGGAAGGAAGGGGAGGACGATGGATTGTGTGGGGAGAGCGATGATGCTTGTGCCACGATTGATTTCGCGTGGTCGATTGTGATTGCTCTGAACGCGAAGACAGCGACACTTGCGATTGTGAACTCGTCTGAACAAACACAGCCGATTGTGGTGTCATCTGGAATGTCGATCCTGTTTCGGAACGGAGGGAACTTGGAGCCGACTCTGACAATTCCTTCATCGGCGTCGATGGGAGACAAGTCGGGAATGGTTGTTGTTGACAGTGCTGGGTTCGAAGTGGATGATGTGACAGTCAAAATTGAATCGACTGATCCTTCGTTCGTCTTCCTGTATGCTTTCGAATCAACAATCATTCTGCAAGAAGGTTCTCTCCTTGGCGAACCACTGCCAACTCTTGCTTCGAATTCTGAGAGCGAGGAAGTCTGCTCGTGGGAGAGTGGGGTGATCCGACTTGACAGCAGCGTCACGACACTCAACCGAATGACATTCTCTTCTCTCTCGCAAGGAGCGATCCACATGAAGAAAGGGAGTCTTTCGATCGAGTCCTCGTCGTTCCTCAACAACTCGCCGAATCTCGTCGCTTTTCCATCAGCTCGCCGAAACATCGCTTGTTCTGAAGGCGGGACGATCACAATCGGATCATTGAGTGGCGGAGATGGGACAGAAGATCCTCCGCAATTCTGGATCTCAACCACCGACTGCACTCTGAGTGGAGATGGTGCTCGACCAGACTCTCTTCTGTTCGTGCCGACACTCTCCTCAAGCGGATCATCGAGTGTTCTGAATAAAGAGAAAGGAGAGTTCGATGTGGAGATTTCGGGAAAGATGCTTTTCCCGTGTGGACTGAGCTTGGACGTTTATGAAATCGACGAGAATGGAAACGAAGGCCAGCCACTTCGCATCCCACTCACTCCCTCCACAACAACTGTCTTCTCCGAAACACTCATCAAGCTATCAATCAAACTATCTTCATTGTCGTCGTTCCCGGAATCGAAAGAATGGCGTGGCAGACTGTCGTACGCCTCGTCGCAATCAACACCCACTTCATTCGCAATCAATCCAAACACACTCGACCAAATTCAAGTCTCGCTCTCTCCTTCTGGCTCATCAGATCCGTCGCAATGTCTGTCCAATGGCATTCCCTGCTTGACTGTGCATGTCGGATGGACAGCAGCGATGCAAATCCGAACAGGCGAGGAGAAAGTGAAACTGACACTCCGAAACACAGTGAGAGTGGGCGAGAGCATCTGTGTTGCGTCGGATGTGATGGTGTTGACTGGAGAGACGCCGACTTCGACTCTTTCCGTTGATGATGGGATCTCCAGCAGTGTCGGATCGAAGAATGGAGTTTTCATTATTTCTGGTGGACTTGTGGAACTCGTCTCGCTTCGACTGTCTCTCCCAACCTCCTCCCAAACGACTTCTTCTGGCTCTTTTTTCGTTGTCTGTGGAACCGGCTCGTTCGTCTCTGAGACTGTCAGAGTTGTGGGACAGAGCACATCGCCAGTACAGATGGGATTGGTCGGCCTGTCCGAAGGGTTGATCTCTCTTCTTCAGACAGAAATGGATGGAGTGTCATTTGGTGAGAATGTGGTGCCTGTTTGGGGAGAGGACAGAAAGGGAAAACTTGCGATGGAACTGACTGAATGCGTTGTTCGAGACGCGACGACGAAGAACGCAGCTCTTGTTCATTTCTCGTCCATCCTCCCCCACTCCTCAATCTCACTCTCAGACTGCTCATTCTATCAAACCAGTCGAATCCAGCAAACATCCACAACATCCCCAGCATCTCTTCTTTTTCTCGACACCGCCAATCCCTCCACATCCCTCACAGGATGTGTGTTTGAGAGAAGTGGGACGATGAACGAAGCGGGAACATCAACAGGTCCTGCGCTCTCCATCCACACCTCGTCCTCTCCCTCCACCCTCCGCCTCTCGAACTGCCTCTTCATCGCCAAGTTCTCCTCCGCCTCAGCCACTGCTCCTCTCCTCACTGTCAACACCGAAGGAATCACGACCATCGTTCTTCAGAAGTGTTGGATTGAGATTCCTTCTTCGTCCGCGCTGTGGACTCCTCGCTCGTCTGGAATTGCCGTTTTGGAATGGCCTCAGCGCGTGCCATTCTCTGCTTCAAAGTCTGTCGGAGTTCAAGTTGTATACAAAAGATCTCTTCCAGTCATTGTACGGAGACAGGCAGTGATGAGCGGGTGTCAGTTGGCAATCACAAAAGAGTCGTGATGGCTTTACATTCTTATTTTGTCTCATTCTTCTGTGTTGTTTCTTTCTTGATTGATTTTGTTCTTCATTGTCACCAAGGATTGTGTTCAGACATCATTTCAATTAAACAATTTGGAAAGAGAGTTTGGATTGTTACAATACCTGTGATCGAATCAAGTTCTGGATCTCACCCATTCTTCAAAACAACCACTTTACCATCATGGTTGAGAGAAGTGACGATTAAAATTCAAATAATCATTGTTTTTTCTCATTCGACAAAAAATCAGCATGGATTAGAATGAGAATGATCGAATTCCGCTGGATCTTGATTGTGTTTGGACGAGTGTATTTGTAAGTGATCTTTACGTGGCAAGCACAACCGTAGGGAGTGTTCAAATGTAACATGACACCGTCCACTGCGAGATTATGCGCTCATCCTTTCATCTCGCGATGAGGTGATGTCGATGGCCAACGACCTTGCAATTCCCTTAATCAGTGCACAACCGATTCGAAAACCAGAAGGGGTGAGCACTGGTCGCGATGCAAAGCGCTGATTCTCTCTGTCCCGTTGATCACGATTGGGGAGCATTTTTCCTCGGCTTCTTATTCAGCGAGCGAATACGCAACAAATTCTGCTTCTTCGTCCAGATCCTCTTTTCATTTGTTCCGACCCTTGATGGTTTTTGTTCTGGTTTCGCCAAGTCAATTCTGGTTCACCCATCATCAACTTTGATGGAGTTGAAGTCAGAGAGTGTTTCTGAGAGAGGCGATTATGGCACAATCATCAAGTTAGTGTTCCAAAGTGTGAGAACGACTCTGCCATTCAAATCGGCTCGACTTTGCGTTTGGTAGAAGACTTATTTTGCATAAATCTTGAAACAGCACAAATGTGGTGTTGGCCAGTGAATTGGACAGGACGGTGGCAGTGTTGAACTGAACTCTGCTTAACAGGCAAATGGAGATGTTGTGTGATGGGATCGAGAGAGTCAGGTGGAAGTTTCGAACAAGTCTGATCATGCTCACCTTTCTATCCCTCCAAATTCAGTGTCCCGATGATTGTTTTGAATTTCTCTAAGATAGATGCGTTTTCTGAACTCTAAGAGGGGACTTGGATCGTTCTGAAGTGGAATCGGAACGCAATTTGATCCAACGGGGCGAACGAGGGAAGCCTCTCTCCCAGATGCGATCTGAGCTTGATATTGGGTGCCTGAAGTGAAATAATATGGTTGAATGAACTGGGGTTGGATTTGAAGCGGGACCTTCACTGTTGACACGAGGACACGACTTGAGGTTTTGGTTGAGTGTAGATCTGGCATAAGAGGACGAGAAACTGATCTGAAAGGATATCAGAATGTTCCAGCTCCAATGGCAGTCAAAGTTGTGTGTGAATGCAGCACAGTTTGTCAATCAGGATGTGCAGAAGTCAGTCTGAGGCTGAGAGCGTCTCGTCGACACTATGACCAGATAAGTGTGAAGATGATGGTGTTTTCAAATGTACTTTTCGTTGTCTCCCAAGAGTGCATTTGTTGACCACAATGAGAGGGATATTCTGGAGAGGCGTGAGCAGCGATTGTGGCTGAGGGGATTGTCAGATTCAAGAAGAAAATGATCGAAATAAGCGAAGTAAACCCTGTATTCACTGAAGTTGGCCCCGTTGACGTCGTTTGAAGTGTATCCACACCGCATTGGGTGCATTATGGACGAAATGAATGTGCAGTTCGATTGTCGTATCCTAATTGATTCTTGGTCATAAAGGATGAAGTAATGTGGCTGGGTAGTCAACAAATTCTCGAAAACAGTGTAAAACAGTCGAAAGGGACGCTTGAATCAGATCTGGAGCGTCGTGAAAAAGAGCGATGGAAACTGGCGGGTGCAGAGGCTGTCGGTTCTTCTCAGAATGACATCCCAGGGTAAGTGATGACGAATAGATTTGAAGGTGGGAGCGTGATCTGATAGCGTTGTAGAGAGTGGGGATGATGAAAACACCACATTAAGGGAATGAGGTAGAAAAAGAGAAAGAAGCATTTTGGAAGGCCACATGAGAGGAATATGTCTCCAAAAATGTTTGAAAGACGGAATCATCAAAGCGAATGAGGATTACTTTCGGATTGGTTGCGGTGGAGAAGACAGCTTTTTGTGTATGAGTGAATCGTCTCAACACAACAATATTTGGGTTTCACGAATGATGCTGATGTGGAGATCAATCATGCGTATTGAAATTCCTCTGAAAATCGTGGAAGAAAAGATCGGACGTAAAGAAAGAAACGAGTCTACAGACCCAGAGGAGACCTTAAAGAGAACGAATCGCTGAAAGTGTGTCTTTCATACGCAATGACATCCACTGTATCAGTGCGGAAGAGATTCAGCTCGTATTAAAGCGGGACCAAAAACTCGTCTACTTTGAGAAAAGGGATCTCCAGTATGTATACATCCCAGATTATCTCCAAAGTTGTTCTGATTTGCTTGAGCTCAGTCCGGCGAAATGAAAAGTGGCAAGAGATGGGGAATACATTGAAAAATGAGAGCATTCAAGAAGTGGTCTGATTGAGATCGGAAGAATGTAAACCCAAACCTTATGATATTGAAGATGCATTACGATCGACAACTGGTCGTAAAAATTACGTTCAGTGTTTTTGGAGCACGGTGAAGGGCAGGAATGAGGTGTGGATTGAGGCGGTTCCTTTCGGACTTACTTGCCTTGAATGAACCAAAAAGCTAGATCCATCACTTGCAATGAGCGATCCGTCAATTGGAGGGATAGAATTTCTCGTTTAGATTTCCTTAAAAGTGTTGAAAAAGGGCTGTGTGATCCAACTTGCCAAGATTCCAGTGATCTTTCAATCAAAAACGTGTATCGAGTCCACCTCCCTCCATGTGACAATATCGTGGAGTTGATAGCGGGAGAAAGAGTATCTTGTTCGAGGAGGCAAATCTAATGTTTCGAGCCTGAAATGAGCTGTCCTTTTCCTTCTATTTCGTCCAAATATCTCCGTGTTCGATACAAGATGACAATCGAAACAGCGGGCATGCTCTGGATCAGATTAGTGCTTTCCTTATCCCGCTGAGAGTGGTTCTACTTTTCTGAATGAATTCACCTTGAAACAGTTGTCGGAACTGTCTAATCCGTTTTCTCTTGAATATGCCACGATATGCACATGTTTTTGATGCTTCAATGCATGATTCTGAGTTCAATACGCCTCAGATCCCGGTATCTTGTCGATCTGGGCATGATCTCATCAAGTAACTTCATTCAACTCTTCCGGTATTTTTCTTTTACTCACCAATTATTTCAATCAAACTTTCGCCGATCTTGGTATGTATTTCTCACTCCATCATCATATTTATCGAATTGTTTTCACCGCTGATCATTCGTTCTCTTCCCTTAGATCAGTGCGTCTATGTATTGTATAAGCAACGGATCAGCACAGATCCATTGCGCAAAGACGCTTTTCTCGATATTCATGAGGTCATCGTCCATACCCATTCGTTTATTTGCTTCGATGACAAAGCATGACTCTTTTCATGACCTGGACACATGGTCGCAATTTCAAAGCTCGTATCTTGAGCAATGACTCTCGTTTCACAGGGATCTCTGTTCTACTTCGTACATAACACAATCTACACTGGTATCCTTGTGCGATCCGAGTCTCCGGTTCCATCATTCAGAGACATCATCAACCAATCAAAACTCCAATTTCAACAGCATCATTTCCCTTCAGCTCCACCGCGTTATTTTCATTGCAGAACGGGATCTGGTTCCACACAGGCAACACACAAAACATCAGCCCTCACTCCTCACTTCAACACTGCACACCTGCAGAATTTGATATGGCATCGTAAATATGGAATGAGTGTGACCGACTTGGAGTGAAGTGACTTCCCAAAAATCTCTTCATTGTTCAATATCATCGTCGGAATCACAATCGCAAAAACCCTCACATTTCACTACTTGCACTTTCGCCACGCTTGTTCTGAGAAGTATTGAGTCGTTTATAAGGTACACCGATCGTTGAACGATTGTACATCATGTGATTAGCCTGTTTAACTGTATTTGTAAAAGTCACAGATTCTGGCACTTGAAGGTTTTTCAGAATGAAAGTAAGTTGAAAATGACAATCTAATATAGATCTGAAATCTGTTGATGCGACAAAATATGTGATCTAGAACCGATAAGACGGAAAAAAGGGAATTGAGTCATCTGGTCAAATTTCTACAAGCTATCAAGAAGATGAGACGATCCTTTCTTATGACAGTTTCTCTGACAACCCTCTAAAGAAGAATCAGTCAAAGCGAATATCCGTTACACCTTTTCGATGGAAATAACCTCCGAAAAGGGAATGAAACTCGGATTGAGAGGCGATGAAAAGGAATAACAAACATCAATGCCGCTACAATGAAGCCAGACTTCATTTCACATGAGATCCGATAACAAAAAAAGGAGTTTCGGACTCAAAGACAATCGATAGCCAATCTCTTTGAATTACTATCGGGATCGCGTTCTACAGCTCCAATGTGAATTTACATGTTCTCAGATATTATCAGCTTTCTCCCGTACTCTTCTCAGAATTGTCCAGACCGCTCGATTTGGTGTGACTCTTCTTCGGCTGACTGTCTCTATCCTGTCTGTTCTCGATGAGAGACCTCCCACTTTCTCCATTCGTTCTTTCGTTGGATCTCGCAGAACTGATCGAGCCTCGAACGGTTGAAATGTTTCAAAATGGGTTCATAAAAATCAAGAGAAATGTTCTTCCTCTTTGCTCTTCTCTCAGCTTCAAGTTTCCGCACGCCAAATCAGGCAGGTCAGCCTGGAGAATCTCCATCCGCAGTCGCACTTGAGGACCAAGTCCCGAACGAAGGGAAAGCCAATTTGGTCTTGAATTACTCAGCTGCAACAGAATATGCAATTAACACAGACCTTACTCTGAAATTCACTGAACAAGCTACCAGTAATGCTGACCCTGTTGAAGTTACAATCACGACGAAGAGCGCAACTGCTCCATCGGGAACCCCATGCGTGGGAAAGTTTGCTCTGACTGGGATCGGAGCAGCAGATAGTCTCCAATTCGGCAAATCGTACAAACTCACCAGCTACAAATATGGTGCCTCCGGAACCGCTGCTACTCTGAGTCTTGGGCCATTCACAGTTGATGAACCAGATCCTCTTGTCACATTCTCAGTCACCCCAAAGACAGTCACTTCTCTCACCATCACCGCCACTCTTGAAGAGAAGGCCGATGCAGCAAAAGACGTTACAGTCACATTCACTCCAAAGACCAAGGACGGGAAAAAAGTGGAAAAGAAATTCACCATTGCCAAGGATGCCACTTCGGTCAGTGTTGATTTCCCACTCGCTGCCGCCGAAGCAGACAACACCCTTGTCTACGGCGAGGAATACACCCTCACTGCCGCTGCAGCAGACAAAGTACGCATCGCTGGAAGCCCAATCACCATCGAAGACTATACCAAGCTGACCATCACCCCCAAGCTCACCCCAGCTGAAGATGGCAAAAAAGACGGTGCCAAGGACCATGTTTCCCTCACCTTCGTCAACGGCCTCCTTCCTGCTGAAGTCGCCAAGGAGAACCCCAAGCAGAACCTCAAGCTGTCGACTGTTGAGAAAACCACATCCAACGAAGACTTCACCCTCAACAAGGCTGAAGGAATCGAATGGACCCACACCAAGGGACAGCTCGTTGTGAAGTACATCTACGACGTTGCCAAGATGAACAAATACCCAGCCGGCTCTGACGTCAAGCTGAAGGCCACTCTCGAAGTCGATGCCCTCAAGTGGGAGAACGTCGAGTTCGCTTACACTGAAGGCGCCAAAAGCGTTGCTTCAGTTGTTGCTGCTCTCTTCGCCGTGCTCGCCCTTGTCTTCTAAGCAAGCTGAAAGGAAGAATACATTTGACCCTTTTAATGATGATATGAACGGATCATCGATGGAATACACTTCATCATCTTCGGAATCTTATCTATTTCTTTCAGGAAAATGTGTGAAAAGGTGCTACGATGATGGAATGAAGCCATACAGCCGGAAAGTCACGCCAAGCGTCAGATGTGTGATGTTTCATGTAGAACTTGTCTTCCAGTGTTGAATGGTTTGAAGAAAGTTCATTCTCTGTTTGATGACAAACAATAATTGGAATGAAAGGTTACTATGGTGACGCTTGAGTTGGAGGGAAGGCTTTGAAAAAGTTCGATGTCATTTACAACCAGAGCCATCCACTCTGTGATTACGGGCGGGTTTCCTGGTTGGTCGTCGAGAAAAGGAGTGGACGTGCATTGAACTGTGGTGCTGTCACAGGAGCAGCAACATGAACTCCAACGGGCATCGGTACGACTCCAACTGGCAAAGGCACAGTTCCACTCTGCTGACACACACTGGGCTGGCTGGGTGGTGTTCTGCACAAACGAGAGGTGTTGTGCGTACTGTGCTTCTGATCGCTGGACAGAATCGTAGTTGCAGCACTCGTTTCCGTCAGCACAACATTACTTCGCCCATCGAGAGCACCACGCCTCACAGCAACACCAGCAGCATCCATAGCAGCACTTCAACACTCCAAACACCAGCCACACAACTACATTCGCTGGCCCCACATATATGATTCATGCTGCTTCAGAAGGCGCTTGTAGTTGAGGGGGTAGCGTAAAGTGTGGTCCAGAGGCAACCAAAACCTGTGATGACTGGCTGTACGAGCTCATCTCTTCAAACGAGGCAGCATCGAAGAGTGCAAGTGCGGTTTCGTCGACAAAGATGTCGGACGCATTGAACCCGCTGTTCTCTTCGAACCAGTTGTTGTACAGCGATTTCGAAGCGATTGTGTTGCTATCAGCCGACGATGGATGGACAGTGTCAATCGGAAGGCTCAACACGAGTGATCCTGCCTTCCCACTCGACGAACACGACGAGAACCACGTGTTGTTCAGAGCGAGGGTGCGTGGGATTGTCTCAACCGAAAGGCACAACGAGGAACTCCCAAAACTGTTTATTGTAGTGTTAGAAACCCGCCCGCGTTCAGAAAGCCGCAACGGGAGTCCAAAAAACCGCAACCGAACGATCTTCGTCATAATCACGTTCTTTCACCATTTCTTCACATTGCCCTCTATTTTTCTCACTTTTCCGAATACAATAAAACACAAATAACTGTGAAGTGACGAAACCAACACAGATCATTCTCGAGATGGTTCGCTGGCATCATATCCCTCTTCATTCTGGATTTGTTGTCGTGCACATCGTTCTTTGTTGACAGTTGACGTGGGCAATGTGTCTTTTTCGTTTCATTGTGTTCTCTTCTTCCTCAGAATCCTTTTCGAACAAATTGATGGAAAACGATCATTTGAGTTGATTGAGTGGTCCTTTTGAGGAGGGTTCTTTGTCCGGAAACACTTTTTCTTCAGAAGGATCTCATGAATCAGATCCAGTGTTGGATTTGACACATCTTGATTTGAAAACAGGCCCATTGCCTCCAAGTTCACTTCTCTCTGATGGATTCTTGTTTTTATTTCATCATAAAATGCGCTTTAAGTCAAATAAAAGAGGATATGAGAGAAAGATAACACATCATGAAACAAGTGGCGGTTTTATCACGCTGGTTGCGGGTTTATGGACCAGAGCGGGTTTCTAACACCACTATTACTTCGCTGAATGACGACCATTCGATCTGCAGCTCTGACTCTTTCTGACCACAATCACTCCGCAGTTGGAACTCGATGATAACGAATGGAACGAGCTTGTCTTAATCTCCAACACGCCTTGTTCCGAATCAAACGTCAGAAATCCTGCCTTGCATTCCAAATCAACATTCTGGTTCTTGAATGACGACGACGAGATTTGAATATGTTGGGCCTCTTTAGCCACACATTCCGGCACTGCCTGCACCAACCCCCATTCTTTGAAGGATGACGACGACATCTTCAGAGATTGGGCTATCAGTGCTGGTACTTGTGTCGAGCTGGACATCGTCTGTTGCAACACTCCTCTTCTTTCATCCCTTCCACTCTCCTTCCTCGATGGTGTGCGGGTTCAACATTCCCACTTGTAAAAAGGAAGTTCTGACTCTGGCAACGGGCAATCCTTCCAAGCATTTACGCCAGGGAGAGTGGGAGTGGAACGGCGTGCACGATGCAGTGTGGGGCGAGAATTGAAACGGTGGAGAAAGTGGAGACGTGCCAACGATGTCGACGAAAAGAACGATGACGATGGATTTGAGTGCATCGAGCGTCTTCCTCGTCATGATTCGCTCTGAACCGCACTTTGTGATTCTGTCCCTTGAAGTGCTTTTGAAAAGCCGTTTTGGCCCTCGTCGTGCCTCAATTATGTGAGTCGTCAAATCTCCCTCCAATTGGGAATGTTGACGTGGCTTGGGCTTGACATCTATACAAGTGTGTAGAGACCATTCACAGTTTCCCAGATCATTTCCGTCTTTGTGTCGACACTTGATGAGGTTTTTCTGGTTTCGCCAAGTCAATTCTAGTCCTCCCATCATCCACTCTGGTGGAGTTGAGGTCAGAGAGGGTTTCTGAGAGAGACAAGAATGGAACAATCATCAGGTTTGTGTTTCAAAATGAGAGAACGACTTTGTCATCCTAATCTGTTCGTCGTTGCGTTGTGGAAAAGACGGGTTTTGGCTCCGAATCGTGGAGTAGGACAAATATGGTGTTGGCCGATAAATTGGACTGGACAGTGGCGGTGGTGGACTGGACTTTGTTTCACAGGCAAGTGGAGATGTTGTGTGATGTTGTCGAGAGTGTCTGGTGTGAGTTTCGAACAAGTCTGATCAAGCACATCACTCTATCCCTCCGAGTTCAGTGATCGGATGTTTTGTTGAATTTCTCAAAGATGGATGCATTTTATTGACTCTGATGGGGGATTTGGATCCTTCGGAAGTGGAATCGGAACGCGATGTGGTCAAACGGAGTGATCAAAGAAATCCTCTCGCCCAGATGTGATCTGAGTTTGAAAATTGGTGGCTGAAGTAAAATAATAGTGTTGGATGGACTGACGTCGTATTTGAAGCGGGACCTTCAGTGTTGACACATGGACACGACTTGAGGTTTTGGTTGACTGTGGATCTGGTGTATGAGGATGAGACACTGATCTTGAAGGATATCTGAATGTTCCAGCTACAATGGAAGCTATTGTTGGAAGCGATGTTAGCGCCTTTTGTCACTCAGGATGTGGAGAAGTCAGTCTAAGACTGAGAGTGCCTTGTCGACACTATGACCAAATAAGTGTGAAGAAAATTGTGTTCCCAACTGGACAGTTGGTTTTATCCCATGAGTGCATTTTTTGACCACAAGGAGAGGGATATTCTGGAGAGGCGTGAGCTGCGATTGTTGCTGATGTGATTGTCAGATTCAAGAAGAAAATGATCGAGATATCTTCAGTAAAACCTTGTAATCATTGAGTTTGGCCTGGGTGTCGCCTTTTGATGTGCTTTAACTTCACGGTAGGTGGAAAATTGACGAAATGAATGTGCAGTTCGATTGTCGTATCCTAATTGATTCTTGGTCATAAAGGATGAAGTAATGTGGCTGGGTAGTCAACAAATTCTCGAAAACAGTGTAAAACAGTCGAAAGGGACGCTTGAATCAGATCTGGAGCGTCGTGAAAAAGAGCGATGGAAACTGGCGGGTGCAGAGGCTGTCGGTTCTTCTCAGAAAGTCATCCCAGAATGAGGGATGATGAATAGATTTGAAGCTGGGGGTGTGATCTGATAGCTTTGTAGAGAGTGGGGATGATGAAAACACCACATTAAGGGAATGAGGTAGAAAAAGAGAAAGAAGCATTTTGGAAGGCCACATGAGAGGAATATGTCTCCAAAAATGTTTGAAAGACGGAATCATCAAAGCGAATGAGGATTACTTTCGGATTGGTTGCGGTGGAGAAGACAGCTTTTTGTGTATGAGTGAATCGTCTCAACACAACATTATGTGGTTGGTTCGAATGATGTTGATGTGTAGATCAGTATTCCGAATTGAAATTCCTCTGAGATTCGTGGTAGAAACGATCAGAGTTGAAGAAAGAAATGAGTCTACAGACTCAGAAAAGACTTCAAAGAGAATAAATCACAGGCATTGTGTCTTTCATCTGCAATGACATCCACTGGATTAGCGTGGAAGAGATTCAGTTCGTATGAAAGCGGGATCAAAAAAAGGCTGAAGTGAAATGAGTGGTAACATGTGCGTATTCTTCCCAGATTATCTCCAAAATTGTTCTGATTTGCTTGAGTTCAGTCCGGAGAAGTGAAGTGAGGTAAGAGATGGAGAATACGACGAAAATTGACTGTTTTCAAAATGGCTTCTGATTGAGATCGGAAGAGTTTAAACCCAAACCTTATGATGTAGGAGATGCAATGCGACCAAAAACAGGTCGTGAAAACTGCGTTCAGGGTTTTTGGAGCACTGTGAAGGGCTGGAAGGAGGTGTGGATTGAAGAGGCTCGTTTCGGACTCACTTGCCTTGAATGAACCAAAAAGCGATAGACATCACTTGCAATGACTTGTCTGTCCTCTGTAGCAATTGACTTTGCATATGCGCCGTACTTCTTAAGTACACAGAAAGGGCAGTTTAATCCAAATTGCTGGCTTTCCAGTGATCTTTCAATCTGAAACGTGAAGTGATTCCACCTCCCTCCATGTGACAATATCGTGGAGTTGATAGCGAGAGAAAGAGTTTCTTATTCGAGGAGATAAATCGACTTTTCCGTTTCTGAAATGAGCAGTCCTGTTCCTAATATCTCATGCAATTATCTCCGTGTTCGATACAAGATGACACTTGAAACAGCGGGCGTGCCCTGGGTTGGATTTGTGCAAAATGTCTCCCGCTGGGAGTGTTCGTGCTACTCCGTAGGTTGTCTCTGTGTTATTGTTATCGGAGATATATAATCCGTTTTCTCTGCTTTGATTCATGACCTTCACACGTCCGCGACGCTTCGATGCCTTATTCTGAGTTGAACAGACCTCAGTTCTGAGTTTCTGCATCGATCTGGGTTCGATCACAACAACTCTCTTCATTCAACTCTGAATTCATTCCTGATTTGCAGACAAATGATACCACCCACTTCCTCGCCGATCTTCGTACATATTTGTCACATCATCACCCACTTTATCGAATTGAGTTTTACAGGGTGTCCCAGACTGAACCCCTTTGTTTTTCTTTTGACGTTCATCACTCTACAGATAACCTTCACTTCTCGTATTACATTATATCACTCCATAGTTGCCGCATTTAATCGAAGAGTGAGGAAAAAAGGAAATATGTCTTGATAGGGACGGAACAAATGCATGCCAAACATCTGAAGTGGAACGACGGACGTTGAATCAAGAATCGGAGGTGAAGAACTGGAGAGTGAGAAAATTGATGGAGTTTGAATGGATGTCAGAGAATTCTGATAGAAAAGAACTGAATGTAGATGGAATTTCGACGGTGATTTTGCGATGCCTGGATTCCAAAGAGCACTCAGATTGTGATCATTCCTAGGAAAGATACTTCAAGAAAAGATAGCGTACAAACACATACGAGATGGAAAAGGGTCATTCTCGATCTGTTAAGTCTTTCAGCGGAGATGGTTATCGCGTCCGCTGTGGTACTTATGATTGCGATCAATTCAACGATATCAAATATCTTTCATGGTCATTTCCTTGTGGTTGGAGCATGGACGAAGAATCTCTAAAGTACTATGCCTACAATATACGAAAAATGAGTGATCGCAAACTTTGGCTCAAATTATCTGAACACACGTCCAGGGGGAGAGAAGTGTTGACTGTTAGAAACAAAATGATGAACGATGGAGATAGGGTCAAGATATTCGGACAATCCCATGTTTTTGCGAAGGATAGGATCTGATCTCCCCCATTGAATGGGAAAACGCTCCTTCAGACAATCGCTGTTCTCTGATTGTTTTCCAATTATATTTCACGTCCTTTGAAGATTTCAAAATCCAACTTGATATAATGAATGAATCACAGATCATAATTCCGAATGAAGTGAAAATACTTATTTCTTTCTGAAAGAGGTCTGAAACAGTTCCCTATCAAGACATATTTCCTTTTTCCTCACTCTTCGATTAAATGCGGCAACTATGGAGTGATATAATGTAATACGAGAAGTGAAGGTTATCTGTAGAGTGATGAACGTCAAAAGAAAAACAAAGGGGTTCAGTCTGGGACACCCTGTACTGCTGATCCTTCGTTCTCTTCCCTTAGATCAGTGCGCCTATGCATTGTATAAGCAACGAATCAGCACAGACCCATTGCTCAAAGACGCTTTTCCAGATATTCATAAGATCATCGTCCATACCCATTCGTTTATTTGCTTCGATGACAAAGCATGACTCTATTCATGACCTGGGCACATGATCGCACTTTCAAAGCACGTATCTTTAACAATGACTCTCATTATATAAATCTCTCTGTTCTAATTAGTCCACAATGCAATCCACACTGGTGTTCTTCGAACGATCCGAGTTTCCTGTTCCATCACTCTGAAACATCATCTACCCATCAAAACTCCAATTTCAGCACCAACGCTTATTGTTCAGCTCCACCGCGTAATTTTCATATGCAAAACATCCCATGGTTCCACACAGGGCACACGCAAAACGTCAGCCCTCACTCCTCACTTCAACACTGCACACATGCAGAAATTGATATAGGATCGTAAATATGGAGTGAGTATGACCGACTTGGAGTGAAGTGACTTCCCAAAAATCTCTTCATTGTTCGATATCATCGTCGGAATCACAATCGCAAAACCTCTCATTTCACTACTTGCAGTTTCAATACACTTGTTCTGAGAAGTATTGAGTTGTTTATGAGGTACACCGATCGTTGAATTGTTTTGATTCATGAGATTGGCCTAATTGAACGGTGACTAAACAGTCACTGATTCTGGCAGATGTAGGTGTTATAGAATGAGGCCACGTTGATAAAAGACAATCCATGTTTCATTTGATATAGATTGATGTCTCAAAAGGCAAATGAGGCGAGCATTCGATTCTGACGAAAATCGATCGAACCATTATTTCGCATCAACCAGTCAGGATCCCCAATTCTAGTCGAGTCGCCTCTATTGATCATTTTACCCTTAGCGTGAAATCATGGATCCGGAAATAATGGATGATTCCGTTCAAATCCAAGTGTTTGTACCACCCTCATCGTTCGATTTTGATCTCCGTTTTGTAGGCCAGACACACATTCTACTATCTTTTTTCCTGGAGAAATCACTCCGAGCCAGTACAAGGAACTCTTTCGAGATGAGATAATCCCGCGGCATTTCGATACTAATCGACCAACGAAACAGTTTCCAACATTGAGACCACGCAAGCAGCCGACGAAAACAAACCGAAAAATGGAAGATGATTCATCGAATCCCATGGAAGAATTCCCAATTTCTGTCAAAGTAGCTGAACAAAAACCGCGGGCAACGAATCAGAAACCTCAGAAATCATCATCGCCTCGTCCCGACGACCCAAAGATTGAAAACTCCGGAAATCCAACCGAAATTATTGCATATGCTGGATATCTCCCTTCCCAAAGCATGGAAACGTATCATACCAACTATCCTCTTCCGATCGAACGGAATGGATTCATCTACGTCCCCATCCAGCCCACAAACTTCGAACTCAACTTAAATCACTTCCCCCATGACGACATTACGGATGGTGTCGAGGGGGACGATTCTCAATCCCCGTATGCATCGTCAAGAACGTCGCCACGACAGCATCGTCGCCGTCTTCCCCAACAGCCAGGTGACGACACTGAAAAGACTCCCTCAACACAAATGGGAATGTCTGGGCGTCCTCGACCTCGCCATATGTATTATTGGCAGCATCCTTCGATGAGGGACCAAAATTACAACGCGGACGAGTTCTATCCCATCATCGTGGAATCTCTCACCCATCAATACCCTCCTCGTCTGCAGCAACCGACATACAACCAACAAGTGCTTGTTTCTGAAGATGGCCAAGCAGATGCGCCCAGTCAGGAGTTCCCGATGACAATCAGATCTCTGATGCACTCGCAACAGGAGCAAGCGGAAGACACTCGACTCCCACCTCTCTATTCGGGCGATGTTATGTCATATCCCCTCCATCCTCATGTTAAAGCCCTTGAGAATCGAAACAAACAGGAACAGCCTCCAGCCAAGGTCAACGATGTGCAGAACCCGCTTGTCGATTCTGGACGAGTTGTTGTCGCCTTCCCAGATCAACAGAAGGACTTCTCTCCCTTCCTTTCTCAGAACGAGCACAGCACTGTCCGTTTACAGGCACAGCGGTATGCCAAACAAAGGGCAGACTCTCTCACAAACAGAGAAGGTTTTGTGAACCAACAGCAACAGCACATCAACCCACAGTTTCCACAACAATCGTCTGCTGCCGTTGTCACGCAGAGTTCACAATCATATCATCGTCCCCCACAACAATCGGAGAATCAGCTCTTCAACGAAGAATACGCCACGTCTCGCACCAACCAGCAAGCGGAACGAGATTTTTCCGGTTCTTTCGTTACACCTCCCACATACACCAACCAAGAACAGGCAGAAACCACACATCAATCCAAACCAATCTCGCAGCACCGATACACACAAGAAGACATCCCCCACTTCACCCAACCCGCCTTCTACAAACCGCAATCTTCCACTTCCCGACTTTCCTCCCGTCCATCTCGACAACCAGCCTCTCCTCGCACAACACCCGAGAAATCGCGGGACTCGTCTCGCATGTCCTCCAACTCCCTCCAAGTCACCCTCAAACCACACATTGTGTGGTTCCCGCACTACGAGACCGACCCTCGCATTCTGATGGAGCAGACAGGGTCTCAGGATGCGATCCATAACTCGCGTTTCTACTCGTCGATTCCGGCATATCCGATGAATGTGGCACCAACACAAATTCAGTCGGAGTCGCCGACACGCGGGAAGAAGGATCAGACAGCGAGGAGGCTGGCGAAGGAGTTGAGAAGGACGGAGAAGGAGCGGAAGAGCGAGAGAAGGAGAAGGACGACGAGAGAGAAGAACGAGGACACGGCAGAGGACACGAGAGAGGATGAACCACAACACCACACACGACGAGACAAAGTGATGGGAGAGACGAACAACCAGATCGACTCGCAGGACGATGCGGGAAAAGTGAATTCTGTCAATCTGAACAACGCCGTCTCGTCGCAACCGTCACGCGACACAAACAGGAACGAGACCGAATTCGAAGCAGACACACAGACAGACAAAGACAGCGCGAGTGGGAGTGAGAGTGAGTGGAGGAGAGAGAACGAGGACGAGCCCACGTCAGAGGAAGACCAGACGCGAATTGAGGCAGAAGAGACAGCACGTGAGTGTTGGGAGGAGAGGCTGAGCCCGCCTGCTCTCCAACTGACCGCTGACAAGCACGGCCTCGTCCTGTCGAACACGATCATTGCCGACTCCATGCGAGACGAGCAAGTCGACGATTTCTCGCGTTTGGAAGACTCGTTCGTGGCGAGACCGAAGCCGAACAGCTCGCTGCAGGAGAGACGAGGAGAGCGGAAGGAGTCGCCGGCTGATCTGACGCGACATACACAGCCGACGATGTCATCAGAAGCAGATGCACATGTCATAACGAGGCAGTTCACAGGAGCTCCAACAACATCCGAAGAGCAGCGTCTCTCTCCGAATGGATTGGATACTGATGCCGGACTGCAGATTGGAATGGACAAGGAGAAGGATGGCAGCGTCGACTCTTCTCTGAAACAGGAACGAGAACACCTCGTCGACCCATCAGCGCCTTCTGCATCGAATGCAGATCTGTTGCGAATGATCGATTCTTTGAAAGCAATGCTCGCTGAAACAGAACGACAGCGCTCGGCCGACAAAGCGAAGTTTGAAAAAGAACTGCGAACGATGGGTTCAGTGTCAGCTGAGGAACAATCCGAACTGGCCCGTCTCAAAGAGGAGAACGCTCGACTGACGGAGAAGATGTCAGACTTCCAAGTTCGGGCAGCATCACTGGCCGCTGACAAGAGCACGCTGGAAAAGAGTTTGGAGCAGACAAGGCAGAAGATGGAGATGGTGCGGGAGAACAACACGCGGCTGGAGGAGAGATTGGAGGAGACGAAGAGGGAGGTGGATGAGTGGATTGGGATGAACGAGGAGAAGAGCCATTCCATCGAGACACTCCACACGAACATCGATCAGCTCACGACAGAGCGAGACACACTTCAAGCCAACTTGACGGCGACAAACCAGTCACTCGACGAATCCAACCAGCGGTGTGCACCTCAACTTCTTCGATTCTTCTTCGTTCTTTCTTGTACTTCTCTCGTTACTCCTTCTCCATTTCGTGTTATCCTCTCTTTCCTTCAGCATCGACACCCTCACCTCCGAGGTCTCTTCCCTCCTCTCCCAAAAAGCTGAACTCGAGCGCCTTCTCTCCAAAGACTGGCTCATCACAACCGACACGCAGACAGATTGGGTGGGTGTGAGCGAGTCAGCTGCCCAACTCGCCTCGATCGAGAAGTTCCCCTCAACAATCGTCCCTTCGCGCCCCTCTCACTACTTCGACGACTTCGGAGACGAAATCGGGTCGCATGTGATGCTCTTCACGGAGAGCGACACGAGAAAGGTGAGAGAGTTCACAGAAGCACTGGAGAAGGGCGAGGAAGTGAACAAGACGCGACTGCAACGAAACAAGAACGATCAACAAACATCACAAACGACAATCCAATCACTCAAAATTCCCTCTCCTGCTCCAACCGCCGAGACGAAGATGGGAAAGAAGCCGTCGCTCGCTCCTCTCTCGCCAGCCAAGCCAATTCCCAACATGAGCCCGCGCAGCCCTCGCAAACAGCGATCGAAGCGGAATCTGCAGCCGTTGACAGAGCAAGACGTGGAGAAGCAGCAGAAGGAGATGGAGCGGCGAGAGGAGGAGCGGAGAGTGGTCGAGCAGGCTCGCAAGTTCAACGAATACATTTCCAGCCAAGTCGGCACCGTCGCTTCACTGACAGCTGCCAACGAGATGACAGATGGCCAGAAGAGCATGTTTGATTGGACGTGGATGGACCAGCGAATGCTCCGAAACAGGTTCAAAGCGAAGGAGTATTACATCGAGGATGTGGTTTGTGCTTCTCTGCTTTTTTCTAGTTGTTCGTCTTCATCCATTTTTCTCCATTTCCTCTCTCATCATCGTTCCTCTCTCGCCTCCTCAGGATCTCGTCGTCCTGTCCTTCCCTGTCTTCTTCTCGTTCTGCCAGCAGATCGAAACTGAGACACGCCAACTGTGGGAGACAGTGGAAACGATTCGCACCAAGTTTGATGATGTTGTGGAGATTCTGTGCAAAGCAGGCCGACAGACATCACACCACATGGGCGAAGTGAAGTCGCTTGTGGACGAACTCGACACGGTCAACGGAGCGATGACCGTCGACCTGAGCTGCGCGAACTGCCTGCAGCTGATGAACGACCCCGTCACGTTCATCCCCTGCGGACACACGCTCTGTCGCGTCTGTGCTTATAAATATGGGAAGCAGGGAAAAACACAATGCCCAACCTGCTCCGACGCTGCCAACACCACTCGTGGGTATGTGCGGAACTTCATTGTGGAGTCGCTGTGCACGCGGGAGGCGGTGAAGAGGCAGCGAATGGACGAGATCAGATCGTCGTCGGGGTCGTTGATGGTGACGCAGGCGTTGCTGGAGGAGAGGATGCGGAAGCTGCCACAGGCGAGAATGATTATGGACTCGTACGACGAGGAGGTCACGAATGGCCAGACAAAGGTTCTTGATTTGAAGAGCGATGATAACGATAATCTCGAGCCTCAACCACTCAAAGAGGAAACAACTTGAAATTACTTCGTTACAGCGTGATTTTCTTGATTTATTAGTCTTGTTTGTCAGTTGTCTGTTTGTTTTTCTCCATTTTATTGATGAAAACTTGACTTTCTGAGTGTTTGCGAGAAAACTTTTATGTCGGGTCTGATCTCATGTCAACTCCCAAAAAAACCTTTCAAAAACAGTACACTCCTGGTGCTGTACATAACCAACAATCTACTGAACCAGAACCCGATATACAGTCTTTGCAGGCACCCATCGATGATGACGCACCAATCTGCATTCTCTGCGCTACTCCCATCGTCTCCTTCGCGATTGGTCTGTTATTTCTTCTCATGAGATAGTTTCTCCGTTTCTTCTGGTCTTTAAGGGAAATGCAACCACAATGACGTCTGTAGTCTCTGTGTGTATCGTCTGCGACGATTCATGAAATCAAAATCATGTCCGACTTGTCGATGTGAACAAGAAGCCGTTGTGTTTTCCCCGAATGATGAACACTCATTTCAGGTTTGTGATTCATTCCATCGTCATTCGTCATCATCTCTTTCTTTCTCATCTCTGCAGGATTACAGAGCATCTGATTTCAATACTGAGCAAATCGATCGAACTCTTGGTATCTTCTATGCGGACACAGACATTCAACAGAAAATTGCGAACATGAACACCCCACGCTGTAGTCTGTGTAAAGAACAATTTCCAACGATCCAACTTCTCCAAAATCATCTCAACGACGTCCATCACAAAGAATATTGGTATTTCTCTTTCTTCAACCGCTTACTCGTTCATCTTCCATCTGTAGTCTTCTTTGTGTTGAGAAGAGACCCTTGTTCTTGTCAGAACAATCACTTTTCACTTCGAAGACAATCATCCTCCATCGGCAAGGAAAGTTGCAAGATGACATCTCTGGAGGACATCCATAGTCTGTTTATATCACTTATGTTATGTTTTTATCATCACATCGTATCTATTCGTCACGTCTGATTCATCATCCCCTCACTGTCTCATCTCTCGTTCTCCTCCTTCCATGTCTCTCTCAATCGTTATTTCTCATCACAGCTGCAACTTCTGCAAATCATACCACTTCGACACCGAATCGTTCCGCAAACACATGAACACTGCGCATGAGAAGTGCTTCATCTGCGAGAATGCTGGAGTATGCTCTCTCAACATCTCCATTCTCGTCTCTTTTCTTCCTTTTTCAGAAAACCGACGAATATTACCCAAACTACCAGACCCTCCAGAACCATTTCAGGAAGATGCACTTCTTCTGCGAAAACGAAAATTGTGTCCAAAATCGATATGTCGTCTTTGCGTCCGATTTAGAACTGCTCCAACATCAAGCCGCTGTGCACGGAAACGTAACACCATCGAATCTGGTGAATTCGAAAGATGTAAGAATCAATCACAACGCTATCCACATCAACCTTTCCCTGCTGCAGATGAATCAGCCAAGAGGCCACAGAGGGAGAAGAAGAGAAGAAGAAGAACCAGTCACGCCCCAATCCTTCCACAATATGTTCGTTGACCCATCACAACTTGATCCTCGTTCCTTCCCTTCGCTGAGCGACCAGGCGCAGTCTGAATTTGCAAACAACTATCACTCTGTCTGGAAAGCCGGAAAGATAAATGAAGAACTGTTCCCATCTCTGCCTGGGGGAACCCCAGTTCGTTCGAACCCAATGTCAATGCGAGTGAAACGAGAGGTCAGAAGGCCGAGAGCTCCACCACAGCAACCAAGTGGTCCTGTATTCCCGTCGCTTGATGACGATGACAGGACGTTTTCAGTGCCACCAGCGGGAAGAAGAGTGAACCAGAACACATCACTCATCAACTCCATCCCTTCCAGCGATCCTCAACCAATTTTCCAGCCAAGTGATTACCGCCTGCCACGGAAGGGAAATCAGTTGAACAACCAGTTCCCAGAACTCCCTGGTGCAAAGAAATCCACCGAAAACGAAATCGGAATCAAGAAAACGACAAAGAAATCGAAATCGACTGACCCTAATTCCAGTTTTCCTTCCCTCTCATCCTCCCAGCCTCAATCACGTCAACTTCCGCCGCAATCCAACAAATCGCCGCCTCCAAAAGCCGACCCAAAACCGAAGCCAGGACCTGCCTTTCCAACCCTCCCAGACACTCAACCTGTCGAAATTAAGCCAAAATCAAAGATTATACAACCCAAACCGAAGGTGAATGAAGTGTTCGCGCACGATATGAACTGGAACACTTCGTTCGACAATTGGGTTCCGATCGAGTCGCAAAAAGGAAAAGATTCAGAAATGATGACGAAACAGGAACGTAAAAAGGCGAAATCGAAGCAGAACGTGATCACAGACGACGATTGGAGTTCAATTCCTGGACACACCGAACCTCGTCCAAAACCAAAAATTGAAAGCATTGACCTGAGCTTCCCGACATTGGACGAAGCCAAACCGGTCAATCTGCAACCACGCGCGCCTCAACCATCAAAAAAGAAGAACAAAGAGAACAAGAAGGAGGAGGGCATGTTCCCATCGCTGGACACTGTTCAATCGACCCCTCCCGACCCTTCTCCCTCCCAACCTCCCAAATCCGAGAAAAAGAAGAACAAAAACAAGGACAAGAACAAGCAGCCATCTCAACCCTCCTTCCTCTCCCAGCCATCCTCCCACTCTCCTCCGCCTGGTGTCCTCGCCGAATCAGACACTGAAGACTCAGCAATCCCTCCCCCAGCTGGTCTGACAGAATATTTGGAGGAAGGCGAACTGAACGATGGAGGTCTGCTTGCTGCCCTGTCGTCTCCCACAGGCGAGTCAGTGGAAGACAGGAACAATCGTGTGGTTCGAACGTTACGTGGTGTGATTTCGGAGGGGCTGGACGGGGACATGGTGGAAACAGTTATGTCGTCGTTCCTCTCAACGTGTGATGAATACCGACGCCACAACATGAACGCCAGCCGCTTCTTCTCCACTTTCTACGGTTTGTTCGGCGAGGTCGGCGTGGAGTCGTGTTTTGATGATTTGGTGTCGCTCCTGCCGTCTCCAGTGCTTCGGACAGAGTTGCAGCTTGCGAGGGAAGAGTGGGAAGCAGAGCGGAGAGAGACAGCAGTGGGGAGGAAGGAGAAGAGGCGGCAGAGGCAGGAAGATCGTGATTCGTGGCAGATCGACTTTCGCACTGTTGGGAACCAGTCGCAGGAACTCTTCGCTCCCAACCACTCACAGTTCGCTGCACAACCAAAGCAGAAGACCCAACCCGCTCCAAACTTGGCTAATTCAACAAAAAAGGAG
The DNA here is from genome assembly GCA_033064195.1 of Blattamonas nauphoetae. Lineage (NCBI taxonomy): Eukaryota > Preaxostyla > Oxymonadida > Blattamonas > Blattamonas nauphoetae. The sequence goes on along the minus strand of JARBJD010000119.1, from coordinate 87,950 downwards.
TTTCCTGGTCTCCCAGCGAAGGAATCGCTGAGTGACATCATGAAGAAGGAGGAAGAGCGGAAGCGAGCCGATGAGAGGCGGAGGAAGGAGCAGCGTCAAGTTCCCACTCTGGGCACGCAAGCTCAGTTTGACTCACTGGACGAGGTGTTCTCGTCGTCTCACGCAAAACCAGTCCCTCAAACAAAACCACAGCCGAAACAGCAGACTGTTCTTCTGAGCGATGTGCATTCATTCCCTGAGATTGAGAAGAGGACAGACAAGAAGAATAAGAAGAAGAAGAGTGGAAATGGTGGGGAGGACGAATTCCCCTCGCTTGGGTAGAATTCTCCTTTCGACGGAGGAGAAAGATGATCTTCCTTTTTTCACATTCCTAATTCGCCCTTTTTTCTGTGCTTTGGATCATTTGAGGATCCTTCTCATCAGCACAGAAGAAGATTCGGGATTCTCCATTTCAATTGAAGAATTGAAGCCGAAGTCACCATAATAAAAATTTGACGCCTTTGGATCGAGCCCTTAGTTCGTATTCATTTATCCGTTGAACATCATCAAAAACTACAAATGGTCTCACTTCACTCTTTCTGTTTGATTCCATTTGTTTTGTGTTCGACGTTTTATTTTCCGCTCACGGATGCTATCCCTCTCCATTCTGTGATCCAAAGCGTTAACTCGAACGAACGGCATTCTTTTGTACATCCAAATATACTCCAACTCCAGAACAATCTTTATTCGGCGAACTGCTTGTCATTAGCCTCCACATCACTTCATTTTGTGGGATCATCAAACACCATTCTGCAACAGTCACCCAACACTTTCTCATCGAATGCAGAACCTTTGAGTCCAACTCAAACCCTCCAACATGAGATTAAAACATCTCCCATTTTTCTCATCACAAACTCCTCAATCATATTAGAATCAGTTCATTGTGATCTCACAACACAATCACCACCAAATTCACCCACCTTCAGGCACTCTGCTCAAGCACCTTCGTTGGCAACAATTGTTGGATCATCGTTATCTATTCACGATTGCAGGATTACGACACCAATTGGGGCCTCACCATTCATCTTAGAGTCAGATTCTTCATTTCCATCCGGATCAGACTTAACCATCGTTAGTACGGATATAAAAGCTACCAGCAATGTATTACATCCTCTAACATTCATTTCATCGTCTGATTTCCCTTCACCATACACCATCACAGCATCATCGATTTCATTCTCATCTCACACACTGATATCCGGAAATTCCCTCCTTTTTGGTCTCTCTTCATCTCACAACACAGCTAGATCCAAAATGGAGCTTTCTTCATGTCTATTATCCACTTCTCTCACAAACATGACATCGACTCACAACACCCACACACCATCAGACTCACGCCTATCCCAGACCTGCCTCGGCGTCTCAGTCAAGGAAAGCACAGGTGCCCTCCAAGGAACGATGATTCAAGACTTTAACCTCGGTGGCTCCCTCCTCTGCCAAAACACCACATTCGCGATCTGCCAAACATCCCCGTCGCACTATCAAGATGATTTCATCGCCAAAGTGTTTAAATCCTTCTTTGAGAAGGAAATATACACAGTGACCACTGATTACATCTTCGGCGGATCGTATGGACCAGAAGACATCTTCCATTTTTGGTCGCTCCGTCCTGGCGCGACAACGGATAACCTCACACCATACAACTACTCCACAGTTTCAACCCCGATCTCGTTCACCAGCTGCTCATTCACCGAAATGATGGACTCCGAAGAAAGACTGCCACCACACGCAAGCGGAGGAGGGGCGATCCGACACATGTGCTTGTCTCCTCTTACCATCTCCAGCTGCACATTCTCACAATGTAACACGACTGTGGGAGCAGGTGGGGCGATTCTCTCCCACGTGGCAGGGTCAGACATCCCCAATCTTGTGACCATCACCTCGTCATCTTTCACGTTCTGCTCTGCTCTCTATTCGGGTGGAGCTGTCGCGTTCGTCGAAAACGGTGTTTGTCTCATCTCGAAATCACAATTCACAGAATGTGACTGTGACTTGTCAGGAGGAGGAGCGTGCACATATGCGTGCACGGTGACTGACTCCGTCTTTGAGTCCAACACTGCTCAACAGAATTCAGGAGGATTAAACGTCGAAGGCAACGATGCCACAATCCGTTTCTCACGCTTTTCGGGCAACTCGGCTGCATTCGGCCATAACGACACAAACCTCATGGAAGCACATTCTGTCTCTTGGGCAGTTTTCGGTTGTCGATGGTCTGCAGACGGATCGCAGGAAAGTCAATCTGTTTTGTTCGTCGCTGGTTCGAATGCCGATGGCGATTGTTCGAACGAATCTCCATGTGCCTCTCTTTCAAAGGCAATCAACACAATCAATGCAGCTGAGACTCGTGTTCTCAGAATGAGCTCAGGATCGTTTGGATCAGCTGAGATTGACGACTCTCCAAAACATCCGCGCCAAGCACATCAGTGGCTGTCAGCATCCTCTCATCGACATTTCTGAAGCAGGAAAGGTTGAAATCAAAGACTCGATATTCGACGATATAAACAGCTCATCATGTATGATCTCAGTGAATGAGGTTGACACGACAGTCCACAATAGCTACTTTAAGAACATCAAACGAACAAGCGGTGTTGGAGCTGCCGCACTCGACATCAAAACTCAACTCCCTTTCACTTTGAGAGCAACATTTGTGAGATGCTCCTCGTTGGAGGGGAAGGCAGGAGCACTCTTCTTCGACACAACAGACCCAACAGACCCAACTGTACTCGCTTCCGATGGAACCTTCTTCTTTGACAATCATGGTCAATATGACACGTCGGCTCATGATGTGTTCGTCAACTCTCAAATGATCGGTACACCCCCGTTCTCGTATGGAATGGGTTCATTGAGCCGTGCCCCATCGATCCTTGACAATGACGGACGTTCTCACAATCTTAACTGTCCCACAGTCTTAGCTGTTTTTGATGATAATTTCAACGAGATGAGAAAGAAAGAATTGGAGTCTTATCCACTCAGCTTGTCTGATGTTGAATCGATCGATTTTTCGGACGTGTTGCTCAAACAAGCTTCCGTGACCATCATGTTTAACACTCACCCCCAACAGTCCATTGCCATCAAACCAGTCGACCTCCCATCAAACGCCGAGTTTCACATCGGAGCAGAGACTCCATCTCAGTTCACCACCATCGCACAATCAGGTGCGAATTCTGCTGCTTGGTTCAGCTGTGGATTAGACAGTAGATTGGCCCTTGTCTCTCTGACGATTTTTATCTCATCAAGTCGAACAACCGCTCCTTTTGTGCTCCAAGCCTCTTCCTCTCTGACTCTGTCAACTTGCATTGTCCTCTCTGATGGTGGACAGTCAACAACACCGTTTTTCTGCTCGGAAGGCGAACTGGCCTTTGAATCCACTATCCTTTCAGATTTAACGTTTAACGACTGTTCATGCATTATCGCCACTGGAGGGGTGATCCGACTTTCCGGTCAACAAGGACAGGTCGCTGCCTGCTTTTCCAACGTCACGTCAAATGGAAACGGGTCTGTTCTGAATGCTTGTGACACGATGATCCAGATCGCTCAAATCCCTTTCTTCAACTGCCACGCTGCGAATGGAGGCGCCCTGTATCTTCACAATTGCGATCTCAACACCATCGCTTCCCCCTTTTTCGACTGCAGTGCAACTCAACGCGGAGGAGCGGTGTATGTTTCAGACGATCGCGATGAGAATGGACAGTTGCAGGTCGATCCAATATGTTTCGTGCGCTGTTCGGCCGATTATGGGGGAGCGTTCTTCCTCCTCAACACTGGCTCTCGGACAATCGGCATTGGAGGGTACCCAACCCCATTCATGGTCATCCAACGAGAATTTGCATTCCCACTGTTTTTTGACTGCACAGCCAGGGTGAAGGGCCCAGGAGGATATCTCGATGGAACTGTCAAAGATGATCAGATCACCCTGACCATGTTCTACAGTTCCAACAGCGCTCTCTCGGAAGGGTCTGACTTCTTCATCACAAGATCGTTGTACGACTCTCTGCAAGATCCCACCACTGTCTTCAGTAACATGAAAGGCAGTTGCTGGTCTCTCAGTGGCCGATCTGAGAAGCCAGGACTGAACAAACACGTCGCAGTTGAGGATCATCCGGAAGCGTCGTTCAACTTCGAAATTCCTGTCTTTGCGGTCAGCTTGTATGAAGGCCAACGATCGTATTCTTGTGCTAACGCAGCATACACCGACTGTACCGCCATTTCAGACTATCTCGAGTTCATCCACACCCGCACGGACGACGATGCCTTATATCAAGTTCCTATCTACCTTCAGAAATCGTGTTACTTCGTCGAAATGGGGAGTATCATCAAGCAGTCGGTGCTTCTCCTGAAATATGAAGATCAGTACCAAGAACCGTTTACGGAGGTGGAATTCCCGGAAGGTGAATTTTCAACATCAACAGACACAGTCTTCTTTTCTGTGGAAGAACAAGGGGCTTTCGAAATGCGGGACTTGATTCTGGTCTGGAACAACAAACACTCGCTCTGCCAATCGGCACATCCGACAGCTCTGGCCAAAATTACAGAATGCACATTCAAAATGAACATCACTCTCGAAATCCCTCTCATCATCTGTCAAGCTGGATCTCTTTCCATCGATCATTCAACATTCACTTCAGAAAGCACGCCAATCCCCATCACCTCACCCATCATCTCATCCGGCATGTCAAGCCTCACATCCAACTCTGAAACAGGCGGAGGGAAGCTCACACTGTCTGAGCTGACATTTGAGAATCTGGTCTTCGGAGGATCAGTCGGAACAATCGAACTGGATAATATGGAATCTGTCTCTCTGACCCAGCTCACCTTCACAAACGTTATGAAAGACGGTGTGTCAGAGAATGCCACCAGAATTGTCGTCACAGGAAGCGAGTTACACAAACACATCGTTCCAACATCAAACAACGGATTCACCAGAAATGACGATGAAGACTTGTACAAAACCCTCGATCGGAGCGTGCAGCCTGGATCCGTCTACAGCACTGCCACTCTGCTCATCTATCTGTGTGTCTACAGAAACGAGACCATCTTCGTCGGCACAGATGGGCGCGATATCAATGGGTGTGGAGACGACAAATATGTCTGCCACAGCTTGGACATCGCAGACACACATCTTCTCAGTGCAGCTCCATCGACAATCTCCATCCTCGACACGGCTGAACTCACCTCCGCTCTCGATCTGACAATGGATCAGACCAAAATCACCCCTAAAGGAGCGCAAAGCACCATCACAGTCTCGTCGGAAGGCTCTCTGATCAACCACAAAACTGGAAGCGTGTCACATGAACTCGTTCTCGAAAAGCTCAAGTTCTCCATCACCTCCGGCCGCTCGTCAGCTCTCCTCCAATCAACGAGCGGGTCGCTCATCGTCTCGAAATGCGTCTTCTCCTCGACATCACCACTCGACTCGAAATTGCTGCAAGTGACTGGCGGATCTGTCGAATTGACCGGTCTCGACCTCATCTCGCTCACCTTCTCCTCGACTCTCTTCGACATCATCGGCAACGGCTCGAGCGAACCCACTGTAACCATCCAGGAATGTGACTTCACAGGAAATGCTGCATCGCCCTCAGCGAACTCTCCTCTCGTGTGCGACTGGTCGTCATCACTCATCCGAATTGAGAACAGCACAGGCAAGCTTCGCCTTGTGACCTTCTCCCATCTCGGCGAAGGCGCCTTGGAACTCGTTGGAAGCCACTTCGTCTTGACCGATGTTATCTTCAACAACAATTCGCCGTCTCATCCTGATTTCCTGTCATTCCAACGAAACATCATCTGCTCGCAATCGAGTGACGTTGAGCTCCTCTCCACAGCTAACTCCGACTCCCTCTGGATCTCCACCCACGATGACAGCACAGTGAAGAAGGAGGGCAAGCTGATCTCCAACCCTTTCTTCGTCCCTTCGCTTGATAAGAATTCCACAGCCTCGTTCGTCAAAAAGACGAAGGCATACGATGTCGTCTTGAAAGGCGAGCTTCTGATTCCATGCGGTCTTACCCTCATCGTTGCCCAAACAGATGGTAAGAAAATTGCGAAGGAAACTCCATTCGAACTGGTATCAGCGCCTGTCGATACGCACACTGAAACCTCAGCCACTCTCTCACTCCCGCAGACATCCCTCTCAGAACTCGATTCAGGAATGGAATGGCTCGCCTGGCTGAAATATGGGAAAGATGGAGAGACATCCACATTCGTCTTCAAAGTGAGTGGGAAGCAAGCGCGAGCACTCGCCTTCGAGAAGTCTCTTCCTTGGCTGATTCCACTAATTGTCGTGCTTTGTGTCCTCCTCCTTCTCGCCATCATCGCCTTCCTGATCTGGCGACGAAGGAGATCAAAGCCAGCTCCTGAGGCACCGAAAGAAATGGTCGAAGAAGACAGACCACAAGTGGAAGATGACAAGATCGAGGTCGAGCACACCCACGGCCTGATCCACACGCACAACTCGCTCGAACCTTCTGGCGATTCGACAGTCACACATTCAAACGAGACACCTGATCAAATCACCCAGACCGCTCCTGAGATGAAGATCATGGAAGCAGTCCGTTGTGGAGAGAAGTTGGAGATGACCGTCGTCCGAGAAGTCGACACTCTCTACAACAGACTCCACACCGAGCAAGGCAAACAGGTGGGAATCGTGAAGCGAATCATCCAGCGACAACTGGCACTCGGACTGATCAACATCGCAGACGCTAACCTCACAGCCGAAGTCCTCACAAAGCTCTCGTCGCACTGGGTGATGTTCAATGCCTCTGGCGATGTCTGTCTGAAGACACAGGAGTCAAAGACCGCCCAGGCTCAGAAATCCGTCTCGCAAGGCCAGTCTGGCCAAGTGTCGCAGAATCAAGAGGGACGACGATGGATGGCGCCTGAAGTGGTGAAGGCGGAGGAAGAGAGGAACTCGGACCCTATCGACACACGCAAAGCGGCAGTTTTTAGTCTTGGCCTCGTCTTGTGGGAAATAGAGACTGGTCTTGTCCCGTTCGCTGAACAAGATGCGATCAACGCTCAGCGACAACTGGGAACAGGAAGCCTGCCGAACATGCAAGGGCTGACGCAAGAGATGGAGGAATTGATCACCCAAACCCTTCGCGTGAACCCCGACGATCGCCCCACTCTCTCCACTGTCTCGTCCTACCTCAATTCACTCCCCGTCGAGAATGACAAAGCCCAACAGGATGAATCAGCCAACTTCAGTTGAGCGACCATCCTGCTATCAATCAGTCGATGTGCGAAGACAACGCTGCTTCCCACAACGACGGAACAAGCCACTCTTCTGCATCGACTAAGATATCCCTCTCTTCATTCTCGTTTCCTTCAATTGAGTTTGCTTCCTTTGGTCTACCGTTTCTGACATCTCTTCATTTGCTTTTCTTGGATTATGTGTGATTGTCCGCATCTTCCTCAATAAACCGGTCACTCACACGCTTTTTCGTCAACAACGCCTTTTGAGATGAGATTTCTCGCTTATCTATTCGTTCCGTTCTCACTATTTCTTGACGAGCCCGTCTTTCTGTTCCCATCATATTCATCCGCTGGATGTTTTTCTTCATTCGAGTGCCGTTCGAGATTCGGTTTTCGCGACTTCATTTCGTCCTTGTTCCGTTTCCAAAAATCTCTTTTTCACCACGAACAATTCGCAGCCATGGGATCGATCACCATTTTTCATCGTGAGATTTGAGAGATTATCGATGATATATCCAAACAGAACGCTCAATCAATGATCAGACGTCGAACGTGCAACTCTTGTCACAAGAGTCTTATTTTGAAATGAGCTCTCAAAAGGTACAAAGTATGGGATCGATCACAACCATCAAACTGAAGAGTGAGGTTAATCTCTCAATCTTCCATCACCTTCATGTCCCTCATTTCTTTTCTCGTCTGTTTACGTGCGCATTCATTACAAACTCCCGTCATCCTCCCTCAATTCATTTCACAAAATGATTCCCCCTTTAACGCACACCATCACTCCCCCATTTCTCTTCCGTCTGGTTTTTACGTTGGATCAGATGTAGCATTCTCGGGACGACATCTTACTCTTAATGGGGAGTTGGCCACTACTTTGTCATTCGATCACACATCAAAATCAACCAAAAAATCAAATCAACAATCATCTCCAAACAATCACCTCTCCATCTTCTTATTTTCAAACTCGTCCGTTTCACTCTCGACATTTGTGTTTGACTTGCAGAACAGCGCCCAAAACGAGTTCCAACAATCACAAAACACGCAGCCCCTTCTCCAAGCAGCGACCATCCAATCCACATCACTCATTGTCTCTGAGTGCACCTTTCACGTGGAGTCATGGTCAGCACCATTCACAATTTCGGAGGAAGACACGTCGACTCGCACAATGTCGTCCATCACAATTGTCTCCTCCCGCCTCCTCAACAGACACAGCACTGTCCCCTCGTTTGTTTTCCGATTGCACTCGACAACATATTCAGATGCCGTTGTTGCAGTTTCCGGATGCAAGCTGTCGAATTCTCGACTCTCAAGTGCCGAAGGACTGGCTCTTGAAGACGTCCACCAAACACCCCTCTCGCCCCAAAATCCCCTTCCAAGCACCATTGAGACCGCTCTGTCCAACATGAGATTCGAGAATGTGTCCAGCCCGCTCCTGCCTCGCCAGCGACTGCGCGATGTGTTTGGGGAGAGTCTGCGACAGACTCTGACGGGATCAGACATCACACTCTGCAACAACCATCTCGCAGGCACCACAATTCGCGATGTGAACAGGGGCGGCTCTCTTCTCTGCCAGAATGTCTCATTCACGTTCTGTCACACTCCTGTCGAACACGATTTCGTCATCCCCACTCAACACAACCCGACAGCTCACCAATATGTTGGGTTGTCAATCACGACCTCCTCTCGTGATTTCGTCTTCGACACACCGGCATTCGATCATCAAATCGCTTTCTCTCGATGCTCGTTCACAGACATGAAACACACTCAAGCAACAACTGGTGGGGCAGCTGCAATCGACATCCTCCGTCCCAAAGGCAGAATCGCAATCTCTGACTGTATCTTCACTAATTGTGTCTGCGACGGTGCCACTGATAATATCCAAGCAGGAGCAGTGCACATCGCTGGTGGAGAAACCAATCTCATCGTCGATCCATGCTACTTGGCGAAATCAACATTCACAAACTGCAAAGCACCGAATGGAGGTGGAGGAGGATATCGGTTCCATCAGGGGGAGAGCCTGATCATGGACAACTGCACGTTTGATTCGTGTTATGCATCGGCACAAGGAGGAGCAAGTTATCTTCGACAGGTTGCCTCAATCATCATCAACGAGGTTGTCTTCAGTGGATGCACATCACAAATCGGAGGCGGAATGAGAATCGCTGAAAACAAAACTGTGACAATCACAAGCAGCATCTTCGAGGACTGCACGACGGTGGAAGATAAAAACACGGGAGGACTTATTCTCGACAGGATTGACAAATCTTCCATCACAGACACTGTCTTCACTGGATGCAAGGGAGGAGCAAGCGGGCCAGGAGGGTTGCTTGTCACCCACACAAACACAGACACCACGTCGCTCAGCATTGAATCGTCAAAATTCACTGGCTGCACAACAAACACTGCTGGCGGTGGGATGAAAGCTGAGAAGCTGGGTTCCGTCGAAATCACAGGAACGAACTTCACGAACTGTGAAGCAGTCACCAACGGAGGAGGATGCTATGTGTACACCATCACCCATTCAACAATCATCCAATCGTGCTTCTTCGACCAGTGCTCCATCTCTGCTGTACCTTCTTATGGAGGTGGTTTACATCTGTACAGGACAATGACAAAAACAACTGTGGAAGGATGTGCCTTCTCGAATTGTGAGGCATACTGGGGAGCAGGCCTTCTCTGTGACTCTTTCGATGTCTTCGAAGTTGACGCGTGCAACTTCACCGATTGCACGTCTGATCATGTCGCAGGTGCACTTCGAGTTTACATCGATTCTTCGACCCAATCTCCAGATTTGAAGTGCACCATCCAGAACTCGAACTTCACGAACTGCTCTTCGCTTGCCCACTGGGGAGGAGCAATGTCGCTCACTAACCTCGCCACCCTTTCATTGACAAAACTGTTGCTTAGGAACTGCTCGTCTTCGGGTGAGTGTGGCGGAGGGATCGATGTCTCCCACTCAGACGGTGCGACGATCACAGACGTGACATTCGAGGATTGTTCAGCTTCAGCCGGGTCTGGTGGAGGGATCATCGTGAACAACAATTATGCCACGCGGAAGGCGACGACACTGACGAGAGTGAAATGTGTTGGATGCAGTGCGAAGGAGAGCGGAGGCGGTGTTTATTTGAAAATCGAGAACGCAGCGTCGTTCGTGTCGTGTCAGTTTGAAGACTGCGAGGCGGGTGGAAGAGGAGGTGGATTGGCGTGTGAAACGCCAACCACATTTTCTGTCACGATTGATGATGCGACAACCTTCACGTCCTGCCAAAGCACTTCATTCTCTGGAAACGCAATCTCTCTTCGATGCCGGAACGTGTCAACCGAACTGGACAAACACTCATTCGACAGATTCAAACAGCCCGCGGGACAGTTCATCTCTCTCGCAGACAGAAGACTCGCATTCGGCTCCGAAGTGAGTGGAGTGTCGCAGCCTCTCAGCTTCTTCTGGTACCCTTACACAGCCGGCGAGGATGTCCATGTTCGTGCGGAGAGCGAGGACCATGCACTGTCGGGACGAGTCGAGCTCCCGTTCGCGACGATCGGCGAGAGTTTCAAGAAACTGAGTGTGGATGGGCAGAAGGTGCTCATCGACTCTCCTCTGACGTTCTCGACAAAGGTGGACATGCCGGCACTCGCTGTCGAGATGAAGGCGTCGAGTGTGGATGATGTTGTCACTGTGACCGACACTGGGCTGTTGTCTCTGGAACAAGGAACACTCACCCTCACAAACACCAAGTTCGCTGGATCAAGCAGGGACACTTCATTCGTCACAGTCACACTGCTCGGTTCTCTGTCAGTTGAAGGCTGCACGTTCACTGGATTCTCCTCGACATCAGCAGGATCAGTTCTCTCAGCCACTCTGACCTCAAATGCCGTCACAATCACGTCATCCTCATTCTCGTCGTGCTCATCGAGTGAGAATGGAGGAGCCTTGTCGATTGTGTTTGCAACTGGATCATCGTCTTCTTCGCTGAAAGTGTATGCATCGTTCTCAGAGTGCTCATGTGGAGTAAACAGGCTTGGATCAGCAGTGTTCGTGTCTGGCTCGAATCTGGAGAGTTTGATAAAACCATCGCAGTGGACGACAACTGGACTGACGCAACCTGCGAACAGCACTCTCTTCTGGGGAACCGACACCCAGTTGGATGGAAAGAAGTTCGGTTCATCCACCTTGCTGGTTTATCTTGTTGCTCACTCCGCTCAAGTCATCTCGGCTGAAGCCTTGGAAGGAAAGGATGTGATTGGATGTGGAGAAGCCACAACGCCGTGCAACACACTCTCTCAATCCATGAGTCATCTGACATCCAATGAAGAAACGAACACTCTCTCCATCATCGATTCTGCCACTCTCGACTTTGAACTCACAGGCACGCTCAAACATCTGACACTGACTGGTCCTCAGGCCGCCTCTCCATCGAAGATTGTGACAGTATCAGCCAATGGACAGGTCACAGCGAACTCGAACACACTTTCGTTCAGCTTTTTGAAGTTCATCGCTCCTGAGACGCCGTTTCACCGTTCGCTCATCACTGTCTCTTCACTGGGCTCTCTGTCAGTTGAAGGCTGCACATTCACAGGATTCTCCTCGACATCAGCAGGATCAGTTATTTCTGCCACTCTGACATCAAATGCCGTCACAATCACGTCCACATCATTCTCGTCGTGCTCATCGAGTGAGAATGGAGGAGCCTTGTCGATTGTGTTTGGAACAGGATCATCGTCTTCTTCACTGACCGTGAAAGCGTCGTTCTCTGGGTGTTCGTGTGGAGTGAACAAGCATGGATCAGCAGTGTTCGTGTCTGGCTCGAATCTGGAGAGCTTGATAAAACCATCGCAGTGGACGACAACTGGTCTGACACAACCATCGAACAGCTCTCTCTTCTGGGGGACCGACTCTGGATTGTCTGGAACGTTCCACTCGACTTCTCTTCTGGTGTATCTTGTTGCTCATTCAGCTGAACAGATCTCAGTGATGTCATCAGAAGGGAAAGATGTGATTGGATGTGGAGAAATCGCAACTCCATGCCTTACGCTACAGAAATCGGTTGCGAACCTGAAGCCGTCAATCCCCGCGAACACTCTCACAGTGATCGATTCTGCCACTCTCGACTTCGAGCTGACAAGCACGCTCCAACATCTCACCCTGACTGGTTGTCAAACATCGAACTCGAACAAAGGAATCGCAGTGACATCCACTGGAAAGATCACAGCGAGTTCAAATGCTCTTTTATTCCAATATTTCGACTTCTCCACTTCTGAACTGTCATTTGATCATTCACTGATCACTATGAAATTGTCAGGCTCGGTATCGGTGTCTGACTGCACATTCACAGGGTTCCACTCAACCTCAACAGCTGGTTCAGTTCTCTCAGCCACTCTGACCTCAAACACTGTCTCAATCACGTCCTCCTCATTCTCGTCGTGCTCGTCGAGTGAGAATGGAGGAGCCTTGTCGATAGTGTTTGGATCTGGATCATCGTCTTCTTCGCTGACCGTGAAAGCGTCGTTCTCTGAATGTTCGTGTGGTGTGAACAAGCATGGATCAGCAGTGTTCGTGTCTGGCTCGAATCTGGAGAGTTTGATTAAACCATCGCAGTGGACGACAACAGACCTGGCGCAACCATCGAACAGCACTCTCTTCTGGGGAACCGACACCCAGTTGGATGGAAAGAAATTCCACTCTGCTTCACTTCTGGTGTATCTTGTTGCTCATTCAGCTGAACAGATCTCAATGATGTCATCAGAAGGGAAAGACGTGATTGGATGTGGAGAAGCCACAACGCCGTGCAAAACTCTGTCTCAATCCAGGAGTCATCTGACTTCCAATGAAGAATCGAACACTCTCTCTGTGATCAACTCCGCCACTCTCGACTTCGAGCTGACAAGCACATTCAAGCGTCTCACCCTGACAGGTTCTCAAACGAACAAGGGGATCACTGTGACATCCACTGGAAAGATCACAGCCAACTCAAATGCTCTTTCATTCTCATATTTGGACTTCACCACTCCTGAAACCTCATTTTCTCAGTCGTTGATTTCGATGTCTGGAACAGCACAAGTCACAATTGAATCCTGCTCGTTCACTGGATTCCATTCGTCTGTCTCTGGCTCCATTTTGTCTGGCTCACTCTCTGACACCTCGTCACTGTCCATCACATTATCATCGTTCTCGTCGTGCACATCGGATGAAGATGGGGGAGTGATTTCTGTGTCCTGCTCAGCCAACCTCCCTTCGTCGTCTCTGGTGATCGATTCGTCATTCGCTCCAACGTGCTCATGTGGAATTGGAAAGCGAGGAGAATGGGTGTTCGTGTCTGGTCACAATTTCCTCGCCCTCATCGAGTCATCCTTCTGGACTGCCTCTTATTCTGGTCTCTCCTCGCCCACCGACGACAACCTTCTCTTCGGCGAAGACTTGGCTGAGGATGAAACCTTCTCCTTCAACCAGATCACCCTCTTGTTCTATCTCCTTCCGTACCGCTCTGATGTGATTTATGCCTCACCCACAGGCCGAGATTCGAACGGTTGTGGACACGACACTCGACCATGCCGGAGGATGGACTTGGGTCACAGTCATTTGGAGGGAACAGGAAACCTGACACTGTGGATTGTGACATCAGCTCGCCTCGAGCACTCCATCGAGTTCCACCCGAACAACGTTCTGATTGGATCGCTGCATGGACAGGGCAAAGTGTTTGTTTCTGGAGAGAGCTGCTTCGTGGATGGAGATTTCGAGGCTGACCACAAACTGTCAGTGACCGACCTGACATTCGATCTGAACTCGGCGACGTGTGCCGTCCTGTTCTCGTCTGGTGTGGGCGAGCTGATCCTGAAATCGTGCAAGTTCGAACGCACTGGCAGTCTGAACTTCACTCTCGTCAAAATCATCCCTTCCTTTTCATCGAGTGCAGTTGTGGTGTCGAATTGTCTGATTGATGGGAAAGGAACGTCCCTCAATTCAAAACATGTTTTCGACATATCTCAGAGCACACTCACGATGACAGACACAACAATCCAAAACATCAGCACGGCCGACGAGGGATCGTCGAGCGCAGTTTTCCTCAACGAAGCAACGGCGACTTTCATTCGTTGCACATTCACATCTCTCTCCAACCCGAAGAATGGAGGAGCGATCCATGCCGAGCTCTCCTCATCCAACTCCCTCAGAATCAAATCCTGCACGTTCGAATCATGTTCATCGAAAGGAAGTGGAGGCAGTGTGTCTGTTGTCGTTGCTGGCGGCGAACTCGAAATCAGCTCGTCCAACTTCACGTCGTCCTCTTCCGAACAGAATGGGGGTGCTCTCTTCGTCGACCTGTCCTCGCTCGGAGCTGGTTCGTACAAGCTGACCACACTCAGATTCACTCCTCCCTTCGCGTGTGCTGGTTTGGGCGAGTGGGTCTATCTCGTCGGAAGGTCGTTTTCAACATTGGTGACGAAGGAGAGATGGCAGAACTCGTACGAGTCGCTCGATCCATCAGCCGATCAAAACAAAATGTGGGGACTCGATTTAGCTGAAAGTGAGAGTTCTCCACTTCGCTCCGTCTCGCTCCTTCCCTTCCTTCTCGGCAATGCATCTCGAATTCCACAATCGACCGTTTTCGTTGGACAGAGCGGGAAAGATCAATTCGGCTGTGGAGCCACGGAGACCACTATGTGCAGAACGGTCGAGTGGGGTTTGATTGAAGCAACTGGAAGTGTTGTCGATATCGTCGTTGCTTCAAACGGCCTTCTCTCCTCGCCCATCATCCTCTCGAACTCTGATGTGCAGATTGCATCCAATTCAGGCAGGCTGTGTCCATTTGTTGTCTCTCTCGAAAATCCCCCTTCAGCCCCAACGTCGATGATCAGAGTGGAGAGGGACTCAGCACTTGCTCTTTCTTTCTTGTCGCTTTCGTTTTCACTCCCCTCATCCATCAACAGCATCATCGTTGCTTCATCTGGCGTTGTCAACATGGATTCGTGTGTCGTTCAGAAAGCGACACTCTCCCAACCATTCGTTGTGTCTGCCCAGTCCTCGCACACCATCTCCAACACCTCCTTCCTCTCTTCCATTTTCCAGTCTTCAGCCTTCGTCCTCTCAAACTGTCCATCTCTCTCCATCGAAGACACCAGAATCGCTGACAACACATTCGACACCTCGTTTCTTGCTGGTTCATTTTCCCAGATCTCTCTGACTTCTTTAACCGTGTCAATCAACTCCATCAAACAGGACACATCCCTCTTCGCACTGTCAATACTCCCCCAAACATCTTCAGAAGGACAACCTTCCTTCCACATCTCACTCTCTTCATTCACATCCTCACAATCAACCCCAACCCCACTGTTCGTCTCTGTCGCGTCAGAGTGTGCCTTGAATGTGATTCTCGTGAACACCACGTTCTCCCACTCGACGAGCAGCCAACTTCGGAAACCAGCTGTTCTTGTGACGTGGACACAGAGGCAGCCTCTTCTTTTGCGACGAAGGGTTGTTTGTGAGGATTGCTTTGTGATGGTCTCTCAGTCTCAGTGACACTCCTTTTCGTCTTTTTCTCGGATTATTGAGAGCCACCCAAAGCCAGTCCAGAAAGACCCACACGTCTTGGATCTTCCGAACTGCGAGTTATCCACGATGTTTCCATGTCAATCATCTTTTTATTCCAGCCATCAGAAAGGGTTCAACATCCCAACCAGTTCCGACTGTAGAATTCGCTTTTTATTTCATTCTCTTAATTCTTCACAATATTTAATCTCCTTTCACAACTATCATCACGTTCGACCCTCTCTCAATCTGAAGATTGGTGTTGAAGACGAAACTTTGTCTGAAGCTCGGAATTCGAGTGTTTGACTATACGTCAGTGAACAAGGAGAGCATGAACAGAGGGGGATCGAAGACGAAGTTCTCGATTCTTGTGATGAGCAAGGACAGAGGGTCTGAGGTTCTGGAAGTGAATGCACCAGCAGAATAGGTCAGTATACTGTTATTTTACATCCCACCATCCAATTTCTCATCCTCTCTTTCTTTTTTTCCGACAATGGTTTCGAAAGAAGGGATGAAGAAAGTTTGAGTAATTTTCCTGTGAATTGATCTTAAATGAAGAAAGAATGAGTTACTTTTTGGCTTTTTTGGAGTTTTGGTTCCGTGAAGTGATCCCCCCTTTGTTACTCCGTTGGGAGGATTTCGAAAGAGGGGAAGAAAGTTTCCTTATTTTAAGTCGTTCCGATTGTCGAGTTGCTGGGGCGGGTGGCGGCAGGAAACTTTCTTCATCCCTTCTTTCGAAACCATTGTCGGAATCACTCTTCAGTGATTGTCGACGAATGGCTTTCTCAGTTCGGGATGAAGAAAGTTTGAGTCCGTTGGGAGGTGATGACTGCTTGATATAGAATCGTTGGAGGGTGTTTGTCCTCGAGGAGAGTCTTGCCTGTCGAGCGTTGTCCCCGTCGCTCATCCCAATCAATCTGTTCCTCGATCTTCCCGCGTGTTTAAGGGAGTACGGACCGTACTTCGAACTGCCCAACCCAATCGTGCCCATGAGCAGTTTAATTCTGGAGGCGATCTCCCCTGCTGATAACGACCTGTCGAGATCCCCGAGTAATTGTCCCCCCCATTCGACCTCCCTCCTTCCGTCCAATAGCGAAATCCAATCCCTTGCTCTCAACCCTTCGGTCAGATGGCTCTCTTTCAGCGTCACCGTTTCCTCCCCGTCGCCAGTTTTCAGTCTGGTGATGAAGCTGATCTCGTCATTCTCCTGATCGATCCTGACAGTCTCTCGATTGATTCGGCTCATTTCCGTGAAACGAAGCGCATGTTGAAGGATGAGGGTGACGGCGAGCGCAGTCCTGATCTCGTCATCGCCTAGCGTGTCCCTGTCAGTCCATCTCCTCAAAACTTCCTTCTCCATGATCCTGGCGTCCCAAATGTCTGAATATTTTGGTTTCTGTGGGTTCACTCGGCGAATTCCCCGCATAGTCGCTGTGACCGTGAGCGAGGTACCGACCTGGCCTTTTCCCAGCAGCTGGGAAAGGAAAGATAGAGCGCTCCGCGCAATCGAGGTTGTGTTTGGGGATTTAGTCCTCCTCATCCACCGAGAGAGGAAATTCGAGACCTGCACAGGGTTGAGTGCTGTCCAATCTCTCTTCGCTTGATATTCCTCCTCGATCCACTTCCTTATAGATGCGGCATATTGGCGTACAGTAGCCTCACTGATTCCCGCGAGGATCCAAAGCATCGTGTCTTCCTCCATCCCTAACATGTCTGTGAGTCCCTCCCAGATCTCCCCAGCAAGAATGCTCGGAGGAGACCTGGTGGGCGCGAGCTCCTGCTCGCTTCTAGGCCTGGGCCGATCGTCGTCACTTCCTCTGTCCTTCCCAGTGATAGTGTCTTGAGTGCTTCTTGCTCCAACACGTCTCTGCCCGGAATCGTGCTCCAATCTGGAATCACCAGGATGAGGTGAGTGGTGCTCTTCTTCCATTTCAGTAGTACTCTCTGGATGAGGGGAATCGGGGGGAAGGCGAAAACGCACGACTCTCCGTTCCAGTCTTGGAGCATCGCGTTTGTCCCCGCCGACCCGCTTTCCTGAGTCAGCGACCAGAATCTTCTGACTTTCCTGTTCTGTGCCGACGCGAAGGCGTCTACGCTCGGCAAGATCTTGAACTCCCGGATGATCCATCTGAAGATCTCCGGTTTCAGGGCGTAGTCCGTGGCATCTCGCATCCGCGAGAGTCTGTCTGCCACTACGTTCTCCTTGTCCGCTATGTGTTCGGCCCAAATTCTGCTCCGTGCGCTGTCCGCCTGTTGAAACAGTGCACAAAACTGTGGGAGGAGTGAAACCGCGCAGTTCCTCCGATTGATGTTGGCAACCGCTGCCATATTGTCTGATCTGACAAGAACGTCTTCTCCATTCCTGATCATACCTCTTTTTACCCCCTCCTCGAAGCCCTCCAAGATCGCCTCGGCTTCCCTTCGATTGCTCGACCACGTTGTCTCGCCGGCATCGAATCTGCGTTGCCAACTCTGTTTCTCGCCATCCCTTCTCTCCCAAATTACCCCGAGTCCCCATTCGCTGGCGTCTGAGACCATGGTAACAAGATGGTCGAACTGTTGGATCGTACGCTCCATCTTCATCGCCAGCCTTGTTTTCCACCATCTCAGCTCTTCGACTTCCGCCAGGCCGAGCTTCCCTCTTGCGTTCCAACCGTGTTTGGACACAAGAGACTCCTTCCAATCGACAAGATGACGAGTCTTGAAATGAACCATACTGTCCGCAAAGGCCATCGCCTGCAATTTGCCGATCAACGATGCCATCGTTTTGACTCTGACTTCTCCATCTTTCCCGGCTTGCCTCAATCTCTCCCTCACTGCTTCCAGAACCAGTTTCCGTTTCTCTGCCCCCACTCCGACTGTCCTGGCTACTGAATTCCATTCCAGCCCTAAGAATTGCACCCGCTGGCTCGCTGTGAATACAGACTTCTCCAAATTGATTGTGAAGCCTAGTTTTTCGAGTTCTGCTCTCACCCGTTCTACATTCTCCTCCGCCGCCTCCTTTGACTGGCCCATGACGATGAAATCGTCCAGGTAGGCCAGTATGGGAAATTGTCTCCTGAACTTTGCTACCACCGGTCTCACGAGTTTTGTGAATTGCCTTGGGGCCGAAGTCAACCCGAAACACATCGTCTGCTGCACGTATGTTCTCCCCCTGTGCTGAAATCCGAAGTAAAGATGTTCTCGCGGACTGAGGGCGATGTGAAGATATGCATGCGCCAGATCCAGCTTGCATATCCACAACCCCTCCTCCAACATGTGAGCCACAGCTGAGTATCCTTCCATCTTGAAGTGTTCCTGCATTACGCTGCTGTTGATTTGCCGGCAATCCAATATTCTCCTCCAACTCCCGTCGCCTTTCTGAATAACAAACGTTGGGTTCCAGCACTTGATTGTGTCTCTCGCCACCTCCTTGATCACTCCATCCGCGAGCTCCTTCTTGATGACTTCTGCCAAGCCCTCCTCTTCTCTCCCGGAGAGACGCAACTCGAAGGGAGTACTTCTGAAAGTCGGAACCTCCCCATCCCTCCAATCGATGCTGAATCCCTTCCGAATCACCGACCCGAGGCCATATTCTTCCCACGCTCGCCAAAAATGTCTGGTCCTCCCTCCAATCTGTGGATATCGACGATCCTTTCCTAGTTCCGGCGCTGGGAACCCTGCCTCGGCTGTAGGTGAGGCTGAAACCTGTTCGGTGGGTTCGAGGGTGTGTGACCCCGCCTGGACGATGTGTTGCGGGCTCCTCCGTATGAGCCTCCCTGCGACCATGGTCCTTGTGCTGATGGAGGATACCGCGGGTGTGGCTGTCTCTGTTGTTGGAAATTGCTGAATGGTCTGGTCTGTCGTTGTCGTGGATCGAGTCCTTGATGCCCCTGATCGGGGCCCGGACGAAAAAAGCGGCGCGTCGCGGAACGGATCTGTTGACTTTGCAATCGAGCTTTGTCCCGCTTTTCAATTAAAGCTTCGATCCTCTTCTCCTGTCTCTGCTCTGACTCCTTCCGTGCTGCGTCGCCCTCCTCTTCTGCTGGCAATGCGAGTAGGTGTGTAATCCTGACATCGTTTATCGATTTCGTGATCTCCGACGCCTTCAAGGTCATTAGTTCGATCGATCTCGCAAGTTCCTCAACCGAGTCCGATTTTCGGAAAGAAACAACCCCCAATTTGACCAGATGGAAAGAATCTGCTTCCAGTTGGTGCAATGACCTGTTGAGGTGATTCTTACCCTTGTCACTTTGTAATTTCGAAACTGTGTCCGGATAAAACTTCACATCCGGAATACTTGTCATCCTCTCCTTGAGTTCGTTCTCCTCACCTTCCTCCCATTGAAATTCCGGGAGGAGGTGGGCGGTGTCAGTGAGAGCCTCCGCTCTCGCTTCCCGATCGTTTATACCCTCCATCAAGGGGTTGGGATGTCCTTGCCCGATCTCCACAGGATGCTGAGGGTCAGTGGGCCATATCACCGCCTGATGATGATCCAAGTTCCGAAATACCTCTGGCGTTATCCCCCGTGGAGTAACCGGTGCGGGAGATAATGATCGAAAGGTATTGTGGAGGTGAGGCTGTACAACCGCTTCACCAAACCTGGGAACCTCCACCCTCCATTGATCCTCCGGAGGGAGGAGACTTTCCCAGACAGACGAATCTTGTCGCCCGGCGAGATCTATGTGTTTTGAGAAGATTCTTACCATGTGGAACAACATGTTCGCGTATGGTGTGAGGTCCCCGGGAGCCGAGAAACCCTTGAACTTCTCCAGAACGTCATTATCATCGTCCCTCCAAGCCGCAAGAAAACGAACAAACTCCGTCTTTATGTCGAACATAGCGTTGAGGTTCGATGCCATCTGCTCCGCTGATGGAGCTATAATGGTATTTTCTGTTCTCTCACTCATTCTTATACGTGAAGATCAATAAAAAGGAGTAACAAAGGGGGGATCACTTCACGGAACCAAAACTCCAAAAAAGCCAAAAAGTAACTCATTCTTTCTTCATTTAAGATCAATTCACAGGAAAATTACTCAAACTTTCTTCATCCCGAACTGATAGACATGGGACATAATTCTTTTTCGGGACATTATTCCGTCTTTGAGCGATCTATAGACAAGTACGGTCTAATATTTGTGAATATTATTCGTGAACTGGTATGTTCACGCCACAAAAGTCAATGGAAAGGTAAAATTGTCTTGAAGTGGAGAAAGGAAAATCAAGGTATGATCTTCCCACAACCAATGTGAAAAGGTCTCCGTTCTCCGAGAAAACTCATATCCCAATCCTTCTCACCTGCCACGTCTCAGATGACATGACGAAAACTTAATACCAAGAGTCCAAAAATATTGATAAACTCGATAATGGATGTGATCAAACAGCCTAAATACCCTCTTGCCCGCTCAAAAATCCCCGATCAAGGATCCTGACTTCGAGATTTGCCAACTCGCGGACAATGACCTGATGTTCGCTGAAATGCTATTCGGGTGTGTTTTCCTTCATACACAACTCAATTGATCAATTTTTCAACAACAATTGTTTCATCACTTTTCTTGCCAATATCTCCCTGTTTCCTTCATCACTCAATTTCCTTCTTGTTTTCACATTTTTCAGTGTTTATCCATCCAACTTTGTTGATTCAACAAATTAGACGAACAGGTTGGTCACTCCACCAATCCAAAAGGATCCAGCCTCTTTTCCGTGTTTTGCACGTTTGCTCTCTTTCTCATTCCTTCTTTTCATCCTCTTCACAAATTTAGGCAAGCACAGGGATACCATGTCGTCATACTTTGATCGTGGATGCAGAAAGAGATCTCTCCAATTGAAGGACGGATCACGTTCATCTCAACTTCATACATTTCACACGTGTTTTCATTCAGTTTTTATTGATCTTTTTTTCGTTACCATATGGAAATAGTTAATGTGAGAATCGAGATCAGCCCATAACAAATGAGAAAAGCAATGAGATTCCCGAAAATCTCCATTTGAGTTCACACTCCTTTAGAAGGTGTAATAAGCTTCCTTCAATCTCTCCTTTACTCTACAACTGTCCTTGTTGCGTATTTATGATGAAATGTGAATTATGTCTCCAAATTCAATTGAGTCCCACATCTATGAGAAAGCCATTCGTCGACAATCACTGAAGAGTGATGTCAATGTCTGGTGATGTTTTCCTCTTCGTTTCAGAGCACGAGAATCAAACTTAGTAGAAGGACAGTTTCAGCAATGAGATGCGAGAAGTCAAAGAATAAAAAGATGCAAGCGTGATACGACTGACACAGGAGACGAACACATCAAATACAACAGAAGACAGCGAATACGCGAAAGAAGGCTAGAAATCTCGTTCAACAGCATCCAAATGATGTTGAACGGTGTCATGAATGCTTTGTGATTCTCCTGCAATCCTGCGAGCATAGACCTCACTGTGGTTACCACGAAGGTCGAGGTAGACCGATGAATTCAAATTAGGTCTTTGATCATCTTCAGCTGGAATCGCTTCATCGTGTTGCACAGTGCTCTGCTCGTGCTCCACAGAAAGTGGATCAAATACAGAAGTTTGCGGTTGGGGGATGTCTGTCGGGGCGAGGGTTTGAAAGTCATCCCAAGTGAGGTCGCAGTTCGATGGGGAGAGACCAGCAAACCATCGATGGGAGAGTAATGCGTTATTTGAGAATGAGAGTCGGGACATCTGATTCAAATCCAACACTCCCTTCAGAAAACTGATACAATCGTCAGTGAGGCCTGCTGCGGGGGCGGCAAGGTCATCGATGAATGTCGGAATCGACGGGACTTCTCTGAGACATAAAATTCAAATAAGCAAAGTAAACACACTCTCGAAGCTCATTTATGTCTTTTGACGCGAATGGTTGGCTGGGAAATTCATGAGACGACGAAAAACAGACTGGCCAAGAAGAAGTTCCAGAGCAATGCATCCCAGTGACCAGGCATCAATCGATTCCCCATATTCCAACCCATCAAGAATCTCGGGAGCCTGGAAGAAATGAATGATGCGAGAACAAACCATATAAAGACAAGTCCTGAAACGAACAATGAAAACGACGAAGAACAACACACTTGAAGGGTAGACCCTCACTCCGAAGAGGAAAAGATTGACGATCAGCAATCGGACATGCGCGGCTAAAATTGGAAACCAATGCCCGAACAGTCGCACACTCTCCATCACATCGGAAACACACATTCGCTGGCACCAGAAATCTGAATAAAATGATCATGAAATTTGGAAACCTGTGAAGAAACCCCGCTTTGTGAAGATCAGTGATTCCATGTGCTGATATCAGCAATGATTTCAGAGAAGGACAAACCAATCATAAATATCACTTTTCGAACAACATCTTCAAGCGCTTTAGGTCTTTGTGATGTTTGATCCCCATAGTCGAGAGTCTGACAACATGAAAAGTGAAAAAGCGAAACATTTTGGTCTGAATCATCAAACACGAAAAGAGTTTGTTGTGTGTTCCGACACATGTGAACCCGACGAGTCAGGATCAGAAACGATGAACATGAACAAAATCTTCATGGAAATAGAATCGAAAATGCGATACTGTTCGATTGTCTTCTCCAGCTGATAGAGTCGACTCGCCTCATTTGGATCGTCCACAATTCGAATCCTGTACTCAATCGGAGGAAGTGTATACACTGCGCGGTAGACTCTAGAATAATGAATATCAAATGAGAGGAGACCGTCCGAGATGATCCTGGTCTGATTGCGAACAGAGTGATGGGGAAGATGAAGGAGAGAAGAATCACACCCAAAAAGCGGACATTCTGAAAAGAGAACGAGAAAAAGGAAAATACGGTATAGTTGCTTGATTCAATGAGATATCGGTCATGAGCTTGAACATCTTGTTGTTGGGGAGAGAGCGTTTGCACGATGGTCGTTGGAGCCCTTGTTCGAATGAGCTGCTGATGGTTCTGGAAATCGAGTTGAATTCGACGAAGTCTCATTGGATCCATCGGAAAAATGGAGTCGCTGGAGTTGATGAGAGCGAGCAGCTTTTCCGACTGGAGTAGTCTGGACGACGACCATCGTTCTTTCGGATTCTGAGAAGAGCCAAGAGAGTAAATGGAAGAAAAACAGAAGAGAAACACACGGGATTGAGGAGACTAGCGAGAAGGCGTTGTAATGGTTCTGGAAGAGATTTGATCGCTGTGGAGACGTCGAATCCACAAACAGACTGAGCAAAGTCAGATGCATCCGACCCAGTGATCCACCCTGGTCGTGTCACCATTTCAAGAAGAATCATTCCAAATGCCCACATGTCTCCTTTCATGGATGGCTGTGGCGTTGAGCGAGTGAAAAACTCTGGTGCCCAGTCCTGGTATGTCCCTTTTTCTTTGGCTGTACTCTGTTGTCCTGTTCCCACACTCGTCACCCCTCCAAAGTCTCCTGAAATGTGATTCAGAAGTGCAAATCGTGATGATGGGAAGATATCAACGAGAATGAATTATGAACAAATCAAAAATCAACACAAAAGCACAAAAGACACAGTTGAGGATCAAATTCCTCAGAGTCAAGAGAAAGAGACAAACCAAGTTTGGCAACTCCGTCCCTGCTAATCAAGATGTTAGACGGCTTCAGATCACCAAAAGCTTGCTTGTTCTGATGCAGAAAAGCTAGTCCCTCCAAAATATCGCACATATACCTGAAGATGGTCTGTGTTCAGAGATGACGGTGAAAAACAGAGGTGTGAAGGGAAAATGACAATATCAAAAGAAGAACAGACAGATCTGTCAAGATTGGCTCCTTTGCTGCTGCTCTCCCTCATTTGGTGAGCAAGAGAACAGGTGCAGAGTTCGAGGACGATATGATGACTTTGGGGCTTTTTCTTGACTTCCACAAGTCGAACAACATTGGGATGTTGGAACTTTTTCAGTTTGGTGATTTCACGCTCATTCTTTTTACAGCCCATCTCATTGGTGTAAGTTATGACTTTGATTGCGAACATTTCGCCTGTGATATTGTGCTTCGCTTGATAAACTGATCCAAACCCTCCACTTCCAAGATAATTCACACGAACGTCTGAAAGAGAAATAAATTAAGGATTAAGTGAAAGAAACAATCCATGAAATCAGTGAGAGAAATTCATGATAGGCAAGATAAAAGTCTGTACGAAAACGAGTCATACATGACTCTGGAAGAGGAGGGAGATAAGACTCTTGTAGAGAGTCATTCTGCATGTACACACAGGAGAAGAGAAGAGTTGAAAATTTTGGTTTGGTCTGATCACTTATCTCACTCTCTTTGCATCTTGCTCACATCTCATCCATCTTTTCTATACTTTGAATGATCAACGTTCGATTCTCTGGTTAAACTCAGGATAAAACAGTTTTGTGGGGATGGATCGACTCTTCCATCCGTCAATGGACAATGTTGTTGGAACTGCAAAGACCTCAGGAGATGCTGCACAAGATGGTGTGAGACTTTATGTGTGCAATTGTTGTCAGGTGCTATCGCATTTCTGAACTGGAATCCATCGAAACGATTGAAATTCTCGCAACAGTCAAGAGTATTTGTCTCCCTCGTGTCGTTGCTGGCAGAGAATCACCCACTGGACGCTGTGCTGGAAGACAAGGCAGTGGAGTTGCTCAACCAGATTGAGGCAGATGAGGAAGAAAAAGCGCTGCGTCTGATCTCGAAACTGACACCCTCGCCTTCAGGGGCAGAAAATGAATTTGCGAGATGCCTTGGGATTCTCGTTGGGTGTCCCAATGATCGGATCGCTTCGGCAGGGATGGGATTTGTGAAGTCATTCTTCGATTGGTCGTCGCCATCAATCAACCTGAAGCTCATTGAAGCCGATTTGATTGGCCGACTGGTTGATGCCCTCAGCCCGCACACTCTGCCCATTGAGAGACACGAAACAACACACAAGAATGTGATGCAAATTGTGACGGAATGTCTTTGGGTGTGCACTGGATTCAACATGAATGAACTTGGGATATCTGACGACGAAGGAAGAGCACACGTTCGTGAGACTGTGCTGACCCGTGTGATCACTCCGTGTGCCTCTTACGTGGAGTATCTGTCAGATTGTCGCTTGACCATCGTCGAAGGAAGTCAATCGTATGCTTTCTCGGATCTGCTGACCTGCCTCCTGGATGTCTGTGTGTATCATTGTGGCACGTTGGAATTCGTGCTGTCTCTTCCAATTGCGGCAGTACTCCCAATCAGCCTGTCTCATTTCGAGTCGGAGCCTACGATGGACAAGATTGTGTTCGGACTGCATATCGCGGTGAAGGGGTGGAGAGAGGACAGGGAGGTGATTGCGGGGAGGGAGAAGCGAGTACTTGGCGACCTGAGGGAGGAAGGGATGGAAGACTCGATTGAAGAGAAACTGCATTGCGACCCAAAGATCGACACTGGCGTGCAAGTTTCAAGCAGTGCTGTGTTTCTCTGTCGTGGACTCGGCTTGAACGTCGGCAATTTTTGAACTGCAGTTTGAATTGTGATGAACGAACGCTGTTTGACACTGCCGTTTAATTGAGGAGATTTCTGAATGCTCTTCATGTGTGATCAGAAATTGAGTGATTTAGTATTTGATTTGATATTTTGCTTCCGTTCCTGTTTGTTGTGGACGGTTCGTTTTCTCTGTTTTGTCTTCACCATCATTGTTGACTCTGTGGATTAGTTCAACTTTAGCAACTCTATTTTCAAGGAATCTGGGAAAATAACGACAATGAAACCTCCGGATGGTCTCAATCTTGACAGTTGAGAAAGATCCAACCTCAAGATTTGTTCGACTTTTGAAACGTATCTCGAACAGCTGATGACCCAACGAACACCAAAGAAAGTGGTCGTGTCCGCGGAACGTTTTCAGATTGCACCAATTCCAACACGGCATGTTCGACCGCATGCGGCTGGAAGTGAGAAAGTCCCAAACGAAGGAAAAGGTGAAAAGAAAGAAGAGAAGACACCAGAACAGGAAACAACACGTCATACAGGAGGTGAGACGGCGCGAATGACGGATGGAGGAAACCGTTTGTCACCACAATCTGGGAAGGAAACACAAAAAGACGTTGAAAATGGAAACGAACAAAACAGGGAAGTGAAAGATGAAGAACTGATTGTTCCAGAAACAAAGGAAGGAGGGAGAGGAGGGAAGGAGGGGCCAAGAGAGAAGAGAAAGAAAGGGGATGGGAAGGAGGGAAGGAGACGAAAGGGAGGAAAGGAAGTTTGGGGGACTCGGAAGGTGGGTGGGTGGACGGCGTCGGAGATTTCGGAAGAGTTGGACGCGCATGTTGGGTTTCTGACGGATGTTGAGCGGAAGGCGCTTGAAGATGCGGTGAAGCGTCTGTTTGTTCGTCCGCTGAACGAATCGCCGTTTTACTTGCGACACATGCGAGGAAAGGAAGGGGCGGGTGAAGGGCTGAAGAAGGGCGGGAGGGCGGAGGGAGGGGGAGTGAAGAAGAGGCAGGATATTCTGGAGAGTCGGGGAGATCAGAAGCGAAAGAAAGAACTGAGCCAAGTTTGGAACGCGATTGCAGAATTGTACTTTGTGAGTGTTTTTGCTCAACAGCGGATTCGGGATGGACGGGGGAGGGCGGATGTGGGGAAAGGGGGAGAGATGGATGATGGGACTGAATCGTCGAACGATTCGACAGATCCTCTGACACCGCGTTCGCCACGAACGTGGAAGATGGATGGAATGGAAGGGAAGGGAGGAGGGGAAAAGGGGATGAAGGATGGGCGGAATGGGAAGAGGATGAAGAGAGAGATGGAAGAAGCGAAAAAGAAAGAGGATCTTTTGAAGAAAGAAGCAGACAGGGAGGAGTGGAAGAGGGAATGGCGGAGAGAATGGTCGGAAGAGCGGAAGAGGGAGGATGAAGAGAGGAGAGTTCGAGAAAGAGAGGAGATGGAGGGAGAGATTGGGCGTCGTGTGGAAGAGATGCGATTGTCGCTGGAGAGTGAGATTCGTTTGGAGATGATGGAACGAGAGAAGGAACGAGAAAGGAGAGAGTCGGAGAGAGAGAAGGAAGGGAAAGTGGGGGAATTGGGAGGAGAGGTGGGCAAGGTGGAGGATGTGGATGAGAGAGTTGTGGGTGAGTCGAAGAGGGCGGAAGGAAGGAAGGACGAGGGAGATGAGGAGCGAGAATGGAAGGACGAGGTGCGAGGGATTGTGTCGTTGATTGTTGGATGGGGCGAGGAGGAGAGTCGTCGGCGGGAGGAGATTGAGGCAGAGAGGAGAAGGGCGAGGGAGGAGTGGTCGGCGTGGCAGAGTTCTTTTGGGCGTCAGTTTGTGGAGATGCGAGAGTCGGTTGTGGATGGAGTGTCTGATGCGATCCGCGATGGATTGAAGTTGCTGGAGAAAGTGGGAAGGGACGAGAAAGAAACGAAGGAAAATGATGAGGGTGAGAAGAGAAGAGAAGACGAGACACGTGGAGAGAGGGTCAGTGTGGAAGTTGGTGTTCAGACAGAATCGAGTTTGGAGAGTGGCGAAGAGTTGAAGTTGTCGTTGGAGAGGGAGAGGGAGATGGACGAGACGAGAACAGAAAGGGAATCGAGTGGAGAGGAAGAATCGGAAGGAGAGCGAGATTCAAGAGACTCAGTGGAACGATACGAAAAGGAGGAAGAGGAAGAAGAGAAGGAGGACGAACCAAGCAAGAACGAAGAAGATAATGAAGAGAGAAAAGAAGGGGAGAGAGAGGAAGATGGGGAGGAAAGAGAAGATGAGAGGGAAGAAGAAAAGAGAGATGAAGAAGGAAGGGAAAGCGAAGAAGAGGAACAGAAACAGGCGGAAACTTCGATTGATGCGCGAGAACCAAAAGAAGAGAGAGACTGGAAAGAAGAACAAGACGAGGATGGTGGAGGAGAAGAGGAGAGAATCGAAGATGATGATCAAGAGAAGGAAATGGAAGAGGAGAGCGTGGAGGAGAGTGAGGAGAAAGAGGAAGGACTGAATGATGAGGGAGAAGAGAAGGAAGAGAGCGAGAAAGATGAGAAAGTAGAAGAAGAAAAGAAAGAAAGTGAGAAAGATGAGAAAGAGGAGATGGAGGAAGAAGGGGCGGAGGGAGGAGAGGAGAGGAAAGATGAAGAATGGAGCGAACATGAAGATGGGAAGGACGAGTTCGAAACCGAAACCGAAACAGAAGAACTGAGTTGTGAGGCGAGAGAAGAGAGAATGGAGATGGATGTGGAGGAGAAAGGAAGAAATGAGGAGGAGGATGGATCAGAAAATGGAGGAGAGGAGGAGACGGGTGAGGAAGACGGACACAAGGAAGCGGATGGCGATGTTGATGACGATGAAGGACGCATCGAGATGGACAGATGAGAGGAGATGGAGCTGTGAGATATGAATGTCTGAACTGCTTCAGAATGGAGATTGGGAGCGAATGAAGAAAAATGAATGGTGTTGATGATGAAGGAGTGTGTGATGAAGAGAGGTAGAGTGAACAATACACTTTCTCTGACTTTTTCTTGGAAAACTCACTTCACTGATGTTCACATTGCTTGTATCCGATTTCTCACAAAGTATTGTATGATATACTGTTAATTTTTTCACACAGATTCGGTATCTAAGTGTAGAAACACAAAAGATGTAAATTGTTCCATTCAAATGAAATCAATCGAAATCTGGAGGGTTTGTCTTGGCTGTTATGGAAAAACACAAACTACAATGATGGTGCATCTTAAAATGCGAAGTGGAAAGAGATAGAAGAGTAACGGGCGTGAAAAATCGTCATGATTCCAATGAGTTTAAAAGGTTGAATTGAAAGCATAATACAGACGGAAAGTAAGTAGTTTCAACAACCAAACGAAATATCAATCTAATACAACAATAGAAGGACAGCGAGTTAATATTTCTCCATCGAGAATCATGACAAAATCAGGCAGCTGAATCTGTGCTCAAACGAGAGTATGAGTTTGAAGAACTATCAAATAACAATTATGAACAAATAATGAACATATAATTTCAATATTGGGAGCATACTCGATGACACGACACACTGTAAAGTGTGCCAATCATCAAAAAAGCAACATGTTGTCTGTTGTCTTCCTCTTCTCCAAACTATTCGCCGACGACTCATGCGATTCCTTTGATTGTTGCCTCGAATTAGACGAGGATTGTTGCCTTGCTGGTTTTCCCACTTTATTTTTTTTCTTCGTGTATTATAGACTCGATGTGTTGCGGATTTGGAATGCCAGGCTTCGGAATGGGTGGAGGATTTGGAGGATATGGAGGCTATGGAGGAGGATATGCATCGTACGGGGGATATGGAGGATACGGTGGATTTGGAGGAGGATTTGGAATGCCAGGCTTCGGAATGGGCGGATTTGGAATGCCAGGCTTCGGGATGGGCGGATTTGGAGGATACGGAGGCTATGGAGGAGGATACGCATCGTATGGAGGATATGGTGGATACGGAGGATTTGGAGGAGGGTTCGGAATGCCAGGATTCGGATTCGGTGGCTGTTGGTGAGTCTAACTTCACTTCATCAAGTCTCATTCTTCCCCATCTTTTGAAACACACTCAGGGCGAGAAACAATTCATCAGCAGAGGCCACGCATCGTTTTGAAAGCGATGGGGAGAGAATCATTCCAATGGTTTGAACGAGACTCAATCTCGATAAATACATTACTAATTTGTGCATACTTGAGAATTTTTTTGTCAGTTCACGGTATTTTCACAGATTGTTGACAAGGAAGCTGTGAAACATGTTTTCAGAGAGATGGTGAAAATCGAAAAAAGACTCGCCAGAAATGATTCGTCCAGCTTCACATTTATCTCTCTGTTCTGACGACCCCCATCCATATTTCTCGTTCCTTCCCACTTTCTCAAAGTTTGGATGTTCCACCACGCAATATCCAGCCTGTGAGAACCCGATTCTCGTTTCGACGCGAAATCCTCTCGAACATCTATAAACACTCTCCCGGCAACAACGAATTAATTCCCGCTCATTCTGTTTCTCTTTCCACCGTTGATGCCTCCTGTCTTTCCCAATTCCATTTCTTCGCCGTAGTCTGACATCAACGTCTCGTTTCGTCGTCCCCCTTCCCAACGTCTTACCCAGATTTTTGTCAGAAAAGTAGGAGAGTCGAAAGTGTTGGGGACACACCCAAGCCAACCTTACAAAAGTCAGCACAACATTCGACGAGTCCGTCTCCCACAAATCTTGTTTTCATGGGTGAATTTGGACTGCCATTATTTTGATGGATATTCGCCGTTCTTCGATGTCAATGTGTCATACCAATGTATACGACATCAATCACCAATGGGAGAGTTTCCACATTGAGTACGTATCATCCAAACGATGGAAGAAAACACTCCCCATTCTTTCATTTTTCTTTCTCAAAGTCAACAAAGTGCTCCAAACTGAATGTTACGCGGAATATAAAATAAAAAAATAATAACCAGCACTGAAGTCTGAAAAAAGAGTGTTCATCATTCAATCGTCGGGACGGATGGATAAGAATCGTACCCTCCCGGCATCGTGGCAGACGGAGACACAGCGGCCTGTGGAGTATGATGCGGCTGCTGTTGAAAACCTGATCATGAAATTAATAAGAAGACCACAATATTCCAATGGATAAAACAGCACAAACCTTGTGAAGGAAGAGTTGATGGGATGCCCTCGTCTTTCGTCACAATCACTCCCGACCCAGCTATCCCCTGCGATCCTCCCATCGGCTCAGGTGGCGGAGCAAAAGTCGGATCTGCAGGGTTATATTGCGATTGGGTCAACAGTTGTCCACTCGACGAATATCCTTGCGGAGGGTATTGTGGAGGGTATTGCTGAGCGTAGGCCTGTTGTGGATAGCCTGGAGCACCCATCGGAGGTGTTTGTTGAGCGTATGGCTGCTGGGCGTATGGTTGTTGGGAAGGTTGTGGAATCTGCTGCTGTGGTGAATACATTGGTTGTTGAGGGGGGTAGGGTTGAGGCTGTTGGGGTTGGTAATATTGTGGTTGGCCAGGAGGAGCGTAAGATGGTTGT
Source organism: Blattamonas nauphoetae (assembly GCA_033064195.1). Lineage (NCBI taxonomy): Eukaryota > Preaxostyla > Oxymonadida > Blattamonas > Blattamonas nauphoetae. The sequence goes on along the minus strand of JARBJD010000119.1, from coordinate 56,265 downwards.
GGAGGATAGCCTTGTGGGTACGGTTGACCGTACTTTTGGAGATCCTGCCCAACAGATTGTGGAGGCACCGGAGGTGGAATCTGTTGTGGGACGGCTGACACAGCTAATGGAGGAGCAGAGAGAGAGAAGGGACGGGAAACACAGGACAAGAACGGCGATGAAACAAGAAAGGGCCAGACCGAGGGCAGCAGGGGGAGCCGCAGCGCGTGCCTCCTCCGGAAAGACGTATTTTGGTTTGCCGAGACGAACTGGCTGGGGTGAGCCTGTTGGGCCAACCATTAGTCGGACAAAGAAGGTGTGTGTCATGCCATTCCTCTCATGCACTTCGGCAAGGATCCTGAACTCTGGAAATGGTAAAGGGTGAACATAATAAACCAAAGAAGGGTTAGAAAATGGAATATAAGAGAAAATCGAAGAATGAGTGATTCATGTTGAAGTCTCTTCTTTGGACAGACCGTCTGATGATTTTGAGCGCTTTGCAACGGTGAACATTTCCGGCACATCCAAAGGAAAGAATACTTCGATCGTTTCTTGTCGAGATTTGGTGAACCCATTGCTAAGTTTGAACAGAGCCTGTCCGTTCTTCGATGTCGAGAGTAACAACGAGATGACATCACAGAAGTGGCCGCGAAGCTCAATTGTTTTTCCCTGAGGAGATGACGGAAATAATTGATGAGAAGAAGAGATATCGAGTACGGAGAAGAAAGAGACAATTAATGAACGAGAGAGCTCTCGATATAACTCAAAATATGTTCACATACCTTCCAAATCGTAGAATGATAGACATCTTGGGAGATTTGTGCCTTTCTTCCGAAGATGGAAAGGAAATACTCGTAAGTCAGTCCTGGTGTTGCTGTAACGGTGTCATCGAGAATTAAATTGAGTTCATGGGGAGAAGTTGTTCCTAGGACGATGGGAGGAGAAAGACATGACATAGATAAATCAATTCAGTGAGAAAAAACACTCCGAAGTCTGAAGAAAAAGCCGGGCTAAGCAGTCACGGATCCAATGACAACTGCAACTTCGCCATACCATAATCCACTAACTGAGCTTTGAAGGTGATGGACTGATTTTCGGTGAACATGGTGTTGTAGTGCTTCTGCGCTTCCTTCGGGAGGAAAAGTTTACAGTCCATAACGCTAAAGTCGATGTCCGTAGGATTACATTGAACACCAATGTACTTCTTATCCACATGTACAATGATTCCCTGCCATTGCACCACTTTTCCCTTGAAACAGCGGCTGAAATAGTCCTTCAGTTCGGCAGGCCCGTTATTGGCGCATTGGTGAATGTATTCGTCATAGTTATATGCGAAAGGGGGGAGGGGCTTGAAGTGATACTTGGGTTGAGTGTTTGAGTTGAAAAGTTTGCGAACTGCGTGCATTGTTTGATCTGAGCCAACACAAATTCTTTCAATGTGTTAGTCCGATTCCCCTTCAATCGACCATATCATATTCTGTCATTAAGTGCTTCCGTCAGTTGCGTCAACAAATCACCATTGCACGAATTCCCGAGTGAGAGAATCTCCTTTTCGCCAGACTTCGATTGGTTCACAATTCTCCGCCCAATCATTCCGTTGTCCGGTGAATGCAGCGTCACCTTTGTTGGCTACATGAGAGGAGTGTGTTCATTTGAGAGTTGTCGAAGAGATCGATCAATTCCAGGCAGAACACCGCATGAGGTCAGAGAGGAGATTTTTGAGAGAACAATGTGCAATCCTAGCGTTTACTTCGTCGTTTCAAAGAAAGAGGGTATCCTATTGCCTGGAGCAGCATTTTGAATCTCGTCGATCAATACACAACCGAGAAAACGAGTGACATCATTCTTGTTAAATTGACCGATTGGACGCATAACAATGGCATCACCAAACTGGATGCTTTTTGTGCATTTGATATTCCACGGAACATTCAGTTTGGAGCACTTTGTTGTTTTTTGTAAGAGAAACATAAAAGAATGGGGAGAGAATTCTCCATGGTCTCGATGACACACACTCATTGTGGAAACTCTCCCATTGGTGAATGATTAGTGAGGAGCAATTGTCCGGACAAGGTGAGGCGCTGTCCGTCCTCGGACAGCGCCTAATTAGGAGGTCACCACTCGTAAGTCGCAACAATGGGCTTGATCAACCAATTCTTTCTGTACACGACTAAACCCAGGAATTAATAAATTGATGACGAAAACAATAAGAGTGAAATAGGAAGGTTACATGTGGATGCGTGAATATGAGGAAGAAAAAGTAATTTAAGAGGATGAGGTGGGAAAGTGACGTTTTGGAGTGTGGATAGGCTGTGATGACCGTGCGAAGGGGCAGGAGGGAATGAGTACACGAGGTGAGGGGAGGGGATGATCACACGAGGTGAAGGGAGGGGATGATCACACGAGGTGAGGGGAGGGGATGATCACACGAGGTGAGGGGAGGGGATGATCACACGAGGTGAGGGGTGGGGATGATCACACGAGGTGAGGGGAGGGGATGATCACACGAGGTGAAGGGAGGGGATGATCACACGAGGTGAGGGGAGGGGATGATCACACGAGGTGAGGGGAGGGGATGATCACACGAGGTGAGGGGAGGGGATGATCACACGAGGTGAAGGGAGGGGATGATCACACGAGGTGAGGGGTGGGGAACGATTCCATTGATTCTTCAGGCATTGACAGCAGGGATGTCAAATACCCCGCGCCTGTTGAAGGAGACGACAAATGTGCGGTTGGTCGGTCGGTGTTTTCGGGATAGAGAGGAGACGACCAGATCCAAGAACGAGGGACGCATCGTCGATCGAGAGACCGGAGCAACTGACGGAGACATCAGAGTTCATCTCAGAGCAGGACGGTTGGGAGGAGTCGAGATGGTTGAGTGACGAAATGGCTGTCAGAGGAAGGAGCGTCCGAAGTTCACTCGATCTGTGAACAACGTCAATGATCGAAATCGAACTGTCATCGTTCCCCTCAGAACAGACAATCATAAATGGGGAACATTCAGGATTTGAGATGATCGTACTCGACGAGACAGTCACGTTGGAGTTAGAGAGTTTTCCAGCCGATGTTCCCATCCATCCGCAATCAATTATCATCAATGATACCAAAATCGAGCAGTGTGTGAAGATAAATATGAAGTTTGTCGTTTCGTCATGGTGGTTGGCTTTGTTCTTCCCCGTCAGAGACTCATGATGATGATTTTCGTCCACCGACGATATGTGACAGATTCTTGTTCATTTTCCTCAAAGATTCAGCGTGGTAGATGAGACTAGGTACTGTTGCGCATGAAATTGATGGTTGTTTAAGTCGAGTACGCGTGGAAATCCGTCCTGATTGTTGCACTTTTCTGGGGTCGGCTCCTCATCGATTGCGAATCCGAACAGAATAATGGAGTGTTGACAAAGTCGCACTTCACGGTTCGTTTCGGAGATTGATCAAAATATGCTGTGATGTTCAGAGACTCCTTCAGTTTGATCTCAAGGCGGTTCTCGATTGTGAGTGAATTAGACATTGTGTCGAGTCTGAAGATGTGAACCTTTCCTTCAGATAATGAACTGACAATGAGAAAAGCAGAATTGTGGACAGTGTCGGGAATGTGATGTCCTTGATCTTCTGCGTTTTGTTTGGAAGAAAAGAGGAGGCGTGTAATGAGACTAATCGATGAATATGAGTGGAGAAAGAAAAAAGATGCATACTGATGTTGTTTGTGATCCAGATTTCTTCTATTTATGTCCATTTCTGATTGGAGAAAGATTTTATCATCTATTACAGACAAATGAAGAGAAAGAGGTAGAGAAGAGTGAAACGATAAGAAAAAGGAATACTAATATTGTTCATTTTCCATGTGTCAATTCAGTGTGACATCATCGAGAGTGAGGAGATGGGCAAAGTGTGAATTGTGGAGATCTCCACAAGTTTGAAAGTCAATGGAGACAGCAATGAGTGACAATTGGATAAAAGAAGTGTGGAATGGACAAGGGAATTCGAATTGCGATGTAATGGTCTCTGAGAGAAAATGTGAGTCGAAGTCAACATCCGATGGGGAGGACGATCCGGACATGTCCAGGACAGGACAGTTTTGTCCGTTTTGAACTGATCACAATTGGATTGTGAAGAAATTCAGATGATTCGTTTTTTCAACAATTGAGTGAATGTCCAAGATCGGACAAGCTTGGACATTTCTGCAATTAATGGGTCATTTTGTCCGAATTCTCTAGTACTCTTTTATCATTTTTATGAAAGACAAAATCTGAATTTGATTACAATTATTCACTTATTTATGAACGAATTCAGTGTCAATCACGTTGATTTAGGCCACATGAAGCACTTCTTTTTCACTTGGACATGTCCGCTGTCCGTTGTCCGAGTTGAACGTCTTTTTGTCCGTCCGTTGCTCATCCCTATGAATGATGTCATCTACATTGGTATGACGCCTTGACATCAGAGAACGGCGAATATCCATCAAAATAATGGCAGTCCAAATTCCCCCATGAAAACAAGATTTGTTGGAGACGGGCTCGTCGAATGTTGTGCTGACTTTTGTAAAGTTGGCTTGGGTGTGTCCCCAACACTTTCGACTCTCCTACTTTTCTGACAAAAATCTGGGTAAGACGTTGGGAAGGGGGACGACGAAACGAGACGTTGATGTCAGACTACGGCGAAGAAATGGAATTGGGAAAGACAGGAGGCATCAACGGTGGAAAGAGAAACAGAATGAGCGGGAATTAATTCGTTGTTGCCGGGAGAGTGTTTATAGATGTTCGAGAGGATTTCGCGTCGAAACGAGAATCGGGTTCTCACAGGCTGGATATTGCGTGGTGGAACATCCAAACTTTGAGAAAGTGGAAAGGAATGAGAAATACGGATGGGGGTTGTCGCAACAGCGAGATAAATATGAAGCTGGACGAATCATTTCTGGCGAGTCTTTTTTCGACTTTCACCATTTCTCAGAAAACATGTTTCACAGCTTCCTTGTCAACAATTTGTGAGAATACTGTGAACTGACGAAAAAATTCTCATGTATGCACAAATTAGTCGTGCATTTGTCGAGATTGAGTCTCGATCAAACCATTGGAATGATTCTCTCCCCATCGCTTTCAAAACGATGCGTGGCCTCTGCTGATGAATTGTTTCTCGCCCTGAGTGTGTTTCGAAAGATGGGGAAGAATGAGACTTGGTGAAGTGAAGTTAGACTCACCAACAGCCACCGAATCCGAATCCTGGCATTCCGAACCGGCAAATGCAGACTTTGTGGGCCAAAAAATTCTAAGTTGAGAAAAAAAAAGAGGACGCAGGGTGGGCATTGAACCCGCGTCCTCAAGCTTTCAAAGCGGGCCATCTACCGATTGCGCCACGCAAGCGTCGAGCGTGATCTGAATTTTGGCGTTTTGTTGGTAGAAGTGGTCCATTGTGTCACTTCACCAACAACCATGATCTAACACAGTTTCTGAAAACATTATGATGAAATGACATATAAAATGGTAGAATGAACCGAGAAAACCAAAAAGTGAAGTGATAGTGTTCACCAATCGCCCTTGACAATCAGGATCAACCAAGTTTGGAATTCGAAGTGACGATCTCAATACTATGATCAATATTTCGGGAATCAGACGTTTTCATCACTATATGGGATACTTGCTGATGAGAGGACGGGATAGATGACGAAAGTGTCGAGACACACCTCGATCACATTTGGCCCAGCAAGTCAGCACTTGCCTTCCGAACCCTCCTCCAAATCCTCCGTATCCCCAAATTCACACCGAGCTCCAAATGATTCATGATTAAACACCATTCTTCTCTCTTCGTCCGCTCCCAATCTCCGGTCTGAAACAGTTCAGACATTCATATCCAGACCTTTGAGACTGATCTCATCGATCTCAGCTTTTTTGATCTCAGAAAATTTCTACTGTTCAAATTTGGATATAATTCAGAATTCCGAAGTGAAAGACCCAATATCCGTGTAAATTTTAGTTTTCAATCAGTTTCATACTTACATTGTGTTCTGTCATCCCACAATAAATCTTCATTCAGATCCTCGTGAAGATCAGGTCAAATCACGCTTAATTGTCTCCAATTATATCAATTTTGTCACTAAGGATCTCATTGGCCTGTTCTTGACGAAATTTGAACTGTTTGAGTGATAGATTCTACAGGTTTCCATTCGTTGTTCAATTCTTTGTTTATCTTCGAGATTTCTTCCCTTGATCACACTCTTCAGTCCTATTTTGGCATGGTTAATCTGTCCCTTTTATAATTCTTCTCATCATAGCCTTCTCTTCTATTCATCCTTCAGATAGATCCTCGACACTCGATCTCTGGCCTCCCTCGATGTTACTCTCTGATTCTTTCATGCCACTGCTCACTTTTCTAATCCACCTTCCGAATCTCGTGCCATCTCTCCTCCACAATTCGGATATATTGCTCCATCTCTCCAGATTGCGAAGAGTCATGATCTACCGAATTCATGATGCAATTTAATCACGATATTTCAACTCACACCTCAGAAATGTGTTGCAGGCTTGGAGAGTCTCCCTGCCCACAAGTGATGAATTGCCGGAAACTCACAAAATTTGTGTCATGATTCTCTCCTGGTCCATCCATGCCGATCATGAGAAATAGCACACAAGGAATCACCCACTGATCTCTACAGCAATTTCCCTTGTTGGAAACCACTCCGAACTTCACCACAGCCCGTGTCTCCAGTCAACTTGCTCAACTTCTGAGCCCACTTCCAGCAACCGAACTCCAATTTGGGGAAACCAGAACAGGTTTGGGAGTTTGCAACAGCAAAACATAATTGGGTGTTGCGTGTCACGAAGCTCGAATCATGACAGTGGGACGACTATGTTGGATGCGAATCTTGGAGGAAATCTGGCCTGCCTGACCAACACCTTCACTTCCTGCATCCGCGAATCGAATACACCAGCTTCATATCCCAACAAGAACTACACAACATCATCCCAGCGCTTCACTTTCGACGCCTCATCTCCGATCACTTCCGCAACCTTCACTCTCTGTACCCTCCGAGAGATGATCACCGCAGTCGGCTCATTCAATGGCGGAGGCGCGATATTTATGTCTTCTGGGGCCTCCCTCACCGTCCGACAGTATTCCTTCCACGTCTGCCATGTCACCACCGAGAACGATAATAGAAGCGCGATAAACATCATCTGCCCAGAAAATACGCAAAATAAGCTCGAAATTGATCAGTTGACGTTCACAAAATGCATATCAACGGAACTACGAACGAACAATGGCGGATGTGTGTTCAACGGAAAGTGTACGTTGGCGTCGATCAGCGACTCTTTTTGAGAAAAATGAGGCACAATATGCCTCTTCTGTCGCGATTTACAACATTTCCGCCGCAACTGTCACTAATTGCTCGTTTGTCGACTGCAAGGTGATCGAGAGCGCAAAACTCGGCCTTTCCATGATCGCATCCTTCAATTTTCTGACATCTCTTCTCTTTCGAGGCTGTTCGGCTGAAAATGTTGAAGCTTCGACGTCGGGTGCTCCGAATGTATATTGTCAACCGACGACGACAGCGAATAGCACACTCATCCCACAAATCACATCCACTCCGACTGTCGAAGCATGTACAGTCACGATCAATGGAAATGTAGCATCAGTGGAAGTGAGGACGAAGGAAGTGATTGGAGGAGCGATGGGTGTTCTGTTGGAAGGCTGCCTTGTACCTCGTTTGGTGTTCGTGGTGTTCGACGCAAGTGGACAGAACTCGTCGATTGGGACAGCGACCGTGTCGTCGGGAGCAGATGGGGTTCTTCCATCAGCCGAATACACTCTCCGCTCCTTCATCCTTCCTGGGGATGTTGGGTCTCAGCTCTTCTCTACGTCGGCGATTCGAAAAGATGCGAACACGACAACAATCACAGTGAAGGGAGTGACACTTCTGGAAGGAAGCTATTCGATGCTCGTTCAGACTTTGGTTGGAGATGCGCCTCTTTATCCATCTGATGCCGAAGGTAGACTGAACTTGTCGGCAGAATCAAAAATCATTCGAATTGAACACAAGAAGGATGGAACGAGAATGACATTCGACGAATTAACATTCTCACCTTCTCCACTCCTTCTGAACAAGTTTGAATCGCGTCTGTCGTCTCTCGCTCACTGAATGGACCGAAAGAAGTGATGTCTGTCGTCTTTGGTGGATTCTTACTCCCCACTGGAACAGGAACAGTTCACTTCAAGTCTTTGGACAGTGCCGCTGAGTTGGAATGTGACCTCTCGATCAGTCTGCACTGATCATGTTCGTCTGAGCTCGGAAGAGTGAGAATCCTTCCACATCTGAAGTGAGAAGTTTGGTAATGGGTTAGATTCTCATCTGTTTTTTGTTTGAAGTTTGGTCACTTCGGAACGATGGACAATTCAAGTAGCTTGGATTCGTTTCATAATCGGCTCAAGGAGTTACGAGGGTTCGCCGCCAAAGTTTTCACGACGATGTTGGTTCCGGAGTCGGAGGAGGCGCAGGAGTTCGCCAATATGCAAATGCCTCAATATCTGACTCCGGCCGCAGGAGCACTCTTCCATTTAGTTCGTTTGATGATGGGGACGATAGACTTGGCCTTTGGTCTCGATTCGGAAAGTTGGCAGGCTGCCATTACCGGACTCGCACAGAGAGCCCCTCAACGACAGGTTCTCACGCCTCAACCATTCACACGTAATCAAATTCCGTCACTGAACACACCTCAACTTGAGGATTTGGGCAGTACCACACCTCCGATCTTTCACCTGCCAGCCCAACGCCAAGGCGTGCAATTCCAAACAGAACAACATGATGCAATCGAATCACTCCCCAATCGAGGTGCAAATGCGATGGATGAAGTGGAGATGAATGACCTCCAAACAACGATGGTGGAGGTGGCAACTGAACTGCCCCTTTCACGTGGAACCCGGTCGCACTCCAAACATTACGTGAGGTGATGAAGCTGGTGGAAGGTATAAAGCTCAATGAGGACGTTATTCGAGAATTCGTGGCGAAGGAGGATCGGAGGGTCGACGACCTCCTGATTGCATTGAAGAAGGAGGCCTTCCACGGCGTCAAGCTTGCCTGTGGTTTGTTTCAAGCGGTTAAGCAAGGAATGCCAATTGGACAGGCGATCTGTCTCCAAGGGTATAAGGCAGCAGAGATTGTTAAGAGGATTGAACAAACACGGAAGGTGCTGGGGCTGAACATCCTTTCAAGCTTTAAAGGGGATGAGAGAGAACAAGACAATGCACGAAGACAGCGAGAAGAGCTGCAGAAGGAGATTCAGCAAGCGAGGGAGGTTCGCTCGATTGGGGCGGAAATGAAGCTAAGAAGACATACCCAGTTTTTTCGGCCGAACGCAGGCCCACGCTGGATCAGCTCCCAATACAATCAGAGGGGGAGACTGGCGTGGGGGACAGCAGGTGGCACCTCCTCGATTCATCCCCTCTTCTCAACCGCGCCGCCAGTTTTCAAACAGGTTCTCGAATCACCCATCGCTCGTGGAAGACCAGAGGAGCGGACAACAAACAAGACAGTAGAAGCTCCGACCGTTCACTTCGCATCTCACAACTGTTCAGTTCCCACAAGACCTACAACACTACTACCTTACAACACACATCAACACACTCTTGGTTTCAGTTACCTTTCACGGGATCTTTCTTTAACAGACAAAGTTCGGTCTTTCTTTCAACATCAAACACGAGAGAGGAGCGGCGTTGGGATTGGAGGCTTCATTCGGCACAAAGCGCAGGAATGGAGGCGATCAAGGTTTTATCAAGCTGTCAAGGAAGGAGTGAGGATCCCCTTCCTCTCCAAGCCAGAGTTGAAGGGACATTCGCAGTGTATTGTCAAGGGGGAGAAGGAGAGTCGAGCAATGAGGGAGTTAATTCTTGCGGAGATCAAAGAAGGAATGATAGTGAAGACCACGATCGACAAAGTGGTTCTTCTCAACAACACGTTCTTGGTTCCGAAGTCGGATGGAACGTATCGAAAGATTCTCGATTGTCGGCCAGCGAACAGGCTCTTGCTGCCGACGCACTTCAAGATGGAGAGCTGGACGACAATTGTGGACACGATGAGGACTGGAGACTATCTGGCAAAGATCGACCTGCGGTTGGCATATCAACACGTCCCAATCCACAGCGACTCAGCCCAGTATCTATGCTTTACCTTCCAAAATATCTACTACAGCCACACAACTCTCCCGTTTGGACTCAGTCTCTCACCACTCATCTTCACCAAGATGATGAGGGAGGTCGTATCAAAGCTCAGGAGGAGGATCAGGCTGGTCATCTATCTGGACGACATTCTGCTGATGGGGGAATCGGAGGGAGGAGATGGAGAAGAGCATTCTGCTGACATTGCTGGAATTGGACAGACTAGGATTCACTGTGAATCAGGAGAAGTCCATCCTCCAACCCTCAAGGCAGCTGGAGTTCCTCGGATTCCTCTGGAAGACAGAGTCGATGATGGTGGCCGCGACGAAGATGAAGCGGAAGAAGGCGTTCGTGAAGGTGAGGGACAGGCTGACACAGTGCAGACACCAGCGCCAGTGCGTCGGGCACGCACTGGCGTCGCTCGTAGGTGTCCTCCAGTCCTTCGCCATCGTCGAGGGCGGAGACGTTCGTCCGAACAAGGAACCTGACGAGGAGGAAGGAGGAGATCGTGGGAGACGGAGGATATCACAACCGAGGAGCTCTGGGGGACACAGAGATCGAGGAGCTCAGATGGTGGAAGGAACGATTGCAGAGGGAGATGGAAGCCAGCATCCGACCTTTCGTTCCAACCGTGGTCGTCACGACAGACGCATCGGAGTGGGGAATGGGCGCAGTCGTCAGCTCCAAAGGAAAGGAGGACACATTTCATCAGAGGACATTCAGCGAGGAGGAGAGGAAGCAGAGCAGCAATTGGAGAGAGATGCTTGCGGTCAGTTGGATCATCGAAGAGATGCAGAAGGAGAGGAGTTTGGAGGACGGGACGGACATCCTCCTCAAATCGGACAATTCAACCGTTGTCTTCAACATCAACCGGAGGAGTTGTGCCGTCTCACTCCTCCCTACCCTTCGAAACATTTTGTCGTATCTAACGCAACACAAACACAGAATGAGAGCAGTCCATATCCCAGGACGGGACAATCGTCAGGCAGACGAGTTGTCACGCGGAGAGGAACGGAGGGGATTATCAGTTGAGGAAGGATCTATATCGCATGGTGTGTCAGACATGGAAGGTCATCCCAACACTGGATGTGTTCGCCAACGCGTGGAACACGCAGACAGAACGCTTTTGTGCGTGGAAGAGAAACGAACAGGCGATAGCCACGAACGGGCTGATGGTCGATTGGAGAGAGGAGGTCGTCTGGGCCTTCCCACCCAACCCGCTCCTCCTCAAGACAGTGAGGAAGATGGAACGGGACGGATGCGAAGGAATCGTAGTGGCATTCGATTGGGCCACGCTCCCAGGTCATTCAGAGCTCAAGCAATTGGCGACGAAAAAAGTGACACTGGGAAGGAGCACGGACGTTCTAGTCGAGGGACCTGGAGTCAAGGCAGCAGGAGCGAGCATCCCAGCTGGGATGGTGAAAGCATTCTTCGTTCCCAGGAGATCTGGGACACCCTCGGAGAGATGAAGGGACTGTCGGCGGAGGCAATCAGCAGTTGGAAAGGGGCCTTCGCAGAGAAGAACGAGGGCACAGTATGCTGGAGAGATTAGGAGATGGGTGAGATGGTGTGTACAGGCGGGGAAGGAGTGGACACAGATTTCCGATGTGGAAGCTGCCAACTTTTGGCTCAGCGAGGTGGAGGTAGAAGAACGAAGGAGGTGGCAAGATCTGCCTTGAGTTTCTTGTGCAAGCATTTGGGGATAGACGATGTGAGTGAGTCATCAGCAGTCTCACTCTTCATTCGAGGGAGAGAAGAAAAGGAACCCTACTCGCTCGAAGTACAACTCAATTTTCGACGCGAAGATTCTCATCCCTCATCTAAAAAGACTATAAGGCAAGAGCATCCACTTTGAATCAATGGCAGTCCTTTCTTGCAGTCAGCCTCATCCTCCAACATGGAATGAGGTTCACTGAAATGACTTCAGTCCTTTGTGGGAGTATCCAGGTAGCAGAAGGGGACAGACAGTGATTCTCCTGGCTGAGTTAAAGGTTCAGGTCGGACTTTCGCGTGTAGTGTTGAGGGAAGACAACCTTCCGAGCGAGCTCCGCGTTGGAGATGTTCTTCAGAGGACGAGCCAACGCATTCGTTCTCTCCGACCAACAGGTTGGGAGACAACATCGATCTTCTTCAATGACGTGACGATGCGGGAGAGGAAAGTGGAGGAGGTTAGAGGTTTGGTCAGACCTCTTATGCAATCAGCGGGAATAGACGTCACCAAGTTCTCGCCCTATTCGTTTGAAGCACGCGGGCATCTCGTCTCGGGTCATGAGTGGGGAGTCAATTGGGTCCACTGCACATTCAGTGCGCCTGTCCGCAAAGTCTGGCGTCATGGAAACGCATTATCTACTCCCAACACTCGCCGACACACAATGCAACCCTCAGTCGGAAAGTGAAATACACGATGAGTCTGAAGCAGTTCTCCCAAGCCCTCACTCTTCCGAGCTCAGACGAACATGATCAGTGCAGACTGATCCTCTGTTTGTCAAAGTGAGGAAGAGTGCCACCCACCCACCCCGACGGTCACTGCATCTATCTTCGAAGTATTCTTTCATTCATCTATCTTCTGCTATTCTTTTTGTGTGTGTTGAAATTCATTGACTATCGTCTGGTCTTTTCTGTTTTTTCATGTTGTCTATCTTGGAGCGTATCGTTTGTTTTGTTGAGTGGCTTACCTTCTTGAATGAAACTTCTTCAGCTCTCATCGCATCTCACTTTCCTGCTCCCAAGAATCTAACCCATTACCAAACTTCTCACTTCAGATGTGGAAGGATTCTCACTCTTCCTCACTTTGACAAACAGAGGATCACTGATTCGACAACTTGTTCGATTGTGTTCCCAGTTGGATGGGAAGAGAATACGACTCATCTGTTGTTTGGGACGACATACTCTGTGCAATCAGCGTCGTGCAAGTCAGTTCCGATTGTGATTGACTCTGGAATCAGATTCGTTTTCGGTTTCAGTTGTTGGATCGAACTTTCCATCAGGTGGTAAGTACACGGTGAGTCTCTCGTCGTCTCGATCATTCGAGATCACATTCAGCACAGGAACATCAGGAACAGGAACAGTGAAAGCTTGTCTCCTTTCCGAAATCTAGTTCAACACGACATATTCGATTGTGAGTGTGACAAAAGGAGGAGAATACGTGCTGTTGAACCAGACGAGCCTGAAGACGCCACTTGGAGCGATTTTGGAGAAAGTGGATACTGCTCTGAACTCCTAGAACAAGAACAATGTGTTGTTGACGTTGTCAGGGAGTCGAATGATGACAGGCGCACACACACTAACATTTGATGAACAAAGCAACTCCACACCAATGAGCATTTATGTGTCAATCAACACAGTGACGTCAGGAAGAAGAGAGGAATGTCATTCTGGATTGTTCGACCTCCAAACTGATCTACCTCTTCACACTTATCTCTTCGTGGAGTTTCTTATTCTGTTTCTTCCATTGATATCCATACTCATCTTTCAGACATTCACATTTCGATTGAAAACAGGAAAATTGAGAAAAATATAGATACGCTTAATTAAGTCATTGATCTCAGTCCCAAAAACTGGAGCTGAGATCGATCGATCTCAGTTTCTGCTTGATTGATCTCATGTATCAAAGGTCTGTTCATATCTCACACCTCCCTCTTCTCTCATGTGTCCATCTCGACGTGTCCTTCATCGTCATCGACAACGCCATCCGCTTCCTCGCGTCCTTCGTCCTCGCCCATCTCCTCCTCTCCTCCATTTTCTGATCCATCCTCCTCCTCATTTCTTCCTTTCTCCTCCACATCCATCTCCATTCTCTCTTCTCTCGCCTCACAACTCAGTTCTTCTGTTTCGGTTTCGGTTTCGAACTCGTCCTTCCCATCTTCATGTTCGCTCCATTCTTCATCTTTCCTCTCCTCTCCTCCCTCCGCCCCTTCTTCCTCCATCTCCTCTTTCTCATCTTTCTCACTTTCTTTCTTTTCTTCTTCTACTTTCTCATCTTTCTCGCTCTCTTCCTTCTCTTCTCCCTCATCATTCAGTCCTTCCTCTTTCTCCTCACTCTCCTCCACGCTCTCCTCTTCCATTTCCTTCTCTTGATCATCATCTTCGATTCTCTCCTTTTCTCCTCCACCATCCTCGTCTTGTTCCCCTTCGTCTTGTTCTTCTTTCCAGTCTCTCTCTTCTTTTGGTTCTCGCGCATCAATCGAAGTTTCCGCCTGTTTCTGTTCCTCTTCTTCGCTTTCCCTTCCTTCTTCATCTCTCTTTTCTTCTTCCCTCTCATCTTCTCTTTCCTCCCCATCTTCCTCTCTCTCCCCTTCTTTTCTCTCTTCATTATCTTCTTCGTTCTTGCTTGGTTCGTCCTCCTTCTCTTCTTCCTCTTCCTCCTTTTCGTATCGTTCCACTGAGTCTCTTGAATCTCGCTCTCCTTCCGATTCTTCCTCTCCACTCGATTCCCTTTCTGTTCTCGTCTCGTCCATCTCCCTCTCCCTCTCCAACGACAACTTCAACTCTTCGCCACTCTCCAAACTCGATTCTGTCTGAACCCCAACTTCCACACTGACCCTCTCTCCACGTGTCTCGTCTTCTCTTCTCTTCTCACCCTCATCATTTTCCTTCGTTTCTTTCTCGTCCCTTCCCACTTTCTCCAGCAACTTCAATCCATCGCGGATCGCATCAGACACTCCATCCACAACCGACTCTCGCATCTCCACAAACTGACGCCCAAAAGAACTCTGCCACGCCGACCACTCCTCCCTCGCCCTTCTCCTCTCTGCCTCAATCTCCTCCCGCCGACGACCCTCCTCCTCGCCCCATCCAACAATCAACGACACAATCCCTCGCATCTCGTCCTTCCATTCTCGCTCCCCATCTCCCTCGTCCTTCCTTCCTTCCGCCCTCTTCGACTCACCCACAACTCTCTCATCCACATCCTCCACCTTGCCCACCTCTCCTCCCAATTCCCCCACTTTCCCTTCCTTCTCTCTCTCCGACTCTCTCCTTTCTCGTTCCTTCTCTCGTTCCATCATCTCCAAACGAATCTCACTCTCCAGCGACAATCGCATCTCTTCCACACGACGCCCAATCTCTCCCTCCATCTCCTCTCTTTCTCGAACTCTCCTCTCTTCATCCTCCCTCTTCCGCTCTTCCGACCATTCTCTCCGCCATTCCCTCTTCCACTCCTCCCTTTCCGCTTCTTTCTTCAAAAGATCATCTTTTTCTTTCGCTTCTTCCATCTCTCTCTTCATCCTCTTCCCATTCCGCCCATCCTTCATCCCCTTTTCCCCTCCTCCCTTCCCTTCCTTTCCATCCATCTTCCATGTTCGTGGCGATCGCGGCGTCAGAGGATCTGTCGAATCGTTCGACGATTCAGTCCCATCCTCCATCTCTCCTCCTTTCCGCACATCCGTCCTCCCCCGTCCATCCCGAATCTGCTGTTGAGCAAAAACACTCACAAAGTACAATTCTGCAATCGCGTTCCAAACTTGGCTCAGTTCTTTCTTTCGCTTCTGATCTCCCCGACTCTCCAGAATATCCTGCCTCTTCTTCACTCCCCCTCCCTCCGCCCTCCCGCCCTTCTTCAGCCCTTCACCCGCCCCTTCCTTTCCGCGCATGTGTCGCAAGTAAAACGGCGATTCGTTCAGCGGACGAACAAACAGACGCTTCACTGCATCTTCAAGCGCCTTCCGCTCAACATCCGTCAGGAACCCAACATGCGCGTCCAATTCTTCCGAAATCTCCGACGCCGTCCACCCACCAACCTTCCGAGTCCCCCAAACTTCTTTTCCTCCCTTTCGTCTCCTTCCCTCCTTCCCATCCCCTTTCTTTCCCTTCTCTCTTGGCCCCTCCTTCCCTCCTCTCCCTCCTTCCTTTGTTTCTGGAACAATCAGTTCTTCATCTTTCACTTTCCCTTTTGGTTCGTTTCCATTTTCAACGTCTTTTCGTGTTTCCTTCCCAGTTTGTGGTGATAAACGGTTTCCTCCATCCGTCAGTCGTGCTGTCTCACCTCCTGGACGATGTGTTGTTTCCGGTTCTGGTGTCTTCTCTTCTTTCCTTTCACCTTTTCCTTCATTTTTGACTTTCTCACTTCCAAACGCATGCAGTCGCCCATGCCGTGTTGGAATCGGTGCAATCTGAAAACGTTCCGCGGATACGACCACTTTCTTTGGTGTTCGTTGGGTCATCAGCTGTTCGAGATGCGTTTCTGAAGTCGAACAATTCTTGAGGTTGGATCTTTCTCAACTGTCAAGATCGAGATCATCCGGAGGTTTCATTGTCGTTATTTTTCCACATTCCTCGAAAATAGATTTGCTAAAGTTGAACTAATCCACAGAGTCAACAATGATGGTGAAGACAAAACAGAGATGACGAACCGTCCACAACAAACAGGAACGGAAGAAAAATATCAAATCAAATACTAAATCACTCAATTTCTGATCACACATGAAGAGCATTCAGAAATTTCCTCAAAGAAACGGCTGTGCCCAAAGGAGTTCGTTCATCAGAATTCAAATTGCAGTTCAAAAATTGCCGACGTTCAAGCCGAGTCCACGACAGAGAAACACAGCACTGCTTGAAACTTGCACGCCAGTGTCGATCTTTGGGTCGCAATGCAGTTTCTCTTCAATCGAGTCTTCCATCCCTTCCTCCCTCAGGTCGTCCAGTACACGCTTCTCCCTCCCCGCAATCTCCTCCCTGTCCTCTATCCACCCCTTCACCGCGATATGCAGTCCGAACACAATCTTGTCCATCGTAGGCTCCGACTCGAAATGAGACAGGCTGATTGGGAGTACTGCCGCAATTGGAAGAGACAGCACGAATTCCAACGTGCCACAATGATACACACAGACATCCAGGAGGCAGGTCAGCAGATCCGAGACAGCATACGATTGACTTCCTTCGACGATGGTCAAGCGACAATCTGACAGATACTCCACGTAAGAGGCGCACGGAGTGATCACACGGGTCAGCACAGTCTCACGAACGTGTGCTCTTCCTTCGTCGTCAGATATCCCAAGTTCATTCATGTTGAATCCAGTGCACACCCAAAGACATTCCGTCACAATTTGCATCACATTCTTGTGTGTTGTTTCGTGTCTCTCAATGGGCAGAGTGTGCGGGCTGAGGGCATCAACCAGTCGGCCAATCAAATCGGCTTCGATGAGCTTCAGGTTGATCGATGGCGACGACCAATCGAAGAACGACTTCACAAATCCCATCCCTGCCGAAGCGATCCGATCATTGGGACACCCAACGAGAATCCCAAGGCATCTCGCGAATTCAATTTCTGCCCCCGAAGGCGAGGGTGTCAGTTTCGAGATCAGACGCATCGCTTTTTCTTCCTCATCTGCCTCAATCTGGTTGAGCAACTTCATTGCCTTATCTTCCAGCACAACGTCCAGTGGGTGATTCTCTGCCAGCAACGACACGAGGGAGACGAATACTCTTGACTGTTGCGAGAATTTCAATCGTTTCGATGGATTCCAGTTCAGAAATGCAACGGCACCTGACAACAATTGCACAGATAAAGTCTCACACCATCTTGTGCAGCGTCTGGCGATGTCTTTGCAGTTCCAACAACATTGTCCATTGACGGATGGAAGAGTCGATCCATCCCCACAAAACTGTTTTATCCTGAGTTTAACCAGAGAATCGAACGTTGATGATGTGAGGAAGTGAAAATATGGATGAGATGTGAGTAAAACGCAGAGAGAGTGATACGAGTGATCAGACCAAACCAAAATTTTCAACTCTTCTCTCAGTTGGTTTCGATGGGTCGGCAAATTAAAATGAACACGAAGAAAGGGGAGATCATCATTCCACCAAGTTCTTTATCCACAGTATGCTCTATTTCCTTCTCAGATTACTCATATTATCCCAACTTCATCAGAAAAGCATAGTAATTAGTGAAGTGACACTTTGGAGAAGAGAATTCTGATCCTCCAGTTTCTGTCTGTTTTCAGTTTCCGGGAAAGGTGAATCACTTCACTTGTTGCTATGCTTTTCTGATGAAGTTGGGATAATATGAGTAATCTGAGAAGGAAAAAGAGCATACTGTGGATAAAATACTTGGTGGAACGATGATCTCCCCTTTCTTCGTGTTCATTTTAAGTTGCCAACCCATCGAAACCAACTGCTTCTCCTGTATGTATAAGAAGAGAGCCTCTGCCAAACGTCCATTTCAACTGTCTCTTCCAAAGCCATGTATGACTCCTTTTCCTCATGTCATCGATTTGAATTCCATGGCTTTTTCTCGTTCTTTTCGTGAATTGTTTGTTTCACCTAATCGTCTATTTATTTCTCTTTCAGACGTCCGTGTGAAGGATCTTGGAAGTGGAAGGTTTGGAGCAGTTTATCAAGCGAAGCACACCGTCACAGGTGAACTGTTCGCGATCAAAATCCTAAATTTCAACAATGATCCAGGCTATCAAAAGAATGACCGTGAAATCAATAAACTGCGAAATTTTCAACATTCCAACGTTGTTCGACTTGTGGAAGTCCAGGAAGAACACTTAGCTCATTTTCTCGTCCTCGAACTCTGCGCCTGTTCTCTTGCTCACCAAATGAGGGAGAGCAGCAGCAAAGGAGCCAATCTTGACAGATCTGTCTGTTCTTCTTCTGATATTGTCATTCTCCCTTCGCACATCTGCTTCTCGCCATCATCTCTGAACACAGACCATCTTCAGGTATATGTGCGATATTTTGGAAGGACTAGCTTTTCTACATCGGAACAAGCAAGCTTTTGGGGATCTGAAACCATCTAATATCTTGATTAGCAAGGACGGAGTTGCCAAACTTGGTTTGTCTCTTTCTCTTGAC
This sequence comes from Blattamonas nauphoetae, assembly GCA_033064195.1. NCBI lineage: Eukaryota > Preaxostyla > Oxymonadida > Blattamonas > Blattamonas nauphoetae. Next base: position 37,347 of record JARBJD010000119.1, on the reverse strand, counting down.
TCTGAGGAATTTGATCCTCAACTGTGTCTTTTGTGCTTTTGCGTCGTTTTTTGATTTGTTCACGGTTTATTTTTCGTTTCCGTCTTCCCATCATCACAATTTGCTCTTGTGATTCCCATTCCAGGAGACTTTGGAGGGGTGACGAGTGTGGGAACAGGAAAAACAAACACATCCACAGAACTGGGGACATACCAGTACTGGGCACCAGAATTCTTCACTCGTTCCACAACACAACCGTCACTGAAAGGAGACATGTGGTCCTTTGGAATGATTCTTCTTGAAATGGTGACACGACCAGGATGGATCACTGGGTCGGGCGAACCTGGGTTTGCTCAGTCTGTTTGTGGATTCGATGTCTCCACAGCGACCCGCTATCTCTCAGAACCATTACAACGCCTTCTCGCTAGTCTCCTCAATCCCGTGTGCTTCCCTACTTCTTTAATTTCATTTTCTCTCTTGGCTCTTCCCAGAATCCGAAAGAACGATGTTCGTCGTCTGAGCTTATCCAATCGGGACAGTTGCTCGCTCTCATCAATTCCAACGACACCGATTTTCCGACGGCTCGAATGAGACTTCATCAAATGCAAATCGATTTTCAGAACCATCAGCAGCTCATTCAAACAAGAGCTCCAACGACCATCGTCCAAACACTCTCTCCCTCCCAACAAGATGTTCAAGCTCATGACAGACGTCTCATTGAATCAAGCAACTATACCGTATCTTCCTTTTTCTCGTTCTCTTTTCAGAATGTCCGCTTTCTGGGTGTGATTCTTCTGTTCTTCATTTTCACCATCAATCTGTTCACAATCAGACCAGGATCATCTCGGACGGTCTCCTCTCATTTGATATTTATTGTTCTAGAGTCTACCGCGCAGTGTATACACTCCCTCCGATTGAGTACAGGATTCGAATTGTGGACAATCCAAATGAGGCGAGTCGACTCTATCAACTGGAGAAGACAATCGAACAGTATCACGTTTTCGATTCTATTTCCATGAAGATTTTGTTCATGTTCATCGTTTCTGATCCTGACTCGTCGGGTTCACATGTGTCGGAACACACAACAAACTCTTTTCGTGTTTGATGATTCAGACCAAAATGTTTCACTTTTTCATTATTCATGTTGACAGACTCTCGACTATGGGGATCAAGCGTCACAAAGACTCCCAGTGCTCGAAGATATTGTTCGAAAAGTGATCTTTATGATTGGTCTGTCATTCTCTGAATTGATTGCTGTTTTCAGCACATGGAATCACTGATCTTCACAAAGCGGGATTTCTTCACAGGTTTCCTAATTTCATGGTCATTTCATTCAGATTTCTGGTGCCAGCGAATGTGTGTTTCCGATGTGATGGAGAGAGTGCGACTGTTCGGGCATTGGTTTCCAATTTTAGCCGCGCATGTCCGATTGCTGATCGTCAATCTTTTCCTCTTCGGAGTGAGGGTCTACCCATCAAGTGTGTTGTTCTTCGTCGTTTTCATTGTTCGTTTCAGAACTTATCTTTACATGGTTTGTTCTCGCCCCATTTATTTCTTTCAGGCTCCCGAGGTTCTTGATGGGTTGGAATACGGGGAATCGATTGATGCCTGGTCACTGGGATGCATCGCAATGGAACTACTTTATGGCCAGTCTGTTTTTCATCATCTCATGAATTCCCCAGCCCTCCATTCGAGTCAGTGGATATAGATGAACTTCGAAAGTGTGCAGACTGTTCTTGTTTGATCTTTATGTCTCAGAGAAGTCCCGTCGATCCCAACATTCATCGATGACCTTGCCGCCCCCGCAGCAGGCCTCACTGACGATTGTATCAGTTTTCTGAGTCGTGTGTTGGACTTGAATCAGATGTCCCGACTCTCATTCTCAAATAACGCGCTCCTCTCCCATCGATGGTTTGCTGGTCTCTCCCCATCGAACTGCGACCTCACTTGGGATGACTTTCAAACCCTCGCCCCGTCAGACATCCCCCAACCGCAAACTACTGTTTTTGATTCCCTTTCGGAGGAGCACGAGCAGAGCACTGTGCAACACCATGAAGCGATTCCAGCTGAAGCTGATCAAGGACCAAACGAGGAGTCATCGATCTACCTCGACCTTCTCGGGAACCGCAGTGAGGTCTATGCTGGCAGGATTGCAGGAGAATCGCAAAGCATTCAAAAAACAGCTCAACAACTTGTAGACTCAATTTAAACTCATTTCCAGGCTGAATTCGCGTATTAGCTGTCTTCTGTTGTATTTGATGTGTTCGTCTCCTGTGTCCGTCGTTTCACACTTGCATCTTTTTATTCTTTGAATTCTCGCATCCATCGCCGAAACTTTCCTTCCACCAAGTTTGATTCTCGTGCTCTGAAACGAAGAGGGAAACATCACTAAACATTGACAAAAAAGAAAGAGAGGATGAGAAATTGGATGTTGGGATGTAAAATAACAGTATACTGACCTATTCTGCTGGTGCATTCACTTCCAGAACCTCTGACCCTCTGTCCTTGCTCATCACAAGAATCGAGAACTTCGTCTTCGATCCCCCTCTGTCCTTGCTCTCCTTGTTCACTGACGCATAGTCAAACGACCCCGTCAGGTCTGTGAACCCATCTTTCAGGAAATCGCCCTTCTCGGCCTCCGACTCTCTCGAATATGTCTTCACATACACAGATGACAGCGGTTTGTGGGTCTTCTTGTCCTTCACCTGCAGACGCCCAACATGCTCGTACACAGCAATGTCCATCGAGTGGTCGAACAGTGACACTGTTTTCGTGATGTTCTCGTAATCCACTCCCACAATCGTGTTTTTGTTGTGCAGCTCGGCTGGAATCGCAACAACCTGTGTCTGCTTCAGTTCGTTGCCTTCCTTCCCAAACTCGACTTCGATTCGCTGCGATGGGTTCACAACTGAGCACTTCTCACCACTGTCGCGGATGAACGGATTCAGCGAGAACAACAGTTCGATGTCGATTGGGAAGAACTTCACTGTCGCCTTATCTGCCTTCCCGTTTGACTGAGCAATCGACACCTCGAACCTCTCCTTGTTCAGAGTCACTTCCAGGCTTGTCGTGAGCTTCTGCGCGCCTTGTGCGTGTCTCTGTCTCTTCTCTTCCCGTCTCGCTTCGTCTTCCACAAGAATCTCATCGTCCACGTGAACAGACTCTGCTGGTTTCTCGATCTTGTTGAACGCGGCGTCGATCAGCCCAATCTGCGTCTTCATGTCTCTGAACATTTCTCCCCATCGGCGAGGTGCCACTCCATCGAACTGTGCCACCACTGCTCGAGCCTTCAGAAGATGCTTAGAGGCATCCTTCGTGTTCTCGGTCCACGGCTCAGAGAAGTCCAGGAACCCTTTCATGTACGCGTGCTGAAGAATCATCTCCTCATCTCCACTCTTCTCTTTGTCCTTCTCAAACGACTCTCCAATCAGACCAAACATTTTCTGCGCTTCGTCCATTCTGTCCTGCAGAACCAGATAGTACGACACGATCAGCTTGTCGTCTGCTGTCAGAAGAGGATGCTGCTCTTTCGTAACAGACCCGCGGCCGTTGTGCGCGAGGAACGTCAGAAATTGTGTGTACTGCACGCTCAGGTTCCGATTGGCGATCTCTCTCTTCGTCCCCACACTGAACGTGCGCGCGTTCACAAGTGGACGGTATTCGTACAGGTTCACAGCGTGCCTCTCCACTGGGTCGTTCGAGTAGAGTGGAGTGTCCATGAACTGGATCGGAGCGATGATCCTGTCCAGCGCGTGGTGCTCGTCTGTCAGGTATGTCTTGATGGCTCGTGGTGGTCCTTCGTGTTTGAACGCGTAGCTCCAGATTTCTCGTTGGTACACGTTCCTTCTCTCCAGAATCAACAGAACTCGCTCGAACAGTTCCTTCTGAGACAGTCGCCAGCAGATGTCCATCAGGTTCACATCGGCGCGGAAGATGTTGCCGTGTTCGAGGAAGTGCAGAAGGCGGTTCTCGTCGGGGTCCAGCGAAAGGGACACCCATGTCTGTGCAGCCTCGTCCTTCTCGTCCTCATCTGATCCTCGCTTCACCACAATTCTCTTCTTCTCCCCTTCTCCCTGATCCCCAATCCCATTCCCCACTCCCATCACTTTCCCCTTTCGCATCACTTGAGCTGGATAATGCGAGAACTCCCCTTCGAACGGGAAGTAGAACGAGTACGACACAATCTCTGTCGAGTACCGTTCCACCTTCCGATGCTGCGTTTTCGTGTAAAACCCATTCTCCAGCGGGACAGCTCCTTGTGGAATCTGAAGAAGAATGTCCACTTCGAATGCTGAGCTTGATGTGTTCGCCACCATCACATCAGCTGTGTATGGCACACACGGACGAAGCGACAGGTTCGACACGTACTTTCGCGAGCGTTCCCCATCCTCGTCAACAATCTCGGCATCTGACGGGTCCACAACACACTCTTCAACGAGCAGAGTGTGTTGGGTCGTGGAGAGGGAGGTGTTTGCTGGCTCTCCTTTCATCTCCTTCACAAACAACAGCCCTGGAACTGTTCCTGAGACATCCCCTGTTCGCCGCCCTTCTTTCGAATGAACATGAATCTTCAGACGAGATTTCGTCGTCAGATCCAAATCACTCACAGCAAGTGCACATGCAGCAGATGCAAATGAAGAATAGCAGTCGAGAATGTTCGCTGATACGAACGGTGGACGCTTTGGTGTCGAGGTCTCTCTCTTCCCACTCGCTGCGTCTTCCAGGAGGAAGAAGGCATAGTCACACCAGAACCTGTTCCACCCAATCAGCGAATGTGTGTCTCCCTTCTCCTCCAAGAATTGTGTCTCTCTGTACTCCTTCGTCTCGTCAGCCTGTTTGAACTTCGCTGGCTGTGGTGTTTCAATCCTCCTCTGCGTCCGAGGTGCCATGGATAAGAATCGTTCCTGGTCTGCCATATCGAAACTATTGAATCCAATCGTTGGTAGTGCCTCAGCCTGAGCGAGTGTCGGAGCCATCCTCGTCTTTTTCTTTTCTTTTTTCGACGATCGACTCAAGGAAAAGACAGCAGAACTCTGTTTTAGTTCTGAAGAGTAAACCTTAGACGCTGTCATGATCTGAGTAGTTGCCATTTCGAGCTCTTCCAAGGCGTCATCGAGGGAGGAAGACGGAGCTTCTTCTGACTCGTACATGACGTCCATCTCTTCATTCAGTTCCTGTGCTGACTCTTTCGTTAGGAATCCTCGAGCGTCGTCGTTTTCATCGTCGCTGTCCATCTCAATCTCTCCTTCTGTCGATTCGTCTTTTGTCAGACCAGCTTTCAGGGCAATCTCGAACAATCGGTCATCCGTTGCCTTGCTCGGCGGTGTGGCTGTCACTCGATGTTTCACTGTTCGCAGGAAGTTCTTCGCATATTCCTGTCCTGTCTTCGCACTCTCCGCATCCTTCTTCTCGATCAGCTTGTTGACAAGCATCTCAACTACCAGAATCTGTTCCAGTGCGTTCAGGGTTGAGAACGTCAGAGGGCTCACCAGATGGAGAAGAGCACTTTCCGATGCCGTGTCTGTCACAAACAGGTCAATCACTTGCTTCTCTTTCTTTGATCGGAGCACGGGCAGAATCGCTGTCGAGAACAGTTCTCGGTCTTTCTGGAAGAAGAACAGATTTGTCTCGTGGCACGGAAGCTTCGAATATCGCTTCACTCGATCTGTTCCACTCAGTTGCCCAAAGTTCCCAAACAGCTCTTCAAACTTTCTCAGCCGATTCTTGTCCTTGTTCATCGAGAATCCACCAAACACACTCGTCATCAGATGGAATAACGCTGGCATGCTCGAAAACTGTTCGTACTTCGCTGTGTTCATGTCGTCGATCCGGACAGATGGGCGTGCGAGGGTTGTGTAAGGCTGTTGCAAGAGAGAGGTGTTCTGCTCTGACGGCCAGTTCTCGAACACGAATGATGGGAGCACAATCGAAGCTGTGTTTGTCTCGCTGAATGTCTGATTCTCGTCGAATGGCTGCATCAGTCGGATCTCCTTCTTGTTCTTCGTGTCTGGTTCAATCGAAGGAGCGGGTGGCTGTGAGAGTGTGATTCTCCGTGCCATAGTTCGATCTTCTTCTGTCACGACAACTGTGCACACACAATGCCCCTTCAACTCCGATGCATTCACAACTGTCATCTCGTTCGAGCCCTTCTCAACCTTCAGATTGGTTTTGATGATCGGTGCATTAGCCATCCAATCCAACGTGTTGAAATCACTTGTTGTCCTTCGATCGAATGGCTTGAGTCCTGCTCCTCTCTTCATGCCATACGATCGGTAGCCCCCTTCTTCGTCAGACATCATCATCCTTGCCATCATCGGCATAACATGAGAGGATTGCGTTGAAAACTCCTCCTTCTTCGCCATCTCTGATTCTTTTCGAGTGGTTTCTGTGTTCACAATTGGGTTCAGAAGGATCGATGGTGCGAGTAGGTTGTTTCCAAGGCCATTCGGTTGCGCTTTCCGGTTCAGAACATACAGCTGTTCGGTTCCTAGTTTCTTGTTCGAGTCGAACTGCGACTTGTCGTGTGTGAATTCCATCGTTCTATCCGATCCACGAAATCCATGTGCCAAGTTCGCTTGAACGTCGAATGTGGGTTGGAATGTGTTGCAGAAGACATGCACGCGAGTCGATGGTGTTTGGTGGAGGAGTGTCACCTTCACGTCCCCGTTCTCGGTCTGCCGAACTGATTCGATTCCTGTCGCACTTCGCTCACAGATTCCAATCGTCTTCTCTCCAACAACTGTTGTCCCCAGAAGTGGGTGGTCGGACTTGATCACCGTCACATTGATTCCTGATCCTGTCTTCCAGTTGAACAAGATGTACTGTCCAGCTGTCAGGTCGCCCGACAGAATCACTTCTCCGTTTCTCACTTCAACAAAGTCCGAACAGTGGCGGATGTGGGCTCGTTCCGAGTTCAGCTCCGTCAGAACGATCAGCTCCTTTTCTGATTCCAGAATAGGAAGAGCAATCGGTGTGTCTGCTCCTTCCACTGTCACCACATTCGATGTCACGTCATCTTGCCAGTCGTTGTCGTTTCCTTGCTCGTTCGAATCAATTCCGAATGGGAATGAATGTGTGTCTGATCCAAATCGGAACGATGCATTCATTTCTGAGATTCCTTCAAGCTTCCCCAGATCCACGTGTCCTTCTTCGTTTGTGATCACTCGCTGGCTGACCACATTATTTCTTCTCAACTCTCTCCAGCTGAAGGAGAGGTCCACAGGCTGGTGTGAGATCGGCTCGCCTGCCTTTCCAACCAGTGAGAGCTTGTATCCCTCATCCGGCACGCGCAGCAGCAGACAGCTCACCACACTCTTCGTCCGGTTGATTTCGTTCACTGAGAACGTACGCGATTCACTGAATGTCTCTGCTCGTTCCAAGTCAGACAGAACTTTCACTCGCGCCTGTACTTCGACTGTCAAAGAGGCCAAGTCGTCGCCAATTGCTACGTCGAGTGTTGTCAACTCGTTGTCCACAAACACAACATCGTCAAACTGTTTCGTTGTCGGCACGCCATCCCCTGTCGTCGTCACAATTGTCACAATCACGTTCTCAAGCAGAGTCATCGATGCTCGTTGTCTGTTGCAGGTCAGTGTTGGTCGGATGATCACATGCGCTGTCGTGTCTTGAACAAGCTCTTCCCGATCCACAAAGAACGAACACGCGAACTGGTACCGTTCGATCTGATAGTCGAACGACGAGAGGGCACAGAAGTCGTCCGATGTGTCGCACAGCACAATTTCTTTGCTGTAGTTGTCTTTTCCTGTTGCGAATCCAACAAGAATCTCGTCTGGCAACAGCTCGTTCTTCATTTCTTCGTTTTCAGACGATGAGCGAGTGTATTTCACTCCATCCACCCACACCGCCGCATGATCTCGTTTAACGATGTTGTTGTTCTCATCCAGAAGTGTGAGTGCATGACCGTTTACTGTCATTCGAGGCAGAACTCGCAGTGTCCCTTTCTTGATCAATGCTCGACTGGTCTGGCCTGAGCCGATCAGGTCAACCACAAAAACCCCTCGCTTCCCGTCAAGTTCCGACAGTGGCAGTGTCTCAGTGTGCCGTACAACCGGGGCAATTGTAGAGAAGTCCAGTTCTCGCTCGAAACTGGGTGAAATCCCATCCAAGTCAACATTCAGCGATATCGCCTTCTTTTCTTTCGTAAAGAACATGAATGTGTTCATTTCGTACACTTTCATCTGCATCTTCTTCACATTCTTCACAAAAACCTTCAGCTCCACTTTGTCTTCCGATTTGAACACAATCTTGTTTGTGTCGTTGAACGTCAGGTCAACTCGGTCCTTCAAATCTGCCAAGAAAGTGTTATCATCCTGAGACAGTGTGACTTCATCAATTCTTCCGTTCAGAGCTTTAGCTTGAATGAATACTCGTCGGAGATGGTTCTTTTCAATGAAGTTCCCAAACTCGCTTGTATCTGCGGCTTCGGCTAGAAAATGAAGAAGATAGTTCGTAACCAACGTGTCAATCGAAATGGAGGACCCAATGAAGAATTTCAGGTGGATATTGTTTTGTCTCACTATTTGATCCAACATCGTGAAAACTTCCACTTTCTCCTGATGGACAAAAATGTTGATCGATTGTGGTATTTTGATGTACTCCATGAATCGTGTTCGATTCACTCGTTCATGTTTCCAGTCGAAATCCAAGCAGCAATACATCAGAGCCAGTTTAGTTGAGTTCAGAGCAACTGGCAATAGCTGGGCGAAATCCCAAAGTTTGTTGTAATATTCTGTCTGTGCTTCCACATCAAACTCCAAATCAACTTCCGACGATGGAACCAGTCTCCGCAGGAATTGCCTCACGAAGTACTGATCTTGGACGATGTCTGGAAATTCATTCCGAAGTTGCTCCAGTTGATCCAGTGTCAAAGAGAGAGAGATCCGATTGAATTGTTTTGATTTTCCGAAAACTCGTCTGGCTAGATCCATAGCGAGTGGATGCGATGAAGACGGAAGAGAATTCAATAGGCGAAGTAGGTCTTCTTCCGAATGGTCCAAATCGTAATATTTGTATTTTCCTAACGGCTGTAGTTCTGTGAGAGTCTGAATGTTTGTGTTGTTCTGCTTGATATATGATTGCAGTGAAAGTTTTTCGGTGTCCACTTTCGATTTCAATTCTTCTCCCATGCTTGTCCGTTGTGCTGTCCCTGATGAGGGAGGTTGATGTGTAAATGTCAGACGCAGTATATCATCGCGAATGAAGCGAATAGTCTCTTCCTTTTTCTTCTGTTCATCTCCGACAAATGAGAGGAGTTTTCGACGCAAAGACAGAAGTTTAAAGGTCGGTGAATTTCCCGAAAACAATGAAGAGAACGTTTCTAGAAGCTGTTTCTCTTTGTCTGTTTCTTTTGAGGGAGATAAAAGCTGTTCATGAAGAATGCTGTAATAGAAGAGTGCTTCTGAATTTGGTGCCAAGAGATCAAGAGATTTGGATCTAGAAGCACCAGAGTCAGCAAACACAAATGATTCCAGAAAGTTTAGATCAACATTGGCTGACATTTAATCGGACTTTCGACAAACCAAAATTATGGGACAATGACAAGATCCGAAGATATCCGCTTTATCTCCTCATTTTCGTCTAACTGATCCAGAATACTCTCCATTCACTGCGTGGAATGCTAATAATCCACACACAATTGATTCTATTGCATCAATCTTTGTTTCTCTTATTGCCATGGCCAGAAATGACTCTGAGTTGGATGAAGAGCGAGTTAGCAAAACTTCGATTTTCCTTTCTTGGTTCTCCCATCAGCTTCATCGCACAAACTACGCAGACAATTTCTTGAATGCCATTGGACAACACTCGTCAGAACCCGCCGCAGTGTTTATGGATTCGATGACTGTGCTCTTATCTTCGTCACATCCATCGATTGTCAGGAATACTCTGTCATTCATCGCCAACTATCTCCAAGTTTGTTTGCCGTTAAACCACCTGGCTCTTGTTTCCTCCAAACTCATTCCCCGAATCCTATCAACACCTCACTTCCGAGATCTTTCTGTGCTTGCAGAGCAGAAGGTCCTGTCCAGCATCTTCTCCATCTTTCGATTAAGTGTCGGACTTGCCCAACCTCATTCTGTACAAGCACTCTCTCCAGACGCTGGCCCTCAATCAATCCGAAATGTGGTGCTGCATGAAGTGATGATCCCAATCGAACCATCTCTCGTCCAGATCAGTCGCAATCATAGCCTCTCGTCGTGGATCGATCAATCTGCAGAACCGTTGGCTTTACTGGTCAAGATCTTTGAAGTGAGTGCATTTGACCAACCAACACTGGATTACATTTGTTCTTCTCACATCCCAATGGTTTTTCAGTCTCTTTTCTCAAAAGTGGAAGACGACTGGCTCCATCAATCCATCATCTATTACACATCTGACCTTGTCAACGAATGGCGAACCGATGGAACTGAAACAATGCGCAGAGGGAGAATACTCTTCCTGACACTGGAACGAGGAGGGTTCAGAGATCATCTCGAACAGATTCTCCTTCACGACAAGGCATCGATTAACGGAAGGAGGATGATGTTCTACTCGTTCAGAATAATGAACACTTTGGGAGTGAACTCTCTTCTGCCTGAATAGATGACACGGGGCACTAAACGAACTCTGTCGTAAACATCCCACATTTCACTCGATTTCCAGAGTGAGTTAACCATGTTTGTTTAAGATTGAACGAGAAATCAGATTTTCTCCTTTCCTAAAGTAACCACGAGAAGCTATTGTGAACAAAAAAAATGATATGACAAGTGTAGGTGAGATGCGAGACAGTGGTATCGATGTGGTGAGGTTGAGGACTGATTTGAGGCGGATATGGTGAAATGGCGAAGTGGGGGTGATGTGACACTCGACAGAGCGTTTCAAGTGATCTGAAAAGAGAAAAGTGTTTCGAGTTCGACTTGTCGCACCCAGTGCAACCAATCGAAACGAAGCGGCACAGAAAAGAGAGAAGCAGATCCGACAGCGTTACGTCAAAAAGGGAACGAAGGGAATTCTTGTTGTGATGAGTCGATCTGTGGTGTGTAAGAGTGATGTGATGACGTGTTCGTAAGTGGTGTAAGTGTGGCGGACGGAGAGTGAGGTGATTCCAGACCACGTGTTGCTGAGTGAGAAAGGATGATCGCTTTGCCCTCCTGATCCCAAAATAAGACCCTCGAAATGGCTCACAGAAAGAAGAGGCCGAAATGAAGAAGGAGGATGCTAATACAATGAAGACGACACACATGCGGGTGACGTGAGAAATCAAGACACGACATGAGAGTGCGTGTGTACGGTGAATGTGATGACGTGAATGACGTGGTGCGTCTGTTTGTCGATGCTGGACACAAATGAATGTGACGTGGATGACGTGCAGTGAGCAGCATTGAGTGAGTGACAGTCCTTTCGGGCGGTATGGAGTGGTGACGTGTTTTTGGTGAATCGGTGGACGTTGTGGCGAAAGTGTGAAGTGGTGGTTCGATACGGTCAATGTACAGGATGGTTTGTTGGTTGATGAAATGAGTGAGACTGCGTCATGACGGGAAGATGAAGGGAGAGCTGTTGGCGATAGTGAAATGAATGCAGACGGGTCCGACCTAATGGATCGACACTTGCTGCTGTTACTGGATCAAACCTACTCCAACCTCATTCTTGTTCAGTCCTTGTTCTCCTCCCAACGGCTTGCTTCCACCATCAAACCATTCCACAACCTCGTCCAGTGTTGGTCGTTCGTTGAAGTCGGGGTTGATGCATCTGAGGATCAGATCTCGAAAGCTTTCGTCAGACACCAAGCTCATTCGAGGCGGCACTCCCATTTCCAGCTGTCTGTGTGCGTTGAGGGCATCGCTCTCCCCGAAAGGTACCTCGCCAGTCTCTATTTCGAACAAGACAAGGCCAAGACTAAAAACTGCTGTTTTTGAGGTGTCCACAATCGCTCTCTTCAGATGGCCATCTTTTGTGACCAATTCTGGCGCCATCCATCGAATCTCCTCAAACCCTGACTGTTGCGGTGCTTGTGATTGGGATGGGTGGGCGAGCGAAGAAGTGGCTTGCTGAGAAAGTGACATGTCAAAGGTTTGGAGCGGCGCGTTGGTTGCGAGATTAGTGAAAGGGGATACATCGTCGGCTTGGGTGACTGGGGCAATGGATGGAGCTGGACGAGAAAGAGATGGTGACGAGCTGTCGTTCTTCAGGAGGATTTCGTCTTGCGGGCCGAGAAGCACCCAGTGCGACGACAGATTCTTCAGAACGGCAGATTGCTTGTTTTTCTGAGCCAGCTGGGCAAGACCCTTCGTCAGCTCGATTTGTGCCTTGCGACGGTCGAATGGTTTCCACATCGAAGGAGTGTGCAGTCTGTTGTAGAGCGTGTTCACCTTGTTCACAGTAACTGTCTGTCCCGCATCCTTCCCAACCGTGATGCCCTCCACAAGCTCCACAGACGGCTGTTTCAGAGCAGACTCCCCTTTCGAGATTTCCGGTTGGTTTCTGGTGGCACTGTGGTCATCTTCGGGTGTGATGAGGCCTGAGTGGGTGTTGATGTTGTGTCTGCCGAAGTTTCCTGTTGATGGATCGATGATCACGAGTTCGTCGTCGTACTTGATGTCTTGTTGGACGATGTCAAGTTCCTGCTGAGCGACAAGAGTTGGTTTCTGTTGCTTCTTCTTGCGATGACGGCGGATGAGCAGGAAGAGGATCAGAAGGAAGAGGAGCAGCGCGCTGGAGAGAGCGATGATGAGCGGAAGTAGCCATTTCATCGCCTCGGTCATTAGCGCTTTCCGTTCGTCCTGCTCGGAGATGCGGATTTTTATAGTTTCGGTGCTGTACACTCCGTTCCCGAAGAGAAGTCGCCCTTTCCAAGCGAATTTGGTCGAGAGAGACGAGGAGAGCGAGGAAGTCGTCAGAGTGAGGGAGATGTGGGTGTCGTTCGGCCACACCATCGAAGTCTCAGACAGCGGAACTTGTGTCGCATTGGCTGTTCCACTTCTGTCTTCAAACACTTCCAGGAACAGGCCACAAGGAATCATCGTCCGACCACCGAGTACGATGCTGATCGTCCCGTTCTTCGCAGGTGTGCTGGAGCTCTCGTTGCTCTTCAGTTCCGCGACGAAGAGAGGCGACTCGAGTGTCTGGTTGTCTTTCGTGATAGTGCAGTCTGAGCCTGAGATCCAGTGCGAGGGAGTATCTGCTCCATCTCCACTCGGCGTGACAATGTTCACTGTTCCTTCCGACACACATCGGATGTTCTTCCGAGTTGACGTGAATTTGCCTTCGGAAATGCCGTTTCCAGACATCGTCACACTTGTCAAGTCGAGAGATCCACCACTCTGCACAGCAATTCCTTCAGCGACGGCAGTGAAGACAGTCGACTGGATTGTTGTGGAGCAGTTCGTCAGCGACAAGATTCCGGTGTCCCATTCACACAATCCCTCGTTGTTGGAGTTGATTTGAGGTGTTGGTGTCGAGATGCTTGTGAATGAGCAATTCCTCATGTTCATCTCAGAATCAGATTCTGTGCAGAGGGCATCGATAAATAAGGACAGGCTGCAGTTCTTGACAATCACGTCTTGGAATGTTGCTGATTTGAAGGAGTCGAGGACGAACGGAGTGCTGGTGAAAGCGACCGAGCTGAATGTTGTTTTGTCGATTTCGACAGATCCAGAGACGATTTTGACGAGTGTGAGGTTGAAGTTGTCAGTGCGTTCGAACTTGCACGATTTCAGGTTCAGATCACCAACACCAGACGAGAACAGGACGGAACACGTCGCCGAGTTCAGATCGAATGTCAGGTCGGTCACTGACAGTTTGTGGTCAGCCTCGAAATCTCCATCCACGAAGCAGCTCTCTCTCCAGAAACAAACACTTTGCCCTGTCCATGCAGCGATCCAATCAGAACGTTGTTCGGGTGGAACTCGATGGAGTGTTCAAGACGAGCTGACGTCACAATCCACAGTGTCAGGTTTCCGGTTCCCTCCAAATGACTGTGGCCCAAGTCCATCCTCTGGCATGGTCGAGTGTCGTGTCCACAGCCGTTCGAATCTCGGCCTGTGGGTGAGGAATAAATCACATCAGAGCGGTATGGAAGGAGATAGAACAAGAGAGTGATTTGATTGAACGATGAGGAATCATTCTCGGCTAAGTCTTCACCGAAGATGAGGTTGTCGTTGGTGGGCGACGAGAGACCAGAATAAGAGGCAGTCCAGAAGGATGACTCGATGAGGGCGGGGAAATTGTGACCAGACACGAACACCCATTCTCCTCGCTTTCCCGATCCACATGTGCACGTTGGTGCGAACGACGAATCGATCACCAGAGACGATGAAGGGAGGTTGGCTGAGCAAGACACAGAAATCACTCCTCCATCTTCGTCCGATGTGCATGACGAGAATGTGGAGGAGGTGATGGACAGTGAAGAGGTGTCTAAGAGTGAGCCAGACAAGATGGATCCAGAGACAGATGAATGGAATCCAGTGAACGAGCAGGATTCAATTGTGACTTTTGCTGTTCCAGACATCGAAATCAACGACTGAGAAAACGAGGTTTCAGGAGTTGTGAAGCCCAAATATGAGAATGAAAGAGCATTTGAGTCGGCTGTGATCTTTCCAGTGGATGTCACAGCGATTCCTTTGTTCGAGTTCGATGTTTGAGAACCAGTCAGGGTGAGATGTTTGAGCGTGCTTGTCAGCTCGAAGTCGAGAGTGGCAGAATCGATGATGGAGAGAGTGTTCGATTCGAGGCTGGAAGTCAGATGACTCATGGATGGAGATAGAGTTTTGCACGGCGTTGTGGCTTCTCCACATCCAATCACATCTTTTCCATCCGACGTTTCAACTGAGACGACTTGAGCGGAGTGAGCAACAAGATAAACCAGAAGAGAAGTCGAGTGGAACTTCCCAGATAATCCAGAGTCGGTTCCCCAGAAGAGAGTGCTGTTCGATGGTTGCGTCAGGCCAGTTGTCGTCCACTGCGATGGTTTAATCAAACTCTCCAGATTCGAGCCGGACACGAAGACGGCTGATCCATGTTTGTTCACTCCGCACGAACATTTAGAGAACGATGCATCCACATTCAGTGAAGAAGACGATGATCCAGATCCAAACACAATCGACAATGCTCCTCCATTCTCACTCGATGAGCACGATGAGAATGAGGATGACGTGATTGAGACTGTATTTGAGGTCAGAGTGGCCGAGAGAACTGAACCAGCTGTTGACAATGAGTGGAATCCTGTGAATGTGCAAGAATCAACATCCACTGATCCTGTTCCAGACACAGTGATGAGCGAATGGTCAAACGATTGTTCAGAAGTGGTGAAGTCCAAAGATTTGAACGAAAGAGCATTTGAACTCGCTGTGATCTTTCCATTCGATGTCACAACAACGCCTTTGTTCGAATTCGACGTTTGGGCCCCAATCAACGACAGATGAGTGAAAGAACTGTCCAATTCGAAGTTGAGAGAAGCGGAGTCGATCACTGTGAGAGTGTTCGCGGGGATTGACGGCTTCAGGTTCGCAACCGATTTCTTGAGGGTCTGGCATGGAGTTTTGGCTTCTCCACATCCAATCACATCTTTCCCTTCGGATGACATCACCGAGATCTGTTCAGTTGAAAGTCCAACGAGATAAACCAGAAGAGAAGTTGAAGAGTATTTCTTTGCACTCTGCGAAGCATCCAATCCCCACAAACGATTGGAATGAGCTCCATGAGACAGAGCAGTAACATTCCAGTTGTCGGGTTTAATCAAGGTTTCCAAAACAGATCCAGACACGAACACCCATTCTCCTCGCTTTCCAGATCCACATGTGCACGTTGGTGCGAACGACGAATCGATCACCAGAGACGATGAAGGGAGGTTGGCAGAGCAGAACACAGAAATCACTCCTCCATCTTCGTCCGATGTGCATGACGAGAACGATGATGATGAGATTGACAGTGACGATGTGTCTGAGAGTGAGCCAGACAAGATGGAGCCAGAGACAGATGAATGAAATCCAGTGAACGAGCAAGAATCAATTGTGACTTTCGCTGTTCCAGACATCGAAACCAACGATCGTGTGAATGAGGTTTCAGGAGTGGTGAAGTCCAAATTCTTGAATGAAAGAACATTCGAATTCGCTGTGATCTTTCCAGTGGATGTCACAGCGATTCCTTTGTTCGAGTTCGACGTTTGAGAACCAGTCAGGGTGAGATGTTCGAGTGCGCTTGTTAAGTCGAAGTTGAGCGTGGTAGAATCGATGATGGAGAGAGTGTTCGATTCGAGGCTGGAAGTTAGACGACTCATGGATTGAGAGAGAGTTTCGCACGGCGTTGCGATTTCTCCACATCCAATCACATCTTTTCCATCCGACGTTTCAACTGAGACGACTTGAGCGGAGTGAGCAACAAGATAAACCAGAAGAGAAGTCGAGTGGAACTTCCCAGATAATCCAGAGTCGGTTCCCCAGAAGAGAGTGCTGTTCGATGGTTGCGTCAGGCCAGTTGTCGTCCACTGCGATGGTTTAATCAAACTCTCCAGATTCGAGCCGGACACGAAGACGGCTGATCCATGTTTGTTCACTCCGCACGAACATTTAGAGAACGATGCATCCACATTCAGTGAAGAAGACGATGATCCAGATCCAAACACAATCGACAATGCTCCTCCATTCTCACTCGACGAGCACGATGAGAATGAGGATGACGTGATTGTGACAGTGTTTGAGGTCAGAGTGGCTGAGAGAACTGAACCAGCTGTTGAGGTTGAGTGGAATCCGGTGAACGTGCAGTCAGACACTGATACCGAGCCTGACAATTTCACAGTGATCAGTGAACGATCAAACGACAGTTCAGAAGTGGTGAAGTCCAAATACATGAACGAAAGAACATTTGAGTCGGCTGTGATCTTTCCAGTGGATGTCACAGCGATCTTCTTGTTCGAGTTCGACGTGTGAGAACCAATCAACGACAGGTGTGTGAGTGTGCTTGTCAGCTCGAAGTCGAGAGTGGCGGAGTCGATCACGGAGAGAGTGTTTGCGTCCATTGATGGTTTCAGGTTTGCTACTGATTTCTGGAGCGTCAGGCATGGCGATGCGATTTCTCCACATCCAATCACATCTTTTCCATCCGACGTTTCAACTGAGACGACTTGAGCGGAGTGAGCAACAAGATAAACCAGAAGAGAAGTCGAGTGGAACTTCCCAGATAATCCAGAGTCGGTTCCCCAGAAGAGAGTGCTGTTCGATGGTTGCGTCAGGCCAGTTGTCGTCCACTGCGATGGTTCAATCAAGCTCTCCAGATTCGAGCCGGACACGAACACTGCTGATCCAAGCCTGTTCACTCCACACGAACACTCAGAGAACGACGCTTTCACTTTCAGCGAAGAAGACAACGATCCAGATCCAAACTCAATCGACAAGGCTCCTCCATTCTCACTCGATGAGCATGACGAGAATGAGGAGGATGTGATTGAGACGGCATTTGAGGTCAGAGTGGCTGAGAGAACTGATCCTGTTGATGTCGATGTGAATCCAGTGAATGTGCAGCCTTGAACTGACAGAGAGCCCAGTGACGACACAGTGATGAGCGAACGGTCAAACGACGTTTCAGAAGTGATGAACTTCAAAAAGCTAAACGAGAGCGTGTTCGATTTCGCTGTAACCTGTCCATTGGCTGATACTGTCACAATCTTCGATGGAGAGGCGGCCTGAGGACCAGTCAGGGTCAGATGTTTGAGCGTGCTTGTCAGCTCGAAGTCGAGAGTGGCAGAATCGATGATGGAGAGAGTGTTCGATTCGAGGCTGGAAGTCAGATGACTCATGGATGGAGATAGAGTTTTGCACGGCGTTGTGGCTTCTCCACATCCAATCACATCTTTTCCATCCGACGTTTCAACTGAGACGACTTGAGCGGAGTGAGCAACAAGATAAACCAGAAGAGAAGTCGAGTGGAACTTCCCAGATAATCCAGAGTCGGTTCCCCAGAAGAGAGTGCTGTTCGATGGTTGCGTCAGGCCAGTTGTCGTCCACTGCGATGGTTCAATCAAGCTCTCCAGATTCGAGCCGGACACGAACACTGCTGATCCAAGCCTGTTCACTCCACACGAACACTCAGAGAACGACGCTTTCACTTTCAGCGAAGAAGACAACGATCCAGATCCAAACTCAATCGACAAGGCTCCTCCATTCTCACTCGATGAGCATGACGAGAATGAGGAGGATGTGATTGAGACGGCATTTGAGGTCAGAGTGGCTGAGAGAACTGATCCTGTTGATGTCGATGTGAATCCAGTGAATGTGCAGCCTTGAACTGACAGAGAGCCCAGTGACGACACAGTGATGAGCGAACGGTCAAACGACGTTTCAGAAGTGATGAACTTCAAAAAGCTAAACGAGAGCGTGTTCGATTTCGCTGTAACCTGTCCATTGGCTGATACTGTCACAATCTTCGATGGAGAGGCGGCCTGAGGACCAGTCAGGGTCAGATGTTTGAGCGTGCTTGTCAGCTCGAAGTCGAGAGTGGCAGAATCGATGATGGAGAGAGTGTTCGATTCGAGGCTGGAAGTCAGATGACTCATGGATGGAGATAGAGTTTTGCACGGCGTTGTGGCTTCTCCACATCCAATCACATCTTTTCCATCCGACGTTTCAACTGAGACGACTTGAGCGGAGTGAGCAACAAGATAAACCAGAAGAGAAGTCGAGTGGAACTTCCCAGATAATCCAGAGTCGGTTCCCCAGAAGAGAGTGCTGTTCGATGGTTGCGTCAGGCCAGTTGTCGTCCACTGCGATGGTTTAATCAAACTCTCCAGATTCGAGCCAGACACAAACACTGCTGATCCAAGCTTGTTCACTCCACACGAACATCCAGAGAATGACGCTTTCACGGTCAGTGAAGAAGACGACGATCCAGATCCAAACACAATCGACAAGGCTCCTCCATTCTCACTCGACGAGCACGATGAGAATGAGGAGGACGTGATTGTGACAGTGTTTGAGGTCAGAGTTGTTGAGAGAACTGATCCAGCTGATGTTGATGTGAATCCAGTGAATGTGCAGCCTTGAACTGACAGAGAACCGAGCAGTGTGACTGTGATGAATGAAGTGTCCCTGGTTGATCCAGCGAATTTGGTGTTTGTGAGGGTGAGTGTTCCTTGCTCCAGAGACAACAGCCCAGCATCGGTCACAGTGACAACATTATCCACACTCGACGTCTTCATCTCGACAGCGAGTGCCGGCATGTCCACCTTTGTCGAGAACGTCAGAGGAGAGTCGATGAGCACCTTCTGCCCATCCACACTCAGTTTCTTGAAGCCCTCGCCTATCGTCGCGAACGGGAGCTCGACTCGTCCCGACAGTGCATGGTCCTCGCTCTCCGCACGAACATGGACATCCTCGCCGGCTGTGTAAGGGTACCAGAAGAAGCTGAGAGGCTGCGACACTCCACTCACTTCGGAGCCGAATGCGAGTCTTCTGTCTGCGAGAGAGATGAACTGTCCCGCGGGCTGTTTGAATCTGTCGAATGAGTGTTTGTCCAGTTCGGTTGACACGTTCCGGCATCGAAGAGAGATTGCGTTTCCAGAGAATGAAGTGCTTTGGCAGGACGTGAAGGTTGTCGCATCATCAATCGTGACAGAAAATGTGGTTGGCGTTTCACACGCCAATCCACCTCCTCTTCCACCCGCCTCGCAGTCTTCAAACTGACACGACACGAACGACGCTGCGTTCTCGATTTTCAAATAAACACCGCCTCCGCTCTCCTTCGCACTGCATCCAACACATTTCACTCTCGTCAGGGTCGTCGCCTTCCGCGCGGCATAAATGTTGTACACGATGAGTCCTCCACCAGACCCGGCTGAAGCGGAACAATCCTCGAATGTCACGTCTGTGATCGTCGCACCGTCGGATTGCGAGACATCGATCCCTCCGCCATTCCCACTTGAACATGAGCAGTTCTTGAGCATCAGGCTGGTAAGTGAGAGGGCGACGAGATCGCTGAGCGACATTGCTCCGCCCCAGTGGGAAAGCGAAGAGCAGTTCGTGAAGTTCGTGTTCTGGATGGTGCATTTTGTATCTGCCACTACTCCCAAGTTGCGTGCTCGAAGTGCACCTGCGATATGACCAGATATGCAATCGGTGAAGTTGCACGCGTCAACTTCGAATTCATTGAAACCGTCACAGAATAGCCCCCCTCCCGAGTATGTCCCACAATTCGAGAAGGCACATCCTTCCACAGTTGCTTTGGTCATTGTCCGGTTCAGGTACAAACCACCTCCTTCCGCAGACCCTCCAGAGGCCGAGCACTGGTCAAAGAAGCACGATCGGATGATTGTTGAATGGGTGATGGCGTACACACGACATCCTCCTCCATTGGCGACTGCTTGGCAGTTCGTGAAGTTCGTTCCTGTGATTTTGACGGAACCCAGCTTCTCCGCTTTCATCCCTCCACCAGCAGTGTTTGTGGTGCAGTCGGTAAACTTTGACGATTCAATGCTGAGCGATGTGGTGTCTGTGTTTGTGTGGGTGACAAGCAACCCTCCTGGCCCGCTTGCTCCTCCCTTGCATCCAGTGAAGACAGTGTCTGTGATGGAAGATTCGTCAATTCGGTCGAGAACAAGTCCTCCCGTGTTTTTATTGTCCACCGTCGTGCAGTCCTCGAAGATGCTGCTTGTGATTGTCACGGTTTTGTTTTCAGCGATTCTCATTCCACCTCCGATTTGAGATGTGCATTTCTTGAAGACAACCTCGTTGATGACAACAGTGAGGACCTGTCGCATATAACTTCCTCCGCCTTGAAGCGATGCATAACACGAATCAAACGTGCAGTTGTCCATGATCAGACTCTCGCCCTGGTGCAACCGATATCCTCCTCCGCCTCCCTTCTGAACATTGCAGTTTGTGAACGTTGATTTCGCCAAGTAGCATGGAACGACGATGAGATTGGTTTCTCCACCAGCGATGTGCACTGCTCCTGCTTGTGTTGAATCGTCGGCCCCTTCGCCCTCACAATTAGTGAAGACACAGTCAGAGATGGCGACTCTGCCTTTTGGCCAGAAGATGTCGATTGCAGCTGCTCCGCCAGCTGTGTCGGAATACATTTTCATGTTTTTGAACGAACAGCTAGCGAAAGCGATTTGATGAGTGAAGTCAGGGAGGTAGAAGTAGAAATAACGAGTGGAGTCCGTAACTGACAACCCAACATATTGGTGAGCTGTCGGGTTGTGCTGAGTGGGGATGACGAAATCGTGTTCGACTGGAGCGTGACAGAACGTGAAAGAGGCATTCTGGCAGAGAAGAGAGCCGCCCCTGTTCACATCCCGAATTGTGGTGCCTGCGAGATGGTTGTTGCAGAGTGTGATGTCTGATCCCGTCAGAGTCTGTCGCAGACTCTCCATAAACACATCGCGCTGTCGCTGACGAGGCAGGAGCGGGCTGGACACATTCTCGAATCTCATGTTGGACAGAGCGGTCTCAATGGTGCTTGGAAGGGGATTTTGGGTCGAGAGGGGTGTTTGGTGGATGTCTTCAAGAGCGAGGCCTTCGGCACTTGAGAGTCGAGAATTCGACACCTTGCATCCAGAAACTGCAACAACGGCATCGGAATATGTTGTCGAGTGCAATCGGAAAACAAATGAGGGGACCGTGCTGTGTCTGTTGAGGAGGCGGGAGGAGATAATGGTGATGGACGACGTTGTGTGAGTCGACGTGTCTTCCTCCGAAATTGTGAATGGTGCTGACCATGACTCCACGTGAAATGAACACTCAGAGACAATGAGCGATGTGGATTGGATGGTCGCTGCTTGGAGAAGGGGCTGTGTGTTTTGTGATTGTTGGAACAGGTTTTGGTGGCTGTGCTGCAAGTCGAACACAAATGTCGAAAGTGAAACGGATGAGTTTGAAAATAAGAAGATGGAGAGGTGATTGTTTGGAGATGATTGTTGATTTGATTTTATGGTTGATTTTGACGTGTGATCGAATGACAAAGTAGTGGCCAACTCCCCTGTAAGAGAAAGATATCGTCCCGAGAATGCTACATCTGATCCAACGTAAAGGCCAGACGGAAGAGAAATAGGGGAGTGTTGGTACGCGTTGAAGGGTGAATCATGTTGGGAAATGAAGTGAGGGAGGATGACGGGAGTTTGTAAAGAATGCGCGCTTAAACAGACGAGAAAAGAAATGAGGGACATGAAAGCGACGTATATCTGGTGATTAGCCTCGCAGTCAGGTGTGTGTGTTTTGATCGAACCCACATGAACTGCTCGTTTTAACAATTGTTTATTTTTCCAAGCCAGATGACATCAACACAACAGAAAACTCGAAATATGAGAAGATTCTAAGAAACAGGATCACAGAAAAACAACAATCACAGAAACATTATCCGACGAGTCCAACGCCTCAGCCGCAGAACGCAGTCTGAGTGCAGCCTTTTCAGCCAGCTCTCCCTTCGAGAGGGACACCGCCCTGCCGTGAAGGTCAGGAGGAAAGATGACAGGATGGTGTTCGGCGATGGGATTCACAATTCTGGCAATCTGTTCGTTTGACAGCACGTCGTACAGCCCATCACACCCAATCACCACAGCCACATCCTCCCTTCGCTTGGAGCCGACGGAGAAGGGTTGTGGAGATGGGAGGGAGATGAGGGAAGTGTCGGAGAGAGGCTCGGTGTGACCAAACAACACAGCCTCCTCGTCTTCACTCAGCTCGAGTCGAACAGCGCCGAGTTTCCGCGTGGGGACTCCATTCCACCTCGACAGCACATCCACAAACACATCACACTCTGTGTTCACTCCTGGCTGGATGTCGAGGTCGCCGAGAGCGCGGCTGACAGCGAGGACACCGTTGACTCGTCGGTCGAGATTGAGAAAGCCGCCAGAGTTGTATATGAACTCTCGTTCTTTGGGAAGGTGTGGTTTGTGGTCGAGCGTGAGTGAACGTGCAACAAAACGAGGAAGAAATGAAGAGTGTTGTGCAGGGTGGAGAGTGGGGGAGAAGGAATCGAGAGAGGCAGCGATGGGTGAGGAGGGATGATGGAGTGGAGATGTCAGAGCAAACATCCGCGCAGTGTGAGGGACTCTGGAGCCACCGAGGAGAGACAGCGAGGGAGACGGAGGAGCACACGACAGTTGAACAGTTTCTGGCTGAGATTGAACAATTTTGGAGACCAGCACGCTGCGACTGTCTCCGATGTTGGCGTGGAAGAGATGTGTTGGAGTGATGACACAAACCACACAACACGTGCCAGCTGTCACATCCCGATCCGCCATCCTCGTTGCGAGTGTTCGGAAGGTCTGAGTGAGGATGGACGGGATAAGGGAGTGCGTGTGGTAGAACTGTGGAGTGACCTTCCGTTGCCTTCGATGCTTCATTTTCATCTGACCGATCTTGTTCGACTCCGCTCGATAAATCCGCACAGCAGTGTCGAGAAAGACGCGGATGAAGTGGTGTGCAGCATAATTCGCCGCCTCGACACCCGAATGCCCATCAAACACTCCAAAAATGCCACACCCGTTGGTGTCTGGATCCCACCAACCTTCGCATTCCGGTCTTCCTTTCATTGTCAACGCGATGTTTCGCTGAGCGAGCCTCCTCTCCTCTCTTTCAACGATGAGCGACCAGTTTTGAGGAATGAAGCGGTATTCGGGCGGGGCGGTGAGAAGACGTTCCAACACTTTGAACTCGCCGTCGAGAATCAGTCTGTTGAGATCAAACCCGCCGACTGGGCAGATCAGAAGTGCGTCTTCCATCGTCTGCCGTTGTCCGTTCATCTCTGCCACGCCGACATTGTGGATTCGAAGCGTGGGTCCGTCGTGATGGCGTTGGAGAAGAGGAACTTCGTGTTTGGGTTCGGATGTTGACATGGGCTCTGGAGGAACGGAAGAAGATTGTGGTTTCTTCGGTGCGGAGGTCGAAGGGATTTGGGTTGGTGAAGGTGGATTGGACTTTGTGAGCTTTGTGACAGGACTGCCGACCATCGGATGCATCGACGTCGTTGACTGTTTTCGGTTGGTGGCTGGCGACCCGCCGAGCGAGATGGATTTTGGTTTGGTTTTTGAGACGAATTTCGATGAGTCTTTTCCGAACTGCTTCAGCTGCTCTTCCGACACGATGATGCGAGTGATTGGGACACTGGTGTGCTTTTCGTCCTTTTCGGTTTTTTTCTGTGCTTTGTCAGGCGATGGTGAGCGGTCTGAGTCAAACATGTGAGAGAACGAGAAGTGTCGCTTGAGACGCGCTGCGGGTGATGTGATTTTCTTCGTCCTGACAGATCCGATGTTCACAGACATCGGCGATTCCTTCTCGTTCATGTTTGGGATGGACGAGATGGGTGATTTGAAGATGAGTGGAGTGTTCATTCCTGTTATCATCGATCCCATCATCTTCTCCGAAATCGGGACAGTCGACAGCGTCAGTGTCGGGCTGAACATCGATCCATGTCTCGCCTTCGCTGCGAGAATGTGTGAAGGCCTTTGCTGGCTCATCGCGAATGGTGTTGCTGGATGGGATGGTGGGGAGGGTGGGATGAGTTGACTTTGGATGGTGATGGGGGCAGGAGCTGGAGGGGTTGGTGGTGTGTGGAGGACGCTCGTGTGAGTCTGTCGTTGTTTGCGAGTGGTTTGGATCTCGATGAGTTGCTTGTGATATGATGTGGTTGGAGCAACGAGAAGTGGCTGGTTGGTGTTGGTTGGAATTTCTGAGACGAGATCAGAATTGTCAGCGAGCGACGATTTTGAAAGAGGGAAGCGACGACGGATGGAAGCGATGAGGCAGACCGAAGCTTGTGAATCATCCGAAGTGGAAGAGTGGGTTGCTTGGCGAGGATTTGGAGACGAGAACCCGCTCGACGTGTCCTCCTTCGAATCGATCTGGTCGAACGGGGTGAACAGGATGCCTTCCAAGCTCGGCGGGTGACGGGCGACGATGGAGAACTTGGAGAAGGCTCGCTGGATGTCCGCTTCTGTCAGATGTGAGGACGGTGTGAGCATCGTTGGGAGAATTGATTGAATTGAATCAGTCTTAAACAACTGCTGCATTCCTCTCGATTTCAGAAAGAGTTTCGGACTCCTCTTTCTCAGCATCAGATCGTCCTTTGAGTGCTTGCCCTGCATCCTGTTCAGAGTGTGGAGGGTGAAGAGCTTGTTTGTTCTGATTTCAACCTTCTCTCGAAACAGCTCTCGACGCAGTGCTTCCGAGTGTACGACCTGCTGAATCGTGTTCTTTGTGAGAAGATCAACCAAATCCAGTTCTTCGAATGGTTTGAAAGTGGCTGGGACGGGCGGTTCAGGATAACATTCCTCGCACCATGTGAGAGGCAGGTCTGTCTGATCTTCTGACGGAAACACTTCAGAAGTTGTGGGGATGCCTGGATGAGGTGTTGGGAGTGAATCGGTCTCACTGTCGTCAATCACATCGTCCCTCCATTCCTCCAACCCAAACATGAACGGATTTGTGGCCATGTCATCCATAAGATCATCCAAATCTCGATCCCTTCCTCCGCCAACAACACAATCAGGAATATCACTCATCCACTGACCAATCGCCGCCTGAACAGAATTCCAGGTACTCTGGATTGGTGTCTGCCTCTCCTTGACAGATGCGATGATTCTGTCGATCTCGGCAGCGTGTTGGATGGAGATGGCTGGATGGAACGCCCACACTTCGTCGAGTGCGAGGAGGGTTGCCTCGACTTGAGAAAGATCTTCGGTCATTGCTTTGATGACAGAACGGAGGAGAGAGTGGAAGAGGTGGACAGATTGGTGTTTGTAGTACGGTTTGTCAGGAAGAGGGAGTGTCCCAACCGAATAACACCGAACAAGCATCGGAAGAATCCCAAAAGATGAGATTTGGGCGAGCGTGGAGTAAACAGGCGATGTGTAGAGAATGGAAAACAGAATGGGATTCGTGAAAAACGGTGTTTTGGGCGGAGGTGGATAAACAGACAAGAACGAAGGCGACCGAGATCGAACAGGAGAGGAGAGAGTGGGAAGGAGGCTGGGGAGGACGGTTTGGATTGGCGGAGCGTTTTCGGAGAGAGACGAGCCAGATTGTTCTGTCAGCGCGTTGAGCGAGTTGATGTCGTCGCTGGCGATGTTGGGATCTGAGCCGAGTGTCGGGCTGTTTGGAGAATCATCCAATTCAACAGCCTTCCTCTTCAGCGCCTCACAATCTCGCTCGAATTCAAAGTCGTCGCTGCTGTATTCATCTTGGTTGTCGTTCAGTCCCCGCCGGATCTTCTCTTTTTCATCCTCAATGAGTGCCTCCAATCTCGTCAATTCGTTGATGTCCAACTGCAACGACTTCACACTCTCCTTCACCAAGACATCAATTCCCCGCGACGCCTCTTTTTCCCAATCGAGAAATGAGAGTGAATTGAACGACAGATCAACATATCCAACAACTCCATCTTGATAAGGAGGACTGATATAAGGAAAGGCTTGGAGAGTGATCTGTTGTGTGCGAATCATCCGTTCTCGAGTTCTTGGTGAAGTCTCACCCTTTCTTTCTGCTTGTGAATCCGCAATCTTCGTCGGTGTTTTGGGTTTAGGGGCAGATACAGTTGAGACAGGGACTGTGTCCACAATCGGTGGATGATGTGGGCGAAGAGGCAGCTCAGGTTCGGCGGAGAGGGGTGTCCAGGGGATGTCGTCTGGGAGAACGACAGATTCCTGATCGATTGATGGATTTTCTTCGTCGAGAGGGACTTTGGTGTGATGGATGGGTTCGTCTTCAGCGAGTCGAACGTGGGGAACTGGGGAAGAGGCTGGGGCGAGGGCTTCGAGCATCACAAGCTGTTCCTCCTCGTCATCGGCTGACGGGGAGTGATTGAGAATGGCGATGCTGAATGGTGGGGTCGATGTGGAGGCGTCGGAAAGATTTGGGGATTCTGTTCCAACAGACTTGGGTTCATCGTCATATTCGCTGTCCTCGCTGTCGTCGTCCACCTTTTGTCCATCAGTTCGTTCGTACATTCGTCCTAAGTCGGCCTGGGATCGAAATTTTGTGGGAAGGATCGTCGGTGATTCTTTCTTTTGTTCCTTCTGAATTGAAGCGTCATCTTGACTCTTCTGAGAGTACTTTGCAACGTGTTTCTTCTGCACTCCATCAATTGTGGAATAATCAATGGGATCTGACGAGGTCGTTCGCATCGATCCAAACGCGATGTCACGTCTTCTTCTCGACTGTCTGAGGGAATATTGTCGTGTGCCGGCGTGAATAACATATCCGTGGCGACTGTGGTGATTCCGTTTGCTTCGAGAGTTGCGATTGAAGTGAGGTGAGTTCGATGATTGGAGGGAGCCGATTGTTGAGATAACTGAATGAGCTCCAGCTGAAGTGAGGGTGGTAATCGAGTTTGAGGAGGATATTGACTTCAAATGAGACATCGGAGAATCTCCCGTGTTTGGTTCATTGGACAGCGCATCGTGTTCCGCTTGTCGTTTCCGAGCTATGGAATCCTTGAGGAACCTTCTGCGAAACTTGGCAAGATTAATGGCTTTAAATGATTGGTTGGCGGCAGTGAGGAAACTTGGGATGGTATTGATGTTGTTGTGAGCGAGATCGATGCTGACCATCGGATTGTTGATTTTGTGAGACAATGAGAAAGGAAATGCGGATAAGTTGTTGAAAGAAACATCCAATCGAGAAATGTTGGGTAAATAGGCGAAAAGAGCGTCTGGAAGAGAAGTTATATAGTTGTCGGACAGAATTAAAGTTTGGAGTCGAACCATCTTCAAGATAATGGTTGGAAACGTCTGAAGAGCATTCGATTGCAAAGATATATATTCAAATGGTGACAGTGCGTGAGAGGTGCTTTCTCGTTCCCCTCCCCACAGTTTGGCTGGCTCGACAGTGTCAACGTATTGAGGCAGGCGGCGTATGGTATTGCCAGCGAGCTTCAGAGTATGAAGGTGTGGAAATGTGTACAACCATGCGGGGGTCGACCTGATTTGATTGAAAGAAAAGTTGAGGATTTGAAGTTTCGGGAGACTGGTCAATTGGATCGGAATCTGTTTGAAAGAATTGAAACTCAAATCAAGTTCCAACAAATGACGGAGATTGTTGAAGTCAGATGGCAAGGTTGACAGATTATTGTATGAGAGATGAAGGACAGTGAGTGGAGCGGAACAAAATGACGCTGGAAATGTTGTCAGGAAATTCTGACGTAACGAGAGAGTAGAAAGTCGAGATTGTGGTGGCAGATCTATTTAAAAAGGACAATATAGTGAAAAAAGTGAGTGAAGAGTGAATTAGAGAACTGACCTGGTAGTGACTTGATTTTGTTGTCGTCAGCTTGGAATGAAACGACATCCTTTCCAAGGACAGGAAACGCTGTTAATCTGTTGTGGGACAAAAACACTTTGATTCCACTCTCAGATGTTTGGGTAAAGGGAGGACAGGTTTTGATTCGATTGGAGTTCGCAAAGACTTGTCTCAGATTCTGTGAAAATGAGAGAAAATAAACTTCAAACTGTCATCCGAACAAGCGAAGGTGGAAGTGCAACGAGTTTATTT
Organism: Blattamonas nauphoetae; assembly: GCA_033064195.1. NCBI lineage: Eukaryota > Preaxostyla > Oxymonadida > Blattamonas > Blattamonas nauphoetae. The sequence goes on along the minus strand of JARBJD010000119.1, from coordinate 8,896 downwards.
TCGCTTAACGAAATGGTTCCTAGATTTGGCAAGAGATCAAAGAAATCATGACACAGAAATGTGAGTTCGTTCTCAGTTAAAAAAAGACTCGTCAATGAACGAAGACTCAGTAGTGTCTGAAGAAAAAGATGAGAATGAATGGAATAAACCGATCGTGGAAGCATAGTGATGTGATTCAGGCGAAGATCGAGTGTCTCCAATGAAGGTAGGTGTGAGTCCGGATGGAACGTAAATATGCGAAAATGGTTAAGGTGAAAACAAAGTGTCTTCAGCGAAGTTGAGACAATTGGATATTGGAGTTGTTGAATGTGGTTAGATTCGGCAAAAACTGACTCCAAAGAATGGTGTTCAAGAGATGGGAAGATCTCAAGCCTGGCAGAGTCTAAAACATCAAAAAAACAAACTGATTCTTGGCTATGTTCAGAGTTCTTAAGTGAGGAAAGAGTTTGCTGAGGTCATGAGTGATGGATTGGATGAGATTTTGAGTGAGATGGAATGTTTCAACATGGGGGAATTGGATATGTGGAATATCAACTAAATTGCGATTGTGGAGATTCTAAAAGGGAGTCAAAGATGCAAAGAATAAGATTTGTGGAAGTTATCATTGGTCACGGCGAGATGTAAGAAACGAATCTGAAAAGCGGCCAAGTTTACTCTTCCCCACATACTAGGACATGAGCTTTTGGATTTGTCGAGATTGAACTTAGAAGCGAGACAAGAACTCCATATTTCAGTGTTTTCTGTTTCTGGGACATCTCGCCCATGATTTCTTTTTACTCTTGACAACACATCTTTCTTAACGCTCCAGCCAAATTTTTCCCTTTATTCTTAAAAGCACGGTCATTCCCACCTTTTTCATCAGACTGCATCATACTCTAAATCAACAAAATGACCTATGCTGTCACATCGGGTGTTTTCAAGTCTTCCTGATCAATCTTAACTGTGGTCACTTCTATTGTTCACATCCATATTTTCCACTGATTTTGCTCGTTTCATATCTACTCATTCCACCATCTGACTGGATGAGAGAAAAACAACGAGAAGGAGAAGGATCGACTCAACGATGAAACAGACGAAAAGTCAACAGTACATCACAAGATCTCGAATTGAACAACAATAAAGCACTGGTTATGTCTAGTGTCTCCCTTTCCAGTTTTTTAACGCTTGTTTTGGAATGCTTCGGAACGAGTTATCGATATTTTCTTATGCTGGTTCCGATCTCTTTGATTCCGTAAACATTGACAGGTGATTGTAGGAAAAACAGTGTGGAAGTATTGAGAATCCTGTGGGCGGATGAAGGTGTCAATTTGTAAAATCTATCCACCTCCACATTCGGAGGATCAAATTGATCAAACCATAGTTTCAACATACTAACTCAGCTTTAATTCTCAAGCATACATCTTCTTCCGTCCCATGACTATTTTGTCAACTGAATCTAATTATACTTCCTCCTACTCGGCCCTCACTCTCCCACCATTTGGAGAAGCCCCAAACATGAAGGAATCCGAGGTCGATAGTCATAATCTCATCTCCCTCGGGGTGGATCCATCACAGCTCGAATTCTCTGCTGATGGACTTGTTGTTTTTGACCGAAACACCAGCTGTTCAGAGAAGCTTATCTCTCTTGTTAGCCGACACCTCGCACGATTCCTCGAATTGCATGTTCCTGATATCTGCACTGTCAATGACCCCCAAGGCCAGACACGCACCGAACCAATTTCCCGAAAAATTGCAAACCTTTTCGCGTTTGTCTCAAAGTACGCATATCTTCAAGCGGGAGAATTGATCAACACATCAATTTTAATCCAACGCCTTGTCAAGCGTGATGAAGAAGACCAACTCCCAAACGACAGACGTGTGGTTAGCAGCAGCAGCATTGGCACAGTCCTGATGTGTGCATGTCTCCTGTCAAACAAAGCGTGTCGCGACATCCCAATCAGAAGCGAGTGGTGGGCCAAGGCCTTTAACATGCCACTCGAAGTTCTCAACTCGTCAGAGGGCGTATTCCTCGATCGGTTGAGATGGGGTGTTCATGCTACTGAGGAAGAACTAACAATTTTGGGAACCGAGATCATGATGCTTTAATTCTTTCAATATGTCATTTATCTTAAGTTTAAACATTCGCCACTCTTAGAGAGTCTTTCTGTTATAGATATCTACCATATTCTGTTCGTATCACTTTGCCAACCATCGAGAAACGTGAGATTTCAAAGAAACGCAGAAATAAACACGACTATGTGGAGAAGTAAGCAGAAGAAAACGAAAAGAATGCGACTAAGTTCTCCACTTCCTAACAACTTAAGATTCTACACCCCCTCCCGTGTACGTCCCCCTAACTAATAATACTCTTCCCCCTTATCGTTCCCATCAGAGGAACTGGCAGACGATTTGTCGCTGGAATCATCACTCGAGCTTGAGCTTGAGCTTGAGTCGTCGCTCGAATCAGAACCGTCAGAATCGTCGTCGTCAGAATCCCCGTTGAGAATCTCTTCATCCTTCTTCCGATCGCTTTTGGAATACTCCGGCCAATGCGTCCGCCCAATCGATGAAAATATAATGTATGGGATAGCAAAGATAAGGCAGATGAAGGCCATGGAGAACAGAGCAAGTAGAATGTCAGTAAGGTCGATAAGAAGCAGGTCAAGCACAGAATACAGCACCCCACCGAGCTTTTCATGTGTCACGTACTTGTGAAGCAGTTTGTGGAATTTGTTTTCGGGCCCAAAGCCGGTTTCCAGTTGGTCGGACAATTTTGTGATAAGACCAGGTTCCACTTGGACTCCTGTGACGCCGAACATGGCGAGAAGGTTGTCTATGTTTTTAAAGGAATCGATGAGCACTCTCATCAGCATGTGTTCTTCTTCTTCATTGTGTTCGGAAGTTTTTGATGGTTCTACGCCAAGCAGAAGGTATTTAAGAACATCACGGAACTGTTGTGGAGTAAGCAACGCACTGATCTTCAACCCACCTTCGGCTTCTTGATTGGACTCTTCTGGCTCTTCAGATCCTCCCATGCCAGACATGACAGCATCCAGCATGTTCAAGGCCATTTTCATCACATCGTCGTCTTCCAAAAGGTCAAAGATGTTCTTTGAGTCAGCCAGGCTGGCTGGGGGAGTGTCTGAAACGCTGTAGAGAGCAACCTGGATTTCGCGGAAGAGACAGCCAATAAGTCCAAGAATGATGATGACCAGCCCGAAGACACCCCAGAAGAGGAATTCACGGAAGTTGGCACAGCCAAGACAGCACGAACGAGCACAGCAAAAGGCTGAGAAGACATCCAACAGGATGAGCAGAACAAGCAGCAGGAAGAACCCAGCAAGGAGCCATCCGACGAGTTGGACAATTGTGTCAGCTTGGAAAGACGTTGTGCTCTGGTTGGATTCGGCAGGTTTCTGTTTGTTTCCCTGAATATAGCCAGAGATAGTGGAGATGAACGAGTTGATGCTTTCACTGTAACCCTTAATCTTCTCGTCCGACAAATATTGGCTCACCATTTCATCCACTTTTGATGTCAGTGATCCAATAGGTACTTGAGTCCCGATAATGCCTGTGATGACTTCGGTCCGAATAGTTTCGTCGAAGAGGTCCGAGAAGTGTTTGCCTTTTGGCAGAATGTCGGATAATTGTTCGCCCACAACTTCATCAATCACAACGAGAGCACTTCCTTCAAATTTCGCTTTGAGTAAGTCAATGGTGTCCCAAGGCAATGTATTGTTCAGTTGTTTCTGAGCTTCGTGTAGGTCAGAAAGACCTGCAGAATACTGAGGCTCGATCAGATCAGGAAGATTCATGGATTGAGAACCATCGTGTGAGGTTTGAAGTAGTTTGAAATATTCGTTGTTTTTAATGTCATCCAGAAGGGTGGGTTGGGTTCCAGCGTTTGCTTCATGATATTGACACAACAAATCCAGAAATTGCACCATATCCAACGTCACTTTTCTCAGATCTTCATTTTCGAAGGCAGTTTTGAGATTGTAGGGAGTACCATTGAGATAGAAGTCCAGATCTTGGTCATTCAAAGCAATGCCGTTTAAGCCAATTAAATATTGCAGTTGGCCTGGATTTCTCGGAAACTCTGCATTGATTTTGTATCCAATTGATGGGTCCATGTTTACATACTTTTCGACCGCAGTATCGAGATTTGACGCTAAAGATTCGACGTGACTGAATGCGGTAGTCAACGTCGATATCTGTGTGTTGATATCATTTGTGTAGCCTCCATATTGTTGAGGACTGTCAAAGTCATTTTTCATAGTGGTGAATATTGTTGTGAGTTTATCTTTGACCGATGCCAAGTCGCCAGGTGAAGAGTCGGCAGTGATGCCAGTCAAAGTGCTGCCATCAGGTAAAAACTCGAACTTAAAGTTGGAACTGGATATTTGTGACCAGAGGCTGTCCGCGTTGGATGTTTGAAGTGACGGTTCGAAGATTTTTGAGTAAGCGGTTCCTCCAGGGATATTGCCCAATTTTTCGATATTGTTAACAATGGTTTTCATGCCTCCCTGGAATGTTTCGAAAGCGCCTTTGATGTTGTTAAGATCTGTGCTTACTGCTCCTGAGATTTCCGACGCGATTGGTCCAAGAGTATTGTCAATAACAACCTTCAGTGAATCCGGGAGCTCCTTTGCGGCATCTGGAGTCTCGCTCAGAAGTGCCAAGGCGTACGTTTGGACCAAGTTGAGTCGATTGATGACTTTGGGCATGAACGTTGCGAGAGATATTCCAGCGACTGCACCACAGACATAGCCAGCTCTAAAAGAAAAGAATAGCAAGGGAAAGAGGTTGAGTGACGATGAAGGATGAAATGTGGAACAGATCACACATCAACAAAATACCCAAGACGAGGAAGGTGATTCGTGTGCAGATTTTGCAGCATGGCTTGGACCCTTTCTTTACCGACCAGCATCCACAGGTGAGGCAGGGCTTTCGCGTTCTGCAGCATTTGCAACAGCAATTGCAACACTTGGCACAGCATTGGAAACATTGCCCACAACACCAAGTGATTCCATAGAGGAGCATAATCAACCAAAAGGCGAAGATAAGCACCCAGCCGATGGCAACAGACTGTGATGATGGAAGAAAGATGAAGAATGACGAGTAAGAGATCGGTGATGAATGGTCGAACCATAAAAAGGAAAATCATAGACTCTTAGATAATGTTGAGATTAATGGTGAGAGAAATGAGGGGGATTCAACATACGGCGATAAGACCGATTCCAATGTTCAGGATTGGTTTCACGTCGAAGGCTTGGTTAGAAGTTATTGCTTTTTTGATCAGCGCTGAAATAGCTTGAGGGTTGTCTTCTGAAAGGGCCATAATCTCTTGATTCCTGTTTGATGTCATTTCTTCGTATGGAGGATATTCAGGTGGGAGTTCCGGATCTCCTCCAGGTCCAAAAGGCATTTCGTTCATTGTTTCAAGGATATCAACAAGTGCTTCGGTTAATGAGCCGTATCCGTGGATTGATTCCGTGAATGTTAAGGTGTTTTTTCCGATTCCACGGAACACGGAATATAGCCCTCCACCAAAAGAACTTAGAAAGGTCCCGTTTGCAAAGCCTAAAAATAATAAAATCAAAATAATGTTCCAAACGCTCCTGTCCGAATGGTTTGGGTATCTCAGACTCGTCGAACTCCGGTGTCGTTTCTGGTTGGTCTTGGTTCAGTGATTGGGTCAGGGGCCGGAAAGAAATTGAAGTGCATGAGATGAGAGAAACGATAAGGAACGAAATCATTTCTCTGGATGTATGGGAAATAAGAAAATTATCTGATCTTTGAGAATGATCACCCCCATAATCTGGATGAACAGACAGTCACTCTTATCCTCTCTCTATTGACCATGAATCAATCTCATCCGAATTCCACCAGAACAGACCAAGTTTGATTAACGACAAGACGGGTATCCAAATGAAGTAATAATGAACAAAAAGATGCAAGGTTTAAAAAAGCGAATACGTGAGATAGGAAGTTCTGACTGGCCTCCATCACATGAACATGGAGTGCTTCAGAATCGTTTTTAACTCAGATCACATGATCTTCGTCTCCACAATCTTTTCACAAAGTGAATTGGAGTCAGTCCTGTGGCCATACGGTCCATTCATCTCGTTCTGAGGCAGAGTCATCCATCCTCATCCCAGTCCCATCTCCTCTCTATGGATTGTCTTCAGATGGTGTGCCATCTGCGAGAGTTGAATTCTCAAAAGGCAGAACGGACACTGACTGAGCTGTTTGTCCGAGAATCTCTGTACATGCTTGAGAGCACCTTCCCTTTCAACCATGTGACATGTGAAGGGAGAAATGAAGAATGGCATGGTCGGATTGGTTGTCTTCGCCAAGTAGTGCTTCTTCAGTGCGTGTCGACTCCCAACGAAGCAGCTCTTCGATTCCCATCTGCATTCCCAGTCGTGTTCTGTTGAAGTCCGGTCGAGTGTTGATAAAAATTGATCGGAGTGATCTTTTTGAACGTGGGACCAAAGAGAGAAGTGGTCAGGGAAGGGAGCGGCAGCGCAGAGGGGACACGAAGGGTGATTGGAGAGGCATTCCTGCTTCGGACGGCATTGCGTGAGGGCGTGGCTGATCCAATCTGGTCTGTCCACAGCGACGGTGCAGAACGGACAGTTGAAAAGGAGTGTGGGGGATGGTTGGGGAGGTCGAATGGCATTTCTTTCTTGGGTGGCCTTTTTTGGACGGTTTCCTCCTGCTTCTCCTGACGGACGATGAAGCTCATGTTGGTTCTTCTTGTCCTCTTCCTTCGTTCTGTCTTGTTCGACATCCACAGAGACATGCGAGAAGAGAACAGAGAGTGGTATTCTGGGTGATTGATCTGTTTGTGTCTCCCGCCTCGTTGGTGGCGGGAGAGGTTCGTATATTGTCTTCCTCTCTTCCGTCCTCCTCTCTCGTTCGTGCTGCCGACGTGTTCCCTGTGGCTGTTCCTCCTTTTTCATTTTCTGTGGTGATGGTGATGCCCTTCCTCGTTCTCTTCGTTTCTCCACTCTCTGCTCTGGTCTGTGTCTGTCCTGACCCTCTGAATCTCTCACTTCAGCCTGTGCCGAGTATGCTTGTTTCTCCAATTGTGGAGGTGGGGCTGGGACTGTCCAGATGAGTGCTTCCTGAGCTTTGGTCTCTTTGACGTGGTGTCTTTTCTGTTCCGCCGCGTTTTGTGGATTAAGGTCAGAATGGTCGTGTTCTAGGTGTTCTAAAACAGTCTGTTCGTCAAACATCTTGAAACAGAGTGGGCAGAAGAACGGAGTGTTCCTTATCGGCTTCTCTTTCTCCTCCATCACATGTTGGAAGAACTGGTCGCGTGGAACGAGTGCTGAACATGTGCGACATCGAACAGGGACGTTTTCGGATTCTAATGCATCGACAAGAATGTGGGGGTGATTATTGTGGAGGTGTTCATTAAATCTCGCCACTGTTTGGCATTTACTTCCGCAAATGGGGCAGTTGCACGGGAAATATTCACGCTTGAAGTCGCACTGCATAATGTGTGTCCCGAAGTCCTTACGAGAATACTTCCTCGAGCAGAATGAGCATTTCACCACTTCTTTCATATATTCTGCATTTTTGTGTTCGACATATTGCTTTCGGAGTTCTTCTTCTTCCTTCATTTGTTGGATGTATTCTCGATGTGCTTCGTGGATGTGGTTCTCTCTTTGGCTGAGGGGAATCGCAAGTTTACAGAAATCACAGCTGATCTTCGGTTCCTGGTCGGTTTGAGAGGGTCGAAACTTCTTCGTTTGAAACGCTCGTTGGCTTTTAGGAGTCCCATGTTCTGGTGAAGGAAGAGTTCCTAGTGCAGGTGTGTGGTTGGTTTGGAGAGATATATCAGTTTCTGATCGAAGGAAATCAGTGGGTTCATCACCATGGTCACGATCTTGGTTGTTTCTTCTTCGACGAGAAAATTTGTTCGTTTTTTGTTCAGAATCGGAAGTTGTCGCATCACGTGAATGATCTCGATCACTTTCAGAGACAGATTGAATGTTTTCGGGTGCTTCATCAACATTCGAGCTGGGAGGAGTCAATTGTAACACTGATTGTGATGGTACAGTATGGTGCCATATGACTGTTTTGTTGATTGATGAGTCCTTTGTGTCATCATTAAGGGGTTTTGGTATCTCGAGATCGGACTTTGTGAGATGTGCATAAGGAACTTCGTGTTGTGCAACTGAATAAATTGGGATCGAATTTCGAGGATTGGAACTCGACAAGGATTTCATATCCCGTGGTGGAGCTTGGGTTCCATGCGGAGAGTTGATTGTACGCCAAAGATCCAGTGGCAACTCACAATTGGTCGGATCGATTCCGTCGAACCAGTTATGCGATAATAAGGCATTGGATGATGTTGACAGACGTTTATTTGGATCAATTTCGAGAGTCTGGGTGAGAAAAGAATGACATTCCGGAGATATTGCTTGGTTTCTGAGCGGTGGGAAGGGTCGACGTTGGTTTCTAGGAATGAGTCACGAAGAAGTGATAAAAGCACACTCCCGGACTCTCTCAAGAGATTCTTTGCCGAATGGATATCTGAAACGGCCAATCATTGAACAAGAATCAAACAAACTGTCCTGTAAGAAGCTGGTACGTTATGCAACCCAGTGCCCACATATCCGTTACAGTAGAATACGGTTCCCCTCGTTGAAGTTCAGGTGACTGAAAAAGTCGGTCTGAACGAAAAATAAACTTGGTAAAGCGGAGTTCTGGAAATGAACTATTTTTGAGATGGCAAAGACACACCCACATTGTGTTTTTCGGAGTATATCCTGTCCATCACTATCTCTCTGCAAGCGGCAGGACAGACCAAAGTCTGACAGCAGAACTCTGATCGTTTGCTGGACAGGGTCGAATCCGAGGAGAACATTTTCTGGTTTGAGATCTCTATGTGTCTTCAAGT